>CAWUFW010003769.1:1200000-1724821 GCA_963921515.1 Calotriton arnoldi | reverse complement strand
ACACAGCAACTAGAACAGAATCATCCCAAAATGTGTATGTCAGTCAGATAAACACAACACATGCCATCAAAAAAGTCACATCCAACTGTGCCAACACATGTACAAACACAACCACAACTACAGCTAGGCAGTGGCACAAATAGAACTAACAAACACATCCACACATGTAGCCACCACAACAACACCAACACACAGTGAAGACCACTCAAAGGAAGGAATTCTGTGTATGCTGGCCAAGTCAGTGTAGCCAATAGCATCATGGGAGTCGCAGTCACACATATTGCCCGCCCCAAAACTGTCCCATCAACACCACCATGAACCATGCGCACATCACAGGGAGTGGAGAAGGACTCACAAGATGGCTGACACTGGCTACTGCTGTGGGGAGCACAAGGCCCTGCTGCCAACTGTGCACCAACAAACAGCAGGACACCACTGACTGACATCCTGAGAGACAACTTCCACTCCCTGCAATGCAAGCACGTTCCATGGTGGGATATCTGGCTGGCTGGGTGGGAAGGGGGACTTGCAGCACTGACTATAGTCACCAGCACCTCCCCTCACACCCCCCCAACACAAACTCCACAGTACCCACCTGGTAGAATGCAATGCCCTCCATCCTAACACAAGATCCCACAAAGCACCACCACCCTGGGTTATGTTGTGTGAAGCACAGGGACACTCTTGGGACTCTTAGCCAAACAACTGCCAGGACAACACTCCCAGCCATCCTGTCAGCACAGCCAGCCCAACCCACAGGGAAGCAGAGTCAAAAGGAAGGAAGCATGGGCATGCTGGGAAGGGGGAGGAGGCAATAGCATGATGGGAGTCGTAGTCACAGCCCTACATCCCCCACCACATGGCCCAGCAAGCTCACACTCACGCATGCACATCCCACAGAGAGTGGAAAGGCACATCAAAGATGTCTGACACTGTTGCTGTGTCGTGGGGAGCACAAGGGCATGCTGGGTACTGCACACCAACCAACAGCAGGACACCACTGTCAGCCATCTTGCCATTGCCCTCACACCCACACCCACTGAACTCCACACAAAAGCAAGTAAGTATGGGAATGCTGGCAAGTGGGGTGGAGGCAATGGCATGATGGGAGTCGTAGTCACAGACATAGCTCACCCCCACAACTGTCCCATCAACACCACCCTGAACCATGCTCACATCACAGGGAGTGGAGAAGGACTCACAAGATGGCTGACACTGGCTACTGCTGTGGGGAGCACAAGGCCCTGCTGCCAACTGTGCACCAACAAACAGCAGGACACCACTGACTGACATCCTGAGAGACAACTTACACTCCCTGCAACGCAAGCACGTTCCATGGTGGGATAACTGACTGGCTGGGTGGGTGGGAAGGAGGTCCGGCTGTCAACCAAACACAAGCAATGCAGACCATGTTCACACCCCAGAAAATACATAGAAATGCCCAAATAATGCAGGACAATGTGCCACACCAATATCAACCCCTGACTGTGACGACTTAGGACAATGCAATGTACAGGCCCGCACCCAGAGGCACAGTCACAACTGTCATGTGTGTCAACCATTGATGCCTGCAGAAACATGACATACATTGTTTGTGTCTCCCAAAAACAGGTGATGATGGGGACACAGCAGCAGACGCTGAGGAGTCCCAGTCCCAGGCTCAAGAGGATGCCGAGCTCACTGGCGTCGTACAGCCTCTGTCCTCCTCGGACGATGAAGAACAACCTGGCACATCCGGTGCAAGTCAACATGCAGCACCAGCAGGACCACCAGCTGCAGCACCAGCAGGACCACCAGCTGCACCCCCTGCACCCACCCCTACAACGACTGTCACCACGAATACCATCCCTGCCGACATGGACAGAATAAGGAGCAACACCAGCACAGTGACCCTGGACCAACCTGGGGCCATGGACACCACCACCAACCCCCAAGGTGGACCAGGGTTATCTGTGCGTGCCACTGCACACACTGCACATGTCAGCAGGGGTGGTGGGAGGGTGGGAGACAGAGGTCGCTGCTTGCAGACGTTGCTGGTGTGCATGACGACCCACAACTGGTACGCATAGCTGATGCGTACCAGTCCAGCACCGGAGAGCTCAGCCAGGTAGTGGGGCTCCTCAGAGACATTAAACAGCAGCAGGCTGCCCATCATGCCCGCTTGGACTCCCACATGTCCCACGTGGAGTCACACATGTCCCGTGTGGACTCACACATGTCCCGCGTGGAGTCCAAGTGGGATGCACTGCATGAGATGACGGCGGTGCACAGGGACATTTTACAATGCCTCCGCCAGATAAACAGCAACCAGTCCACACCTCCCTGTGTGCCAACAACATCTGGTGCAGAACAAACTGCAACTGCCACAGGGAGGGAGGAGGACTCTGGCGGAGAGTCCCCTGCACCGCAGCAGCCTGCACTTGAGGGCCCCCCCCAAGAAGAGGGGTCGTCCGAGGAGGGAAAAGTGAGAGGCCGATGGCCAAGCGCAACTCCCAGGAAGCCTGAACCTGTTCTGGATGTTCGCCTTTGTGCACAGACTGTTCACCCTGTTGATGGCAACACTACTCCCACACATTGCATGGGGAGTACAAGTTGGACCAATGTGTCAGACAACTGTGGACCCGATACTGGGGATCCTGTCTACCCGGACTTTCAATTCACCTAGGAACTTGGGATTGCAAGATTCATGTACAGCACAACCCATCCTATGCACTATTAACACAAATGTATCACAATAAACACACTAATACACCATACTTGCCTCTGTCGTGATTCCAACGTGGGTGCTGTTATGGGGATGATGAACTGCAAAATTACACTGTGTATGCGAACTGCAACAGCAAGGACAACACAGGCATGTGAGTACAGGCAACGTGACACACATGAGGGAGACACACCACCAGGGCTACACGACACATACACACCTAGGCCATCTGACTCATTGCCTACACTGATGTTGCCAGGGAAGACGGTGCAATGCACAGACACCACACCCATTCCCAGTTGTAGTCAAGTAGCCCACAGGTGCAGTAAGCAAATGGCAGTCAAATGTGTGACCACAGACAACGCACATCACAAAGTGAAGCACAGGTTTATTACACAATTGCAACATGCCGTAACCACTACAGATGCAAGGTAACCCCACCTGGTAGCGGGCACACAGTCAACAACTGTAGACGGAAGGAAGTCCATGGGTGTGGCGCACATCACCTGTAGGGACACAACAGCTACCAGCCTGGATGTGCAATCACGTCGTCGGTGGACACAGTTGACCAAACGAATCTGAAAGTACCCTGTGAAGGACAGAAATGACACACAGTCAAAAGCAATTGAGTACAGGACAGAACAGCAAAACTCATGCACAATACATGTTACAAGATACCCACCCAGAACCAAGTTAGCATGTCAACACTGTTGGGGAGTACAGCCCACCTGTCACCACACATCGCAACACACATCCAGTCAAGTAGCCCATGGACACACTCCAACAGCACCAGAGCACCACCCACACATCATGCCAACTCACATCATTGACATGACACCTCAGGATACTCACATTCAGCTAAAGAAGTTGGTGATGAGCTGTGTGCGGACATCACCATCACCATCATCATCATCATCATCGTCACTGGCATCGTGGTCCAGGCCAGGATCCACCACAGGTGGCGGATGTTGGTCATTGTCATCCTGGATGAGAGGCAACTCCTTCCGCACTGCCAGGTTGTGGAGCATGCAGCAGACGATGATAATCTTGCACACTTTCGCAGGGGCATATGGGAGGGACCCTCCGGTCTTGTCCAGGCAGCGGAAGCGGCTCTTCAGGAGACCAAAGGTCCGCTCAATCACTCTCCTGGTCCGACCATGTGCCTCATTGTAGCGCATCTGGGCAGGTGTCACAGGGTTCCTGAGGGGTGTCAGCAACCACGGCATGTTGGGGTATCCCGAGTCACCTACGGACAGACAAGTGCACATTAGCTGACTTGGAAAAGTGGGCGGAATACTACAGATCAGATCACACACAATGGCACAAAGTCAGTACACACCGACAAGCCAGGCACGCTGGTTCTGCATCTGTGCCATCATCCTGGGGATGCGACTACTCCTCATCACAAAGGCATCGTGTGCTGAACCAGGGAAACGGGCACACACGTGTGTGATGGTCATGTCTGCAAGACACACCACCAGTGCATTGACCGAGTGGTAGTGCTTGCGGTTCCTGTAGGCCTGCTCCTGGGCCTGTGGTGGTACCAAAGCCACATGTGTCCCATCAATGGAGCCAATGACATGCGGCATCCTCCCCAGGGCATAAAAGTCACCCTTCACGTCAGTGAGTCGTCGCAGTCTAGGGAAATAGATGTACCGGTTCAGGAAGAGCAACATTGCCGCCAAAACATCGCGGAGCACACGGCTGAACATGGTCTGTGACATCCCACCAGCAGTCGCCACAGTATGTTGGAAGGTACCGGTGGCAAAGAAGTGTAGGGCTGCCATCACCTTCACCTTGGGGGTCAGCGCTGTAGGATACGGCCTGCCAGGCTGCAAATGTGGGGACAACTGCACTGCCAAATCCTCAATCAGCTGCCTGGTGAAGCGGTACCATCGGATGCTGTCCCGTTCCACCATCGTTGCCAGGTCTGGGAATGGCCGATGGACAGCAGGAGCCCTGCAGTGCAGAGGAGAAGTAAGCAAGATTGTCAGTCACCCCACATATGCGGCATTGAACACACTCAAGATCCCAACATACATCATTATGAGGCACAACTACATGAAGTGTGCAGTACCGGAAGGACATGTATGGTACATACATGGCCAACATCTGTCAACACGGTCCTACAGGTGGCATCAATTTGTCCCAGGTTGGCCCATTGGATATCATGATGCCGTGTCACAGTTCCCATCTCCTGCTGCCGTGTCACAATCACCCCCCACAGTGACATGTGAGGACAGATGTGCCCCAGGCACCACAGCTCAACGACAGGTACATTCCCAGGGACCCTGTAATGCCACATGGACACTGGCATCACATGGAGTATCATGTGTACACCACAGCAAAACAAACATGACCCCCACAGGTAGTGGCCCCACTTGCCACGGCAGGACAGACATGGACGTCTGTGACACACACGCACAACATCAGAGTCCATGCACACACAACGTGGATGTGGAGACTGTCTCCCATTGTGCACATGAAATCAGAGACATTGTAAACACTACATGCACAAAGACTGTGGAGGTCCATCACTATTGTGCCACTGGGACACCCTGGCTCAAACATACCGTCCCACATGGGACTCACGGGGTATGTGACATGACATACACAAACACCACTGTGAAATGTGACCATGGCACATGCACAGATATGAACAGTTGCACATCACAGTGGTCACGTACACGTAACACCCAGGATCCTGTCCCCATGAACACGTGCACAGCCTGGGGGTGGCTGCCCACAGGTGACACCCACAGGACAACATGTACACCAACATACACACAATAGGAAATGCAGCCTTACATGCCTTATGATAAGGTTTGGACAGGCTGTCGTGATGTAGGTGTGCCCCTCACTCCCTGGGAGCTATCTGTGGCTGGCATATGTCCATCTGAGACAGGCATGCTGACATATGCCAGTCACATGTACAGTGATGCGTTGTACTGCAATGGACCGATCGGTGCCTCCGGCCGGCCCATTGCTTTCAATGTGTGGGGTACGCGTTGTACCCCTGTGCGCGTTGAACTGCAATGGACCGATCGGTGCCTCCGGCCGGCCCATTGCTTTCAATGTGTGGGGGTACGCGTTGTACCCCTGTGCGCGTTGAACTGCAATGGACCGATCGGTGCCTCCGGCCGGCCCATTGCTTTCAATGTGTGCGGGTACGCGTTGTACCCCTGTGCGCGTTGTACTGCAATGGACCGATCGGTGCCTCCGGCCGGCCCATTGCTTTCAATGTGTGCGGGTACGCGTTGTACCCCTGTGCGCGTTGAACTGCAATGGACCGATCGGTGCCTCCGGCTGGCCCATTGCTTTCAATGTGTGCGGGTACGCGTTGTACCCCTGTGCGCATAGAACTGCAATGGACCGATCGGTGCCTCCGGCCGGCCCATTGCTTTCAATGTGTGCGGGTACGCGTTGTACCCCTGTGCGCGTTGAACTGCAATGGACCGATCGGTGCCTCCGGCCGGCCCATTGCTTTCAATGTGTGGGGGTACGCGTTGTACCCCTGTGCGCGTTGAACTGCAATGGACCTATCGGTGCCTCCGGCCGGCCCATTGCTTTCAATGTGTGTGGGTACGCGTTGTACCCCTGTGCGCGTTGAACTGCAATGGACCGATCGGTGCCTCCGGCCGGCCCATTGCTTTCAATGTGTGCGGGTACGCGTTGTACCCCTGTGCGCGTTGAACTGCAATGGACCGATCGGTGCGCACCCATTGACAATGGGCTTGCCTGGCAACGGACGCGTTTTCGAATTTCAAACGAGTCGGTTTCTGGAAAATCAGTTGGTCACCCACAACAATGTTGCAAAATCATGTATGTCATGAAGTTGAAGATTTGAAGGATGCTGTGGGCGTGTTTTGGTGCTGCTATTCCATGGATTGGTCAGATTCAGAAGATGCAAACGACTTGGACCTATCACTTTGGACACAAGGGACAGTATCTGCCTCTCCAGCACATATATATTGCTGGCTGTTCCCCTGAGAGCCCACTTGCCTGCACTACATGCTCCAAGACGACATCTGCCACTGCACTGCTGCTGTCTCTGCCCCTCTGGACCCTGCAATGGCACGTACTGTGGAGAGAGCCCCAGCCTTCAGCCTTGAAGAGAACCAGGCCCTGCTGGACAGCCTACTTCCACAGTACAGCAAGCTGTATGGGACACCAGGGGAGCAGGTGAGTGTCCTGTGCACTGCCTTTCTGAATGTGCATTTTGTCTGACTAGCAAGGCTGAGAGTCTGCACGCCTCTGGCTAGCAGGCTCACTGAGTAGTTGTCACCCCCCATAGTGTGTAGTGACTTGCACTGGACAGGTATGGTGCAGTGACAGTGCTTCTGAACAGGGTTTTACTCCCCATGCAATGATACCATGTTGTGACTTCTGGAAAACTGTCCATGGGCAGCCGTGCACTGCCTGTGTCCACCATGTGCCCCTGTGATTGTGACATGTATATGCAACTGTGTCATGCACGGATATGTTGCATGTGTAGTAATGGCCTTATCACTTTGTCATCCTGACAGGCTTCTGCCCATCGGAAGCAGGAGATCTGGAAGGACATCGTCCGGGCTGTCCGGTCCGTGGGGGTCTACAAGCGCCGGATCCGCAACTGCCAAAAGAGGTGGCAGGACCTTCGGGGCTGGACCCGGAGGATTGCACGGGTCCAGCTGAAGCTGTCGCCTCCTCGCAGGAGGGGCGGAACACGGACCCTGACCCCCACATGCTCAGGATCCTGGCGGTGGTCTTTCCAGACCTGGATGGGCAGCTGAAGGCCAGAGAGCAGCAAGGAGGGGTGAGTCAAAGACTGCACTGTGAACTCTGTCTAACATGCTATGTGCCCTCCTCGGGCCTAGTTAAACTGCCACAGTACAGCAGTCATGTTGTCCAGGAACAATGTCCCTCTATTGTGCACTGCCCACTCCTCATCTGATACCCAGGTGTGGCCCTTACATGCAGGGAATTCTGTCACTTAGGACTGTGTCCTTGCAGTTTGCTTGACTCAAGGAGGGAGACAGCATCTGTTTCCCTGACTCTGTGGTGGGCATCATGGGTGGGTCCATTGCTTACACAATGCCTGTATTCTGACATGTATTCAGCGTGTTACTTTGATCTGTGGTCCAATTGCTGAGCTGATCCACCACATGTGGCTGGGGTATCTGGCACACACCCATGCTGCGGGTGGGAACAATGTTTGGGCCCCAGGAGTATGTATATGACGTGTGTCACACATACTTAGCCAGCTGCCTACAGTCCAGGGCTCATCCCTCATTCATGTGGGGCTGGACAGTCATGCCTACTCCAGGCCATACAATACACTCTGTACTCCCACTCCCGTGTATCAGCTGACACATTGTGCGCAGTGATTTGACCCCTCAGGTGTCTGCCTCTGTGTCAGTGTGCTGTGGATTAGTCACCAGGACTGCTGTGGAGTTTCTTGGTAGGGGCTCAGCATGCCACTGGAGATGTGACCATAGGAGACGATACTTGTGTGTCACATAGGTGTCTTATCAGCTGCCCATGCAGACTGGGGCATGTGAATGTGAAGTTCAGGCAGCTGTTCCCCATTCACAGCAGAGTGTGAGGGGCTCAGGTTCAGAGGGTAGTGTCACAGGTCTCCCATATGTCCAATAGGTATGACCTGGACAGATGAGGGTTAAGAGGATGTGTTGTGGGGGGATGTACATGTGCACTTGTGCAGCTCCAGGACTTGCATTCCCCATGACCTACTATTGTGACACAGTGCAGAGTGTTGTTGTCTGGCTGCAAAGTCATACATCACTGAGACAGTGATGTATGACTTTGCAGTCATGCCTCCGCCATGGCATGTGTCTACTGATTGGTGAGCCTGCAGGGGAGTGACATGTGCTACATGCACACCATAGTGGCGCTGGCTATCAGGACATGGGTGCATCATGGTGTCTGTCGCTGGTATGCATCACATGCATTTCCTATTTGACTCTGGGCATCCCTTTCATCCGGAAACCTGTACTGACTCAGTGGCAAGAGCTGTGATGTGTGCATGTCCACATGCCACACCGTGTCCTCTGCACTGTCCAACTACTGTGTACTTGGTGCATGTGTCCACACTGGGGTGTTGCAATCCAACAGACACCAGACAGATGGGTGCAAGGCCATGTGGGATGTGAGTGCCATGCTTGGCATCAGACTGACAATTGGCTTCTCCTGTTCAGTTAGGGCACTTTTAGCAATGTACAACTAATGATGCCAGGGCTTGCTCTGTGATGTGCTGTGCTCACAGTGGTGTGTGCGTTTTGTGCAGGTGACTGATGTCTGTCTGTTTCCCCATTGTTTGCAGATACATCCACGGCCACGGAAGGGGACAGCTCCACGGACCAGGAGGAGCCAGAGAGCCAGACTGGGTCAGCAGCCGAGGAGTGGTCGGAGGGACCCAGTGGCACGGAGGGCGAGGGGAGCCACACCGAGGAGTCCTCAGCAGCATCCACCTCAGCTGAGGACCAGAGCAACTCGGAGGATGACTCCCTTGTGGAGGCGGGTGTCAGCAGCCACCACACCCCAGCTAGTGTTGCTGTCCCCGCCACCACCAGCACCACCACCGCCCTCCCATCGGCTCCCATTCCCCAGGTCCGTGGAGGCTCCCATGTCCGGGAGCGTGTCTCCTTTGGGCCAGGCACCGCAGCCCCTGCCCCTGTGTCCCCTGCTGCCCTGAGTGAGGAGTCTGTGTACCTCCTTCTCCAGCTCCATGTAGGCCAGACAGCCATGCTGAGTGTCCTCCATGCGCACACACCGCTGTTGACTCAGCTGGTGTCGTTCATGGAGGGCATCTCATCGGGCATGTCTGACCTACAGAGGGGCTATAGGTCCATGGACTCCTCCCTGACGGCAGCAGTGTCCCTCCTCAAACGGTCCCTCACCCCTCCTGCCTCTGCTCCATCCACACTCCCCAGCACCTTACCCATCCCAAGCACACACACACCGGCACAGGCACACACCAGCACACACACATCCAGCACACTGACACACACGCCAATGACAAAACGCACACGCACGCACATTCAGGGGACTGAAGCCAGACTCACAGGGGATGGGGCCCTGGAACACACACACGCATCCACATGCACTGCGCAGTCCTCAGTTCCCTCTCCCTCCAAAGCACCCTCCCTTGCCTCACCTGCAACCCCAAAGTCACAGCAGCTCTTCCTCTGTGACCTCGGCCTCTTCCCCACCGATGAAGCTGCTCCAGTATCCCGGGGGAAGAGGAAGCCCACCCACACGGAGCAGAGTACCCCTCGCCCCCGGACACCCTCCCCCAGGCGCAGACGGACTGAGGCCCCCACCCGCAAGTCCCCCGGAGTCCTAAGAGCAAGACCCCGCCACCGCCCTGCAGCTCAGGCACAAGGTCTCTGTCCTCCATCCCTCAGGCCCCCACTGCACAGGTGCCCCCACCACACCCTGCCCCAGGTTCCCCCACCCACAGATATACCATCCCCAAGAGGATCAGGCCTTCTCCCCCTGCCACTTGCTCTCCCAGCACCACACCCCCGCTGCGCTTGTCTGTGCCACTGATGTGGTGAAGGTGTCCTCCCCCTCTGTCCAACCCACCTTGCCTGTTCCCCATTCTCCTCCCCTGGAGGTAGGCACTGCAGTGGAGTCCACTACCGCCCTGTCTTACTTGGGCACTGCAGTGGCGGACCTGTCCACTCCATCTGCAGGGTCCACTGCAGTTGTGCCGGCACCCACGACATCTGAGTCATGCCCCCAGTTGTGCCGGCACACACCATGTCAGACACCTCCACTGCAGTTGTCAGTGGCTCTCCAGCACCCACCACCCCTTCCCTGACTCCCCCTGGTGAGCCCTGATCCTGTCCCTGCGGTGCCTGGCCTGCCCCCCGGTTGCCCCTCCTAGTGGATTGTCCCTGGTTTTGTGCAGGCATGCGTAGGGTGACATCTGCCAGTGTCACCCTGTTTGAACTTTGACAATGGACTGGCCATTGGCCTTTGCTCTTTTTTCTGGACGTCGTTTTCATTCAACACATATGCTGAATAAAGCAACTTTCTTTTCTCTAGTGCTCATGCTTCAGATGTACATGTTGTAGGTGCTGCTAACCATGCCCTTGCTGCAGTGATGGTGATATCTGGTCTCATGATTATGAAGTGTTACTGTGCAGGAACCCATGTGGTCCAGGGGGAATGTGTCCTATCATGTGGTGTATCCATGTCATCCATAGCAGCATCTGAGGGTGTCATGTGTTCAGTATTTGGCAATGGGATTTCCTACTTACATTAGCAATTTCATATCTGTGGCTTCCACCCCTGCACATCTGTTGTGCCTGCCATTGTTGGATTTGTCTACTTCCCTGACCGTGTTGCCATCTCCACTGGACATGCAGGTTTGGGCATCAATGGGGAAGGACTCATCCGTGTAGTCAGTGCAACATTGCTATACAAGTGTGTTGGATCTGTGCTGATGATTCCGTTGGCACATCCATGACCAGGCTGATGTGACGGGAGCCCTCATTTGGTGCTAATTGTTGATTGTATGACTAAGTGCTCAGCTGACATGATGGGGCCCTACTGAGGCAACATATGGCACAGCTTTCCTCACACAGGAGTGGAGTCCCCTCATGGCAGTGTGTACACGTGTGACATTGCCTGCGCCCAAGGTGTGTGTTGTATGTGCATGTCTGTGTGTTCACTTCCATTTATCTGCGCATGCTGTGATCCCTAGTGTTGTACCTGTTTGTGATGCTTGCTGACTTGAGCTATGTTCCCCCAAAGTCTTCTCCCTGTGTTCTCTGTGATGTGGGTGCATGGCACATTACTGGTCATCAGGGTGTCACCCATAGGTGTGTTTGCTGTCAGGGCTGAGTTTGTGTGCAGACGCAGATGGGTCACAGTCAGGTTTCCCCTTGGCACTTGTTGTTTGCCCCTGTCATGTGATTTTCAGTTCGTGTTATCTTTAAGTTATTGTGACACGTTGTGTGTGTGACTGCTGGCACTCCTCAGGGTCCGGGCTGCGATGTTGGTTGTTGTCTATGTGTGTTCTTTGTGGGTGACCTTGGCTTCTTCATTGGTGTGTGACTGTGGCTGGGATCCCATTGGTTGGTGTGGTATCGCCGTCATGTCCATGTACAGCGTAGTGTGCAGTGTGTCAGACATTCAGGAGTCTTGTTGAGTGGCCATGTGTGATGTGTTTCTGCACCTTGGTTCCCACCCACCACCCTGGAATAGTCATGGGTGCATGTGCAATGTCACCATTGCATGTGTACTTCACTGCTGCACATTGTTGGAGGTCGAGGGGTGTGGTCTTGAGTGTGTGCAGATGGGAGTTGTTGCCCAGCTAGACCCCTGCCTCCATGTTGGCCTTGGCTTACTGGCCATGCTGATTGATTTGTGCTTGTGTCGGTGTGATGGTAGTTTGTTGCTCAGGACACATGACTGTGGTTCACAGTGTGAACCACATTCAGCTTTGTCATCAGAGTGGGATTTTTATGCAGCCAAGGGTCACCACATTGTGGGGGCCCTGGGGGTGGTGCTGTGGTGTGTCTGTGTCTTGCTGTGTCAGTTGTTGTTCCAACGTGCCTGTGTGACATGTGTGTTTTGTGCTCCCTCTCATCTGACAATGCCTGCTTGCCCACATAGGGGAGTTGGATCCATGAGTTACCTTAGTGTGGCAGTGTATGCACATCTGTATGATTGGTATTCAGCTCTCCTCATGTGTTGTGTGGTTGCCTGGGGACACTGGCACCCCCCTCACCTGCTGTGTATGATGACAGTGTTGGTCTGCCTGTTTGTGTTTGTGCATCTGCACCACTGCATTGGCATATCTTGGGTGTGCCATTGGCTGTATGTTGTTTGGTGTGTTTCCCCTGCTGTCCCTGGGACTCCTAGGTCATCGGTCAGCACAGTGATCATGGTTTGTGTGTCCCATTGCTGCCATGGTATGGTATCTGTTCACCTCACATCTGCTGTCTCCACAGGATATCTGCATTTGTGTGCCCATTGGTGCAAATATGTGGTTCTGCATTCTGATGGTCACTTCTGTCATTGTGTCATTGATGAATGTTGACGGTGTCAGCCCCCATGGGTGTTGTTTGTCTGCACATGGCCAAAGGAATGTCTCATTTGCACTGCAGTATTTGGCTCACCCAATTTATGTTGCAATGGGACACATACACTACTTTGCCACAGATGAGTTTTTGGTTCTGTGACCAGGAATGATCCATGCAGTTTGGCAGTTGCAGCTCTTACTTTGTCAACACTTACCTTTTGGTCACTGTGATGATGGGGGTGTAGACCCCATTGCCACAATGGTCAAAATGTGCTTCAGCTATGGACCCCACACTTCCCTTTTGGTCACTGTGATGATGGGGGTTTAGACCCCATTGCCACAATGGTCAAAATGTGCTTCAGCTATGGACCGCACACTTCCCTTTTGGTCACTGTGATGATGGGGGTTTAGACCCCATTGCCACAATGGTCAAAATGTGCTTCAGCTATGGACCCCACACTTGCCTTTTGGTCACTGTGATGATGGGGGTTTAGACCCCATTGCCACAATGGCCAAAATGTGCTTCAGCTATGGACCCCACACTTCCCTTTTGGTCACTGTGATGATGGGGGTTTAGACCCCATTGCCACAATGGTCAAAATGTGCTTCAGCTATGGACCCCACACTTGCCTTTTGGTCACTGTGATGATGGGGGTTTAGACCCCATTGCCACAATGGTCAAAATGTGCTTCAGCTATGGACCCCACACTTGCCTTTTGGTCACTGTGATGATGGGGGTTTAGACCCCATTGCCACAATGGTCAAAATGTGCTTCAGCTATGGACCCCACACTTACCTTTTGGTCACTGTGATGATGGGGGTTTAGGCCCCATTGCCACAATGGTCATGGGCTGCTTGCATTGTGGGTGCCACACACATATATGTGTGGCACATGTGCTAGGGGGTCACCCTGTATGTTCAAAGTCATGTTCGGTGTTGTAGGCATTTGACACAGCCTACACACGCTTGTCATGGTGGTGGGGGGATGTCTTTATCTTGCATTCCCTAGGTTGTGGTGTGCTGGTTGTGTCATGCATTGTCCATCCTATGAGTGGGGGTGGTAGTAGTGGTAGGCATCCAGCCCCCCTGGGTGAGGGTGGTAGTCGTGGTAGGCATCCAGCCCCCTGGCTGAGGGTGGTAGTAGTGGTAGGCATCCTGCCCCCCTGGGTGAGGGTGGTAGTGGTGGTAGGCATCCAGCCCCCCTGGGTGAGGGTGGTAGTAGTGGTAGGCATCCAGCCCCCCTGGCTAAGGGTGGTAGTAGTGGTAGGCATCCAGCCCCCCTGGGTGAGGGTGGTAGTAGTGGTAGGCATCCAGCCCCCCGGGTGAGGGTGGTAGTAGTGGTAGGCATCCTGCCCCCCTGGGTGAGGGTGGTAGTGGTGGTAGGCATCCAGCCCCCCTGGGTGAGGGTGGTAGTAGTGGTAGGCATCCAGCCCCCCTGGCTAAGGGTGGTAGTAGTGGTAGGCATCCAGCCCCCCTGGCTAAGGGTGGTAGTAGTGGTAGGCATCCAGCCCCCCTGGCTAAGGGTGATAGTAGTGGTAGGCATCCAGCCCCCTTGGTGAGGGTGGTAGTAGTGGTAGGCATCCAGCCCCCCTGGCTAAGGGTGGTAGTAGTGGTAGGCATCCAGCCCCCCTGGCTAAGGGTGGTAGTAGTGGTAGGCATCCAGCCCCCCTGGGTGAGGGTGGTAGTAGTGGTAGGCATCCAGCCCCCCTGGCTAAGGGTGGTAGTAGTGGTAGGCATCCAGCCCCCTGGCTAAGGGTGGTAGTAGTGGTAGGCATCCAGCCCCCCTGGCTAAGGGTGGTAGTAGTGGTAGGCATCCAGCCCCCTGGGTGAGGGTGGTAGTAGTGGTAGGCATCCAGCCCCCCTGGGTGAGGGTGGTAGTAGTGGTAGGCATCCAGCCCCCTGGGTGAGGGTGGTAGTAGTGGTAGGCATCCTGCCCCCCTGGGTGAGGGTGGTAGTGGTGGTAGGCATCCAGCCCCCCTGGGTGAGGGTGGTAGTAGTGGTAGGCATCCAGCCCCCCTGGCTAAGGGTGGTAGTAGTGGTAGGCATCCAGCCCCCTGGCTAAGGGTGGTAGTAGTGGTAGGCATCCAGCCCCCCTGGCTAAGGGTGGTAGTAGTGGTAGGCATCCAGCCCCCCTGGGTGAGGGTGGTAGTAGTGGTAGGCATCCAGCCCCCTGGCTAAGGGTGGTAGTAGTGGTAGGCATCCAGCCCCCTGGGTGAGGGTGGTAGTAGTGGTAGGCATCCAGCCCCCCTGGCTAAGGGTGGTAGTAGTGGTAGGCATCCAGCCCCCCTGGGTGAGGGTGGTATTAGTGGTAGGCATCCAGCCCCCCTGGGTGAGGGTGGTAGTAGTGGTAGGCATCCTGCCCCCCTGGGTGAGGGTGGTAGTGGTGGTAGGCATCCAGCCCCCTGGGTGAGGGTGGTAGTAGTGGTAGGCATCCTGCCCCCTCTGGGTGAGGGTGGTAGTGGTGGTAGGCATCCAGCCCCCCTGGGTCAGGGTGGTAGTAGTGGTAGGCATCCAGCCCCCTGGCTAAGGGTGGTAGTAGTGGTAGGCATCCAGCCCCCCTGGGTGAGGGTGGTAGTAGTGGTAGGCATCCAGCCCCCCTGGGTGAGGGTGGTAGTAGTGGTAGGCATCCTGCCCCCCTGGGTGAGGGTGGTAGTGGTGGTAGGCATCCAGCCCCCCTGGGTGAGGGTGGTAGTAGTGGTAGGCATCCAGCCCCCCTGGCTAAGGGTGGTAGTAGTGGTAGGCATCCAGCCCCCCCTGGCTAAGGGTGGTAGTAGTGGTAGGCATCCAGCCCCCCTGGGTAAGGGTGGTAGTAGTGGTAGGCATCCATCCCCCCCTGGCTAAGGGTGGTAGTAGTGTTAGGCATCCAGCCCCCCCTGGGTGAGGGTGGTAGTAGTGGTAGGCATCCAGCCCCCCTGGCTAAGGGTGGTAGTAGTGGTAGGCATCCAGCCCCCCTGGCTAAGGGTGGTAGTAGTGGTAGGCATCCAGCCCCCCTGGCTAAGGGTGGTAGTAGTGGTAGGCATCCAGCCCCCTGGGTGAGGGTGGTAGTAGTGGTAGGCATCCAGCCCCCCTGGGTGAGGGTGGTAGTAGTGGTAGGCATCCTGCCCCCCTGGGTGAGGGTGGTAGTGGTGGTAGGCATCCAGCCCCCCTGGGTGAGGGTGGTAGTAGTGGTAGGCATCCAGCCCCCCTGGCTAAGGGTGGTAGTAGTGGTAGGCATCCAGCCCCCCTGGGTAGGGGTGGTGGTGCGCATTCAGGCCCCTGTGTGCATATGTGGCATTGGTGATGGGCATCCCGCCCCTATGGTGCTGCTGTTGCTGGTGTAAGTATATTCAGCATCCCCGTGTGTGTGTGTGATGTGTCGTGTACGTGTTGTATGTGTTTTGTGGTTGGTGTCTGGCTTACCTTCTGCGCCGTACGCGTCCGTGCCTGTTCCGGTAGTAAATGTAGAATATTGGTATGATCGGGACGAAGGGATTCATGGTTGGTTCGTGTCGTTCGTCCTTCTCGTTGCTTCGCGTCATCCTCGTCGCTTCGCCTCGTCCTCGTCGCTTCGTGTCGTCCTCGTCGGTGCCGTGTTCGTCTCGGAGCCGTGGATCGTGTTGTGGCGCGAATCGGAGCTTATGTGCGCCTCTCCCGGATGCTTTGACGTGCCGTGCGTAGCGACGGGTTCGGAGCGTACGGAAAGCGCATCGTACTTGTCCGGCCGGACGGGGCTGCATTTTTCCTTCCGTGCGACTCGTGTTTCCGGATTCGCCTCGGTCGGAGAACAGGACCTGGTTTGGGTGAGTACGGCTCGGCCGGATTTTTTGCTGTTGTGCGCATCGTACTTGCTCGTTCGGTGTACTGTACGGATCGGTCGGGAAACAGGCTTTCGCATGGCTTTTTCCCGACCGAATGGTATTGGGTGCGCCTCCGACCGAGATCGGAATCGGCCCCTATAAAGTAAAATTAAATAAATATTATATAAAAAATATTAATAAATATATTAAAATTAAATTACTTCCCACCCTACTCCCCTATCAACCCGCAACCCGCTCCTAAAAAAAATGACACAATTAACATAATTAACAATTACTTCTTAATAATTAACAGCCAATTAATAAATAATTAATAATAAATAAATTTCCACAATTAACACTATAAAATATTAAATAAATATATATTAATTAATAAAAAATAAAATTAATTTAATTATAATGAAATTATTTCCCACCCTGTTTCCTTTTAAACCCACAACCCGCTCCTAAAAAAATGACACAATTTACATATTTACCAATTAATTAATTAATAAAAATCAACAGCCAAAACTTAATTAATAATTAATTAATTCCCACAATTAACACTATAAAATCTAAATTAAATAAATACTAATAAATATAAAATCATATTTAATTTATTATAAATAAATTACTTCCCACCCTATTCCCCTATAAACCCACAACCCGCTACGGATCTAAAACGCAAAATTAATTTATAATAAAATTAATAACTACTAAAAAATTAACACATATATTAAAAAACAAAAGCAATACTTAGACAAAAAAATAGAGCACATACATTTAAAATACATACTAAAATACATAACACTAATTAAAAAAACGATATTTTTAACAACTACATTTTTGCAAACGATATTAATTAATTTATTTTATTTATTTGAAAGGTTTTATATAGCGCTCGCTAGACCCGTGGGTATCAAAGCGCTTTACAGGAGCAGACGCAGTACAAGAAATAAAAACATTTGCTCAGGGCAGGGCAAAGCATAAAGAGTTGATTACAACATCACAATTGAAATGGAAAATAAAAAAGGGACGGGGAAAAAGAAATTTACATGAGAGGAAGGAATAAGGGTAAGACATGAACAGTCAATTAAAAACACTACAATTGGATTATAGCTAAAGAGGGACGGGGAAGAGCAATTTACATGAGAGGAGGGAATAAGGTAAGGCAAATTTACAAAGGTAATAAAACCACGCAGGTGGAGCTCAACCAATTGAGTAAAGTGGGGGGTCAGAAATCTGGGCGGAGTAACTTGACATGAACAGCTTAGGAATATAAGTGGGGGAGAACAGTTTTAAGGAGTAGAGGGGAGAAACGACAGAGAAGAGATCAAAGGAATTGATGGGGGGAATGGAAAGAGGACATGGGGATGGGGTAGAATGGGGGGCAGGTCGCAGTTAAGAGGATGAATGTGTAATGTTGGGAGAGAGGAGTGAGCAAGGGGGAACACAAAGGATCATCAGTAAAGGGGAGGTAGAGAGTAGGTTCAGAGGAGGGATTATGGACCAAATTATTTGTTGAGGAGGTGAAATTTAAGGTCTTTTTTAAAGCTGAAGTAGGAGGGGTTACAGCGCATGTCCTTAGAGAGTGAGTTCCAGCTGTTCGGGGCGTTCCCGGAGAAGGATCGAGATTGGGTGGATTTCTTTTTAAACAGAGGGGGGACGAGGAGGAGAGCATTGCTTTGTTGAGTTTGTTTGTAAGGTCTGAAGGGGTTTGTTGGTAAAGAGCTTTGTGCGTAATGCATGCAGTCTTGTAGAGGCATCTTCCTTCAATGGGTAGCCAACTGAGGGCTTTGAGGGTTGGAGAGATGTGGTCAAATCTTTTACAGTCTGTGATGAGCCTAGCCTCCAAGTGGAGCACATCTCTAAGGGGCACTAGATGTGCTTTAGGGGTTCCGGTGAGGATAGCGTTGCCATAGACGAGTTTGGAGAGAACTAGAGATTGGACAACCCATTTGAAGTCATCTAATGGAATGAAGGGTTTGATTTTCTTGAGGTGTCGGAGAGTGAAAAGATGACTTCGATATTTAAAAAAACGATATTTCTTACCTTAAACTCGATATTCATGACCACGATATTCTTGCTGTCGATATTTCTGTGTCTCGATATTTCAAAGTCGATATTAGTGCAAGTCGACATTTCCAACTCGATATTCTGACTCTTTAACCACTGAATGATTGGGTGCGAGGCAGGAAAATTAATGTCTACAGTGGGTTGAACAATCTAATTTTAAGAGAGCACATGCTCAGTATTTGTTTTTCAAAGCTGCGCCAGCACCTAGTAGACAATAAGCTAACTGACCCCAGGAAGCTTGCTGAGGAGACGGACCTCTGGACCAATACCAGATTTTCCAAAAAGGTATCTGATGAGAATCCCACAGTGATGCTTAGGGGTCCCACTAGAAGAAAGAGCGAGGAGAAAAACTTAAAAATACAGAGTTCTCAAAGTCCCCCAAAACAATTCCCAAGTGAACAACAGTCACCAGTCCCAGTCCGAGCATAACAAGAAGGGGTTCTTTCTTCTTTGATAAGCAGACAGGGAGGTTTTTACCCCAAATGCACAGAGTGATACAAGTATCAGTACTCCAAGGTGCCTCCAAATGTCCCAAGAGGGCACAGCCCCCCCACCGGTAGGCAAAACCCGGGCATGGCGAGTGTAGCGCTTGGGAAGGAGGTAGTTACAATTAGCGTTGGGGAGCAGGTAGAGGTGATCCTAGTTTCCCTGGGAGATAAGGCGGTGGTGCAAAAACCTATATGCCTGTCAATACTTCTAAGTACAGGCAGTGGGTCACTATCGATGGGCAACGGGTGTAGGCTCTGAGGGACAGAGAAGCCAGCCCGACTACCGTAAGGGGTCAGCTGATGTCCTCAGAGCAGGCCCTCCCTATCCCATTCAACTAAGTCATAGTTGCAGACAATCATGAAAGTCATCTACCGGTGGCTCTGGTTTCCTTTGAGTTGCGGTGGAGGTCTGAGGTTCTCTAAAAGTAGCTGTGAGCCCTGCCATGCATGTAGATTGTCTGTTGGACAATGACCTGGAGCACACTATCTGGAGGGAGGCAGAGCCTAGGTCACACTTAGAGATGTTAGGAATGCCTGGATGGGTCTGTATGACCACACGGTCCATGACTGACCTGTAAGGGAGTCAAGGGTGCCTATAGCCTGGAACAATGGTCCAGGCAGCTGCCAAGAAGTGTAGGAGCAAACGGTGCAAGAAACTAGCGCCTGAAGTTCCCCCGGTCCAGGTTGGCGGGTACCCAGAGGAAGATGCCCCTGGACCAACCGGGGAGGGCATTTCTGCCCTGGGTGACCTGCTTAAACTCTCTGGCTGCCACGTTGAGGGTGGGCCCACCAGGGAGCAAATTTGCAAATTGCAGAAAGAGTGCCCCACTTCGGAGGGCTTGAGGCAGCAAGCTGAGGCTGAGGCAGCAGGCGACATCTCTGGAAATCACATGATCTATTGGGAGAATTACCTCTTATACGGCAAGCCTAAGGTTCTTGGATCTGGAGCAGCCTGTATACTGGTGGTCCTCCATGTTACAGGACCTTACTACTGGGTTTAGCTCAAGACAGACCCATGGCAGGACATCTGGAGCAAGGCAAGACCTACTCCAGGCTTGTGGCCCACTTCTACTGTCCCCAGATGAAGACAGCCTCAGATGCATTCTGTAGATGCTGTTCCAACTGCCAGGCCATTGAGAAGTGAAGAAAAAGCTCAAGGCTCCCCTGATGACATTACCTGTCATTGGCACACCCTTTGAGAGGGTTGGCATTGATATTGTTGGAACCTCTTACCACAAGACAGCTTTAGGTAACAGGTTTGTCCTGACCATGCCACTCGCTACCTAGAGGTAATCCCTCTGAGGTCAGTGACTGCACCTGCAGTGGCCAGGGCCCTGATGGGGATTTTTTCTTGTGTGGGGTTCCCCATAGAGGTAGTGTCTGATAGAAGCACTAACTTGGTGTCAGAGTACATGAAGTACATGTGGGATGAGTGTGGAGTAGCCTATAACGTCTCCACACCCTATCACCCCAAACCAAAGGTCTTGCGGAGAGATTCAACAAGACTCTGAAGAACATGAAAATGGATTTATCTGAGTCCATGAGGCATAAGTGGGACATCCACCTGCTTAGACCCATGCGGAATATTCTTTCCGCTTGCAGAAGTGGTGGAATTTGGTAGTTCCGCATTTCTATTGAAATGCAGAGTTTCTGCCAAATTCCGCCTATTGGTGTGGGGCAGAATTATTCTCTCGTTTGAGCAGCCCAATGTCATGTGAACAAAGCGAGGCTCCATCACGTGTACTTGCAAGCATGACTAAGATTTGCTGACCCCTGGCGCATTTTCCGGTCACCAGGGAGCCTTCCAGCACCATTTTGTAACACTGGCAGTTGCAAGCAGTCATAGCTGCTTCTCTAGTAGATTTTTTACTCGCGAAGCAGCTAAGTCAACTTGAAAATCCCTTTTTGATTGAGTATTCTACCCGAACGGACATAGTTGTTTTAGCGCAAAGCACAGTTTTTTCATTTTGCTTGTTTTTTATGCACAAGTAACTGCCAGAGAGAGTCCAACTTCCTCTTCCTGTCCAGGAGGCTCCGCCCAGTTCTTTGTCCAACTGCTGGTCACTTATCATTTGGATTTGGAGGTGTAAGGCACACTCTCTTTGTTTGCAATTCCAGCTGCATATACCATTAGATTTTAAGGAGTTAAAAAACATTTGGATAAGGGGTGTTGTTTGATAGAGGGCATGTACCAGCCTATATTTGTATCTTTCTTGTTTTTTATTCAATTTTTAAATAATGTAATTGTGGTAGTGTGTGGTCTTGAGTTGGAGCAGGGGCCTACTTTTCAATTCACTTTTTTAGCTTTTATGAGGGAAAAAGGTTGCACAGTTAAGTAACATTTGCACCATCCATTTATTTTACCATGTGGCCTACCCTACCCACAGGACTTCCAGCCAGTACTAGGCATTGGGTATATGAAACAATTGTTTCTGTGGTAGGCACTATTCATTTATTTTACCAAGTGGCCGACCCTTCCCACAAGCCTTGCAGCCATTACTAGGCGTAGGGTATATGAAATAAGTGTTTCTGTCGTATATGTTGTTTTCAAACATCTATGATTTAGGGATGGCACTGGATTGAATGCAAATTTTTGTTATATCAAGTTTCAGTTCTGCAAAGTGTTAAAGTGTATTTTGGTGGGGTAATCTTTTGTTGAAGCTTTGGGGGATGTGTGTTGTTGGAAATTTTTATAGCTGACTTAATTTTTGTTTTTTCAGTTGCTAAATTAATGGTAGTGTTTTCTTCTTTGTTTACTATGCCTCCTTTGTTTGTTAACCAAGTGGCCAGTTCTTTGTCTGGCCAGTGTGTGTGTCTTTGTTCTCCATGCAATATGGCTGGTGTAGCATCCTACCCAGCATGGGCACTTGCCAATGACTACGCCACACATGAAGAGTAGTTATACATGTCTTTATTCTTAAGCCTGTAAGCAAGAATTCAATGTTCTAAACCTGTATTCACTTCGCTACCCTCCAACACCAATGCCATAGGAGTATGGAGTAAATCAGGAACCAAAAGAGTTAAGTCAGTCTTTATTTACACAATGCAACATCTCCCCCTTTGTTAAATAAAAAGTTATAACTTTTTTACAATAAATAAATACATAAATAATTACAAATACATATGCCCTTATTACTCTACAGTGACCCGTCGTGGTGCTTGGATCGAGTGTCCTGATCGGGTCAATGGAAATCGGGAGCTGGCAGTCGAAGTGTCATTGATCTGCATAGGCGAGGTGGAAACAACAGCAGTCAAAGGATCATCAACGGTCTGTCTGGACCTGGTCTCTGCTTAGACATCAATCTTTGTTGAGTGATGAGCCACATGTCTGAAGTGAGACAAATCTCTAGTAAGGGACTTCCCTGGATGTTGGGCAATCACCATGTGTCCTTTGGTGGTGGTAACAGTAAATGGCTCATTTTCTAGGTTATCAAATTAGTATTTGATCTCCTATCTTAAAAGTGATGGGCCCAATTCACAAAGGAAAAATGAGATAAAAGTTTAACTTTACGACTTTTGGTATTCGCACAGGGCATTTGCTACTTGTAAATGCCCTGTGTGAATACCAGAAGTTGTGAAGTTCAACTTTTGGTATTCACAAAGGGCATTTATGAGTAGTAAATGCCCTTTGTGAATACCAAAAGTCGTAAAGTTAGACTTTTGTCTCAGTTTACCTATGTGAATCAGCACCATCATCTTTTACATGATGTTGCTGGTCAGCATAGATTTGTATTTTTTTGTTTACGACCAAAATCTTCTGTGCAAATGTCTGTCTCAGTCTTTGATCTGAGGTTGGTCCACTGAGGTAACTTAGTCATCACGGCTCTGCCAAATATTAAGGTTGCAGGGCTTTTCCCTGTAGTCAACTGAGGGGTTGAAACAGTAAGCTCAAAGAGTGTTATTCAAAACAACCTTGAGATCTAGCTTCTCTAATGCAGCACGCTGCACAGATTTCTTCGAGTACTCATGAATCATTGTACAAGGCCATTGGCCTGTGGCCAAAGAGTAGTACTTTTCTGATGCTTTACATTGACATGGCTGAGAAAGTCTTTGATATCTCGACTATTGAAGGGCGGGCTGTTGTCAGAATTCAAGACCCCAGGGGCACCCCATGTGCAAAGAGGCCATCTAATCTTTCAATAACCTTTTCATAAGTGATGGATGAAAGATCTTCTACCAATGGAAACTGGGAGTATTCCTCGCTAATGACATCTAGGTGATGTCCATTTTCAAGAGGATCAAAAAAATCAACAGCAGTCCTCTCCCAAGCATGGTTAGGCAGTTCTGACATGTTTAAAGGGTGCTGAGTAACGTGGTATGAGAGACAGTTGCATAAATGACAGGCATTTAACTATCTTTCAATCCTTTCATCGTTATATGGAAACCAGACTCCGGCTCGAAGAGCTCTCTTTATGGCAACTTCTCCTCGGTGTCCCTCATTCTGGTCTTTGTCTGGATGGTAAATGATCATATAGTTGTATTCTTGTAATCTCAGACCCCAACATTCAATACAAGGAGTCATCTTGGCTTTTGCATTGCCAAATATTGTCAATAGCACTTGATCATCGGTCACTACTGTGACAGGCTTTACATATAAGAACACATGGAAATATTCACAAGCCCACACCACTACCAAGTTTTTTTTTTTAGGTTGTGAATAAGCACGTTCAATTTGTGACAAGTTTTACTGGCATAAACCACAATATGCCTTCAGGCATTTGGCTGTCCATTGTGCTGCACAAGGACTGCACCTAACCCGACAGGGCTAGCATCAACTGCAACGTCTATATGAAGCTTGGGATCAAAGTAGCCCCATTCAGTGGCATTCTCAATGACTTGCTTGATTCTTTTGAAACTTTCTTCGCACTCACATGACCACTGAAACACAACATTCTTTTTTGTCAGTTCTCGTAACGGTCACTGACCATGGTAAAGTCGAGTATGTGTCTAGAACAGTAACTGGTTATTCCACGAAATTAACAACAGAAATGTCCTGTGGGGAATTAACAGTGAGGCTGGGCAGTAAACTCCGCTCCGCCGGCGGCAACAGAAATGTCCTGTGGGGAATTAGCAGTAAGGCTGGGCAGAAAACTCCGCTCCGCCAGCGGAGTTTGTGGAGCAATTGGCACTCTTGAAGCATGGAGTTCAGCAAAAACTCTGTAATCTGCCATGTAGGGGAGTTTACCGGCACCCACTAGGCTTCCCGGCATTTTGCCTGTTTTTAAGATGGCCGTCTCTTAGTACTTGGAGGCATAGAGCATGCACACATTCACATGTTCTTTAGTTCCGTCCCCACGCCTTGGACTGCTACCCGCCTCCCTTCACTTCAGGCCCCTCCCTACGGGACCCCAGAGGCAGTCAAGTGCCATGGGCTGGGGAGTGAGGGGAGGAGGGCTTCCAGGAGTGGAGAGCAGCAGGTGGTCCTCCTCGGCTCACTTCACAGGCACTGCACCCGGAGCCCAGGAGCACTGGCATGGAGCTGTTGCGTTGAACTCCCTTACCGGCCGCTTCCCATTTCTCCCCTGCTACAGTTGCAGGAGGATGAGGCTCCTCCTCATCTCCTTAGCTTTCTGGGCATTCCTTCTAGCTAACGGTGGGGGGAGCGACATAATATACTCCTCACAACAAAGACCCTAATATTGAAATGCAAATTGAAATGCATGCAGCAGGCAGGTTGCAGAATTGGGGCAGGAGGTGGTGTGGTAGAAGCTGTTGTAGCTCAAGTATCCGACCTCCATGCTGGCTTCCTCAGTGCGCTGCTGCCTCTGCATTGACTGTGGTCAGTGTCAGTGAGAAGAGCCCCCGGCAGGCACTGGCCTGCTGTCCCCCACAGCACTGTGGGTACTGTGAGTCCATGACCTCGTCATCCCACCCGGCGCTCATCCGCCGAGTATGTCTAAGTGGGCAGGGCTTGGTGTGGTCACCGGCAAGAGCCCCGGCTGCTAGTGCTAGCATGGATGTCTGCAGAGAAGGGATGAATTTCTCCAGCTGCCTCCTCCCACTACAAGCAGCCTCTGCTTCTCAGCACGTGCAGCTCACACAAGTCACACGCTTCTCTCCCTAGTGTGTACATCTTCCCACCACACCTTGTGCTCCTCAAGGTGTGCACTGTTCTGAGTATTCTCTGGGGCGCCTGCAAGCACTGCCTGCATGAAACCGAGAGAACAGACAAATCTGAAAAGTGCACACGCCCCAACCTCACCAGATCTCTGCTTCCAAGAGATTTGTGTTCACCGAGTATAGGATATCTACTGTATCTAGGAGAAGATGGAACTACGTGGAATATTGCAGGATTAGTAAGCAATTCCGCAGAATTCTGCGTAGTACAACTCTGTGAACTCTACCCACCCCTGAATAGCAGTAGATAGAGCTTGCACTTTAGCAGGATCAGGTGTCATACCCCCATCCAAAAAGATACGGCCAAAGAATTCACATTTTTCAGGATTCAAAGTCAAACCAGCACCATTTAGCAAATGACATACTTGCATTAGAGACTTTGGACTCTTTCTGAGTAGCTCCAAAGTCTAATATGTCATCACTATAGTTGAAGGCATTTACAACTGGCTGTATGATACATCGAAAGATGTCTTGGAAATGTTCTGCAGTAGATGAAACACCAAATCTCAGTCACTTATAGTGAAACAGACCAAAGTGTGTAGAGAAGGTTGTAATGTACCTGAAATTCTCTTCAAGTTCCAACTGGTGAGATTCTTTGCTTAAGTCCAATAGAGATAAAAAAAACTTTGCAACATTCAATTGAGTTATCATATCAGCAAAGTGCGGACCTGGATGTCGTTCTCTCTCGATTGCCTTATTGTCCTGACACATTTCAACCTAAATGCATACAGATCCTTCACTGTCTCTTTTAAGCACTACTGGGCGAATCCCTTGGCATTGGACCAGTGGAGCGTTCAATGATATTGTGTTTGAGCAACAAGTTAAGTTCTCTTTCAACAGCTTCTTGCAAGTGAAATGCAATTTGTTTGTGTCTTTGGGAAATAGGAAAAACATCTTCAATTATATGTAACTGTACTTGTATACTCTTGAGCTTACCTAACCCATGAAATAATGAAGAAAATTGACTTACTATTTTATTATGAGCATTCATATTGTAGTTCACTAACATCAGTCCCATATCATTAGTGATGTTAAAACTGAGCAGACAAGCACTTGAAGCCGTACCTTGAAGTACATGAATGGGCACTTGTGCCGCTGTTTTCTTGTGTTTCATCATAGCTACAAATGAACTTTTTAAAGATATCAAAGCAGCCTATGTATAAACTTTTTGATGGCATAAGTTGTGGTAAGGGAGACAATTCACAATATTTCTCTTCAGGCATAATGTTTACTGATGTACCGCTATCAATAATAAAAAGTTGAACACCCATTTATCTTCAGGGTACTCTTCAGAAAATGTTTGTATATCTTTGGTGCTTTTTCATGTCGATCTTCGTCTGTCTGTGTTTTTTATTTTGCATTCGACTAGTCCCACATGTCCATGCTTCTTTAAAGTAAACATCGACATTGCACAATTATCATTGTCACTTTCACTTGAAACCAACTTTGAGGAACTATTTGATGATGATTTTGATGATGATCGACTTCATTTGGTGACGATATGCCTCAGTTGGTGTAACCACTTGGCCTTGTGGGAGTACATTGAATGTCGTTGATGTAGCTATCGGTTGGCCATTTTTTCTTCATGCTATGACGCATTTACTCTTCCCTTCACCTTTCAACCCGTCCCAAAATGTGGTCGCTTTGCCACAGCCATTGTAAATCTGCCCAATGGCAGGACATCTATCATTGTGTGGAAACAAAAATCCACATTTGAAACACATTTTCTTTTTCTGTGAATCAGCCATGAGGACCTGCTCTAAGCTAAGAGTTTCCTTCAGCATTCATAGTCAAAAGAAATCTGACAGACATCCTTCTAAGACTCTGAGCCATGTAGCTTTCTCATCATTAAGTTAATTAAACTTACAGAACTTACAGTGATATATAAGTAGATCCAGTCTCTCAACAAATTCATGGATGGTTTCACCCACTCTCGGACGTTCTTGATTGAAGATGTACCTTTCATAATCTACATTTGGCACTGGATTGAGCTTGACATTCAGGCTGTTTGCTTTGACGGTACATCACTACACCAACTTGTGGTACCTCTTTTTGGGATTCCGTTACACCTTCACCAGCTCTGTTCTTCAGATACTTGATAATCATCTGTTTTATCTATTACATCTACGAAATCCTCGAAAGTTTATACCCAAACAATACTGTGTTTTTGGGCAGTACCAAGTGATGATGGTGATTATAAGAAAGCAGCATCAGTATAAACATTGTTGGACAGCAGTGATCTCTCAAACGCTTCTTGGTAAGCTTGCTCATGCAAACCATCTCTAGAGTCTTGTGATGTGCTGGCTTCAGAGACAACCTTGACAGTTGGAGGAGCTTTGGCCTCACCATTTCTCTCCATTGGAGCTCTTTATTTTGATGGAGATCTGTAGGGTTGTACTGAGCCCCCCACTCAGCAGCTTTGGTGGTGGGCCTCTTTGTTTATATGTCTTTCAAATCAAACAAGGGTGATAGAAGCTGAGATCCATTCGGCTTCCAAGCGTTAATCGAGTAATCAAAGGGAATGGATCACTTTTCCTGTGTTGTAACCAGGGTCTAGGTCGTTAGCCGTCTTGAAAAACCCTCATTCACATTGTAGGTAGCGTGGCGGTATATCTTGATTGTCCGTTATTTTCTACCTTTGTGAAAAGCATCATCATTGGGTCTTTCAGTATGCTTTCCTCCACCTGGAGGGAGACCTACTGGTAAGTACAGTAGTGATCAGTGATAGTGAAAGTGTATTTATAGTGAGTTAAAATCGCCTCCATCTCTCAAAAGTATTTTATTCTGTTGGAGGTGGGGCAAGGTTAAAAAATGGAGTGGTGCGTGTCTAGAAGGGCTACTATTCTATAGCACCTGTTTGGAAGAGTGAGTGGTCGACATGTTTCAGCCCCTTGGTGCCAGCATGGGTCGGGGGTCTTTCTTCAGGACCGGTATCAAGCACAGTACCGATTTGGTTATGTACGAAGGATAGTTGTTACACTTACCCTTCTTCTAAGGTGTTATGGGTCTATAGTACCTATAACTGAAAAAGGAGAAAGACCATAGCAATCAAAGTAAAACATTGTTAAACAGAAAACTAGATCATAGTGACCACGCCTGCACCTCCGCCACAGTTATTAGCCTATCTGACTGCTAAACGAATACGTTATTTTGCAGACTGAGCACTATGATAGAGGCATACATAAGCATTAATTCCTTAAGGATTATTCCATTACCCCCTGCACTTTCTGCCTCCCATAGGTGCACACCAGCATTCATTTTACTATGGGTCCAAACTGGGATGACGTGGTGAGCAAAATAATGATCGATTAAAGCCAGATCTGTGACTGGGGGTGAGTGTTTGAAAAGTTTCAATGTTCTATCCGTCATTTTATTTTGTGAAGTTGCTATGTGCACCCTAAGGGGCTGATTCCGATTCAGGCCGGAAAACGTACCGACCGACTCGGTACAGGAATGTAGACCGACCGACATGTACCGGCGCTGCCCGATCCGCGTAGTACGATGCAATGCATGTGGATTACGACCGACTCGTACGGAACACAAGCCGAACAACCGAACCTCACGGAAACCAGCTATCCGGCCGGAAAATCGACGCGAATTGAACCGACCGACACGCACCAGGAATGAACCCGACAGAAACGTATCCGCGAACTCCGAACCGCGCAGTACGATGCAATGCGTGTAAAACCAGACCGAGTTGCACAGAGCTCAAGCCGTACGACCGACACGCATACAAAACAGGGAGCCGAAGTAACCCAATACTCTGCGACCGACGCGTACGCCGCACATGAAACCCAGCAGAAAGACAGCGTGAAAGACTCGGAGAAGCTCGCACGAGACAACTGCAGCGTCCTACTCAGTCAGAAGAACGTCTCCTACATGCCTAAAAACTACAAAGGAAAAAATACAAAAAAAAGGGCCAAACAAGCAATGACAAAGTCAATAAATACAGGGTAAAAAAAACATGGAACAAAGACACACCCACAACTCCACTTATATAAAGGCCACAAATCCCTACCATGATCCTTTGCAAATTCAACAGACCTGCCAGCACAGAACACCATCAGACAGCAACCACGGACACACTCACAACTCATCCATCACACAAGCCACACACCATTAGCACCTCCCAAATAGCACCCTCACATACATCCAGCAAAACTGACACTCACCCACCCTCACTTGCACACTCACACACACATCAATCCCCACCACCACCCATCACCATGCCCCCAAAGAAGAATCCAAAGTTCCTAGACAGTGAATTGGAAGTCCCGGTAGATGAAATCCTCAGGGTAGAGCCACAGTTGTTTGGTACATTGGTCCAACAGACCCCCATGTCGCAGAAAACCAAGATGTGGGAGAGGATCGTCAACAGGGTGAACGCACAATCACCATGTTTGCGCACAAAGGAAGACATCCAGAACAGGTGGTATGATGTGCGCAGGAGGGTCAAGGACCTACTCAAGAAGGATTACGCCTTGAGTCATCGCACCGGCAGTGGCCCTCCTGCCAAACCAGTATACCTCAGGTCCTGGGAGGAGAAGGTGCGGGCCATCCTACCACCAGAGAGCGTACATGGACAATCAAACATCCCAGAGCCTGGTGAGTACACAACCAATATTCCCAATATTGTGTGACAATACACACACATCACTGTCAAGGGGATAGTGAAACCATGCACCGTTAGCAAAGCCCCAGTAACCAAAAGATAATCAGCTCAAGATGTGTATGTTAGTCAGACAAACACAATACCTGCCATCTCATAGTGATATGTAACTGTGTCATGACATGTACAAACCTAACAACAAATAGAGCAAGGCAGTGGCACAAATCTAACCAACAAACACTGTCAGACATTTTTCCACCACTAGAACACCACCTCACAGGGAAGCTCACTGAAAGGAAGGAATTGTGTGTATGCTGGTGAAGTGAGTGTAGCCAATAGCATGATGGGAGTTGTAGTCACAGATATTGGTCACCCTCACAATTGGCCCATCAACACCACTCTGAACCATGCTCACATGGAGTGGAAAAGAACTGACAAGATGGCTGACACTGGGTACTGCTGTGGGGAGCACAAGGCCCTGCTGGGAACTGTGCACCAACCAACAGCAGGACACCACTGCCTGACATCCTGAAAGCCAACTTGCATTCCCTGCAATGGAAGCACGTTCCATGGTGGGATATCTGGCTGGTTGGGAAGGAGGACTGACAGCTCTGACCATAGTTACCAGCAGCTTTTCTCACACACCCCCTTAACACAAACTCCACACAACTCACCTGGGAGAATGCATTGCCTCACACTATAATTCAATATCCCACAAAGAACTACCACACTGGGTAATGCAGTGTGAAGCACAGGGATACTTTTGGGACTTGTAGCCAAACAAACGCCAGGACAATACTGTCAGCCATCCTGTCAGCACAGGCACACTACCCCACAGGGAAGCAGAGTCAAAAGGAAGGAAGTATGGGCATGCTGGGAAGGGGGGTGTAGGCAATAGCATGATGGGAGTGGTAGTCACAGCTCAACATCCCCCACCCACATGGCCCAGCAAGCTCACACTGAAGCATGCACACCTCACAGGCAGTGAAAAGCCACTTCAAAGATGTCTGACAATGGTGATCTGTTGTGGGGAGCACAAGGCCCTGCTGGGAACTGGGAACCAACAAACAACAGGACCACACTGTTAGCCATCTTGCCATTGCTGTCACACTCACACACAGTGAAGTCGACTCAAAAGGAAGGAAGTATGGGCATGCTGGGAAGGGGGTGTAGGCAATAGCATGATGGGAGTGGTAGTCACAGCTCAACATCCCCACCCACATGGCCCAGCAAGCTCACACTGAAGCATGCACACCTCACAGGGAGTGAAAAGCCACTTCAAAGATGTCTGACAATGGTGATCTGTTGTGGGAGCACAAGGCCCTGCTGGGAACTGGGCACCAACCAACAGCAGGACACCACTGACTGACATCCTGACAACCAACTTGCACTCCCTGCAATGGAAGCACGTTTCATGGTGGGATGTCTGGCCTGGGGGAGGAGGAGTGCCAGCTCCGACTACAGCTACCAGCAGGCCCTTAAACACACACCACTTCCATCAACTCCAAACAACACACCTGGGACCGTGCTCTACAAGAGAGTGAGTGAAAAGCCACTTCCAAGATGTCTGACACTGGCCTCAGCTGTGGGGAGCACAAGGCCCTGCTGGGAACTGTGCACCAACAAACAACAGGACCACACTGTCAGCCATCTTGCCATTGCTGTCACACTCACACACAGTGAAGTCGACTCAAAAGGAAGGAAGTATGGGCATGCTGGGAAGGGGGTGTAGGCAATAGCATGATGGGAGTGGTAGTCACAGCTCAACATCCCCCACCCGCATGGCCCGGCAAGCTCACACTGAAGCATGCACACCTCACAGGGAGTGAAAAGCCACTTCAAAGATGTCTGACAATGGTGCTCTGTTGTTGGGAGCACCAGGCCCTGCTGGGAACTGGGCACCAACCAACAGCAGGACACCACCGACTGACATCCTGAGAGTTAACCTGCACCCACTGCAAGGGTGGCATGCTTCATGGTGGGATAACTGGGCTGGGTGTAGAAGGAGGTCCGGATGTCAACCAAATACCACCAATGCTGGCCATACACACACCTACTCTGCAAAAACACATTGCACAGGTGGGACCTGTCACTCCCAAAGTAAAAGCCCTGGCAAGATGGCTGACACATGGGCATGAGAAATGATGTGCCTGCAATTCACACCCATGCACTGGCCAACCCAAACATGTACACACTCACAGCCATTGCAACTCTATGTTAACACACACTGTCAGGGGATGCAGTGTCCATGGGTGCCTCCTGGCCTGGCTGTGAAGGTGTGTCTTGCAGATGACAACTGTGGAGAAACAGACATACTTCATAGCACAAAACACACACAGGAAGTCACAGAGACATCATTGACAGAGGACACCTGACAGTGAATGCAATGGACACACCAATATACCGGACACTGTACCATGGTGTCAGTCACACAAGTTGCGGTTGTGAACTGCATTCCACTCCCACATCGTTCGGCAACATATGCATCCTTCACACAACACACCACTCACTGTCATAGACACTGTAGACACAAGCACCAACCTGGACTGCATTTGAGGAGACATGCTACTCACAGCAGCAGAACTGCAACACACACCACTGCCCATCACTGTCATGACATTGGAAAAGCCAGAGAGCTGCCGTGCCCAATCCTCATCACCATGGATGACATTGACAAGATTAATCACGTTTGCACGTACAAAACTCAGCAACAACATCATTAGCTACGTTAACAACATCACTTGTATGAAATGAGACGTGAACTGGGAACCCAGACAACAACACAGATACTCCCAAGAGATCCCAGGCATACCGGACTGTGACCATGTTGTCCAGACACACCAATGTGACGCACAAAGACTGGCAAAAAAGTCAACCACACATGGCCCAATCTTGAAATATATCCTAAGTGGAATTGCACGTATGTCCCTGTTAAAGGACAAATGTGGACAAGGATGACACACCTGTGTCAGGCACGTGATGGCCCTTGAGTAGCAATGGCCATGTACAGCCAATCAATACATGAGCTGGTCATGCACACACCTCAACATTCACATTGAAATGCTTCAGGTAGGCAGGACAATGTGCTACACCAATATCACCCTCTGACTGTGACAACTTAGGACAATGCAATGTACAGGCCCGCATCCAGATGTACAGTCACAACTGTCAGGTGTATGAACCATTGATGCCTGTAGAAACATAACAAACATTGTGTGTCTCTTCCAAACACAGGTGATGATGGGGACACTTCAGCAGATGATGAGGAGTCCCTGTCCCAGGCTCCGGTGGCCCCTGAGCTCTCTGGTGTGGAACAGCCTCTGCCCTCCTCGGATGGCGAAGACCTACCTGGCCCCTCCGGTGTGAGTCATCATGCAGCACCAGAAGGACCACCATCTGCACCCCCTGTCCCCACTCCTCCAACATCTGCCAACACACAGACCACCCCTGCCGACACCGACAGACCAAGGACACTGAATGACAACAGTACAGGGACCCCGGCCCACCGTGAAGCAATGGACAACAACCCCAGTACCAACCCCCAAGGGGGCCTAGGGTCACGTGTGGCCAGGGGTGGTGGGAGGGGTGGTAGGCAGAGGTCGCTGTTTGCAGAGGGGTCTGGACTGCATGATGACCCACAACTGGTACGCATTGCTGATGCGTACCAGAATAGCACCTGAGAGGTCAGCCAGGTAGTGGGGATCCTCAAGGACATTCAACAGCAGCAGGCTGCCCATCATGCCCGCTTGGACTCACACATGTCCCGTGTGGAGACACACATGTCTGGCATGGAGTCCAAGTGGGACACATTGGAAGAACTGACAGCGGTGCAGAGGGACATATTGACATGCCTCCGCCAGATTAGCACCAACATGTCCACACCTCCCTGTGTGCCCACAACATCTGGTGCCGCAACAACTGCAACTGCCACAGGGAGGGAGGATGACTCTGGTGGAGAGTCCTCTGCACCGCAGCAGCCTGCACGTGAGGGTCCCCCCAGAAAGAAGAGAGGTCGTCCGAGGAAGGACAACTGAGAGGCAGATGGCCAGGTACATCCCCCAGGAACCCAACACCTGTTCTGGAAATTCTCCTTTGTGTGCAAACTGTTCACCCTGTCGAATGCAAGCCAACTCTCCCACATGACATGGGGAGTTTAAGTTGGACTAATGTATCAGATGACTGTGGACTTTACTCAGGACATTTCTGCTACCAACACTTCCAACTCATCTGTGAACTTTGGATTCCAATCCCAATGTACAGCACCCACCATCCTGTGCACTATCCTCACACATGTATGTAAATAAACTCACTAATACACCATACTTGCCTCTGTTGTGATTCCAACGTGGTTTTTGTCATGGAGATGATGATCTGCTAAATGACACTGTGCATGCTAACTGCTACAGCAAGTTCAACACCGTCATGTGAGTCATGGCGACGTGACACATATGAGGGAGACACACCACTAGGGCAACACAACACATACACACCAGGGCCATCTGACTCATCGCCTACACTGATGTTGCCAGGAAATACAGTGGAATGCACAGACACCACACCTATTCAGAGTCTGTGTTAACTAGCCCACAGGTGCAGTAAGCAAATGTCAGTCAGATGTGTGACCACAGACAACGCACATCCCAAAGTGAAGCACAGGTTTATTACACATTTGCAACATGTTGTTTCCACTACAGATGCAAGGTAATCCCACGTGGCAGTGGCCACACAGTCACCAAGTGTTGAAGAAATAAAGTCCAGGGGTGTGTGGCACATCACCTGTAGGGAAACGACTGCTTCCACCCTGGAAGTTGAATCATGGTGTCGGGGATCCGAGTTGACCAAACAACTCTGAAAGTACCCTGTGAAGGACAGACATGACACACAGTCAAAAGCACTGAAGAACAGGACAGAACTGCAATACTCATGCCCAATACATGTCACAAGATACCTACACAAAACCAAGTTAGCATGTCAACACTGTTGGGGAGTACAGACTATCTGTAAGGACACATCGCTGCACGCATCCAGTCAAGTAGCACATGGCCACACTCAAACAGTAACAGAGCACCACCAACACATATCATGCAAACTCAAATCATTGACATAACATCTCTGTATACTCACATTCAGCTGAAGAAGTTGGTGATGAGCTGTGTGCGGACATCACCCTCATCATCATCATCATCACTGGCATCGTGGCCCAGGCCAGGATCCTCCACAGGTGGCGGATGTTGGTCATCGTCATCCAGGATGAGAGGCAACTCCTTCCGCACTGCCAGGTTGTGTAGCATGCAGCAGATGATGACAATCTTGCACACCTTTGCAGGGGCATATGGGAGGGCCCCTCCTGTCTTGTCCAGGCAGCAAAGCGGCTCTTCAGGAGACCAAATGTCCGCTCGATCACTCTCCTGGTCCGATCATGTGCCTCATTGTAGCGCATCTGGGCTGGTGTCACAGGGTTCCTGAGGGGTGTCAGCAACCACGGCATGTTGGGGTATCCGGAGTCACCTACATACAGACAATTGCACATTAGCTGAGTTGGAAAAGAGGGCGGAATACAACATTGCAGAACACACACAATGGTACAAAGTCAGTACACACCGACAAGCCAGGCACGCTGGTTCTGCATCTGTGACATCATCCTCGGGATGCGACTACTCCTCATTACGTAGGCATCGTGTGCAGAACTGGGGAAATGTGCACACACATGTGAGATGCTCATATCTGCAAGACATACCACCAGAGCATTGATAGAATGGTAATGTTTCCTGTTCCTGTATGCCTGCTCATGTGCCTGTGGTGGTACCAAAGCCACATGTGTCCCATCAATGGAGCCGATGACATGTGGCATCCTCCCCAGGGCATAGAAGTCACTCTTGACGTCAGTGAGTTGTTGACGTTTAGGGAAATAGATGTACTGGTTCAGGTATCTCAACATCGCTGCCAAAACATCGCGTAGCACACGGCTGAACATGGTCTGTGACATCCCACCAGCAGACGCCACAGTGTGTTGAAAGGTACCGGTGGCAAAGAAGTGTAGGGCTGCCATCACCTTCACCTTGGGGGTCAGCGCTGTAGGGTATGGCCGGCCAGGTTGCAAATGTGGGGCCAACCGCACCGCCAATTCCTCAATCAGCGGCCTGTTGAAGCGGTACCGTCGGATGCAGTCACGTTCAACCATGGTTGCAAGGTCAGGGAATGGTCTATGTACAGCTGGTGCCCTGCAGTGCATAGGTGAAGAAAGAAAGATTGTCAGTCACCCCACATATGTGGCATTGACCATACTCAATATCACATGATACATCATTACGAGACACAAGTACTTGATGTGTGTGCTGTTCTGTATGGACATATATGGCACCTACATGGCCATCATCTAACATCTCAGTTCAACATGTGTTGACAACAAGTTCCAGGTTGTGCTATAGGAAATCATTAGGCTGTGTCACAGTACCCATGTACTGCTGTCACGTTCCAAACACACACCACAGTGACAAGTGAGGACAGATGGGCCCCAGGCATCACAGCTCTTTGACAGGTAGATTCCCAGGGACCCTGTATTGCCACATGGACACTGGCATTACATGGCGTATCATGTACACATCAGCAAAACAACCATGACTCCCACAGGTAGTGGCCCCTGTTGCCTCTGCAGGACAGACATGGACGTCTGTGACACACACACGCACAACATCAAAGTCAATGCACAAACAACGTGGATGTGGAGACTGTCTCCCATTGTGCACATGGAATCAGAGACATCTGAAACACAACAGGCACACAGACTGTGGAGGACCATCACAATTGTGGCAATGGGTCACCCTGTGACGTACATACCATCCCACATGGGACTCAGGGTGTATGTGACATAACATACACATACACAACCTGGAAATGTGACCATGCCACATGCTCTGAACTGAACAGTTGCACATCACAGTAGTCATGTGCACAACACACAAAGGATTCTGTCCCCATGAACACGTGCACAGCCTGGGAGTGGCTACCCCCAAGTGCCACCCAACAAACCACATGTTGACCCCCATACACACACAGGTAATGCAGCCTTACATGCCTTAGGATACAGTGTGGACAGGCTGCGGTGTTGTAGGTGTGCCCCTGAGTCCCTGGCAAGTAATTGTGGCTGGCATACGTTCACCAGTGACAACCATGGTGACATATGCGAGTGACTTGTACAGGGACGCGTCGTACAGCAATGGACTGATCCGTGCGCACGAATTGGCCATTGCATATGATGTGGACGGATGCATGTTGTGTTTCGAAATACGCGTCGTACAGCAATGGACCGATCCGTGAGCACGCATTGGCCATTGCATATGATGTGGACGGATGCGTGTTGTGTTTCGAAATACGCGTCATACAGCAATGGACCGATCCGTGCGCACGCATTGGCCATTGCATATGATGTGGACGGATGCGTGCTGTGTATCGAAATACGCGTCGTACAGCAAGGGACCGATCCGTGCGCACGCATTGGCCATTGCATATGATGTGTACGGATGCGTGTTGTGTTTCGAAATACGCGTCGTACAGCAATGGACCGATCCGTGCGCACGCATTGGCTATGGACTGACATGTTAACGGACGCATATTCGAAGCTTGTACGAGTCGGATGCAGTGAATTCAGTTGGCCACCCACAACAATGTTGCAAATTCATGGGTGTCATCAAGTTGAAATTTTGAAGGATGCTGTAGGCGTGTTTAAGTGCTGCAATTCCATGGATTGGCCTGATTCAGAAGATGCAAACGACTTGGACCTATCACTTTGAACACATGGGACAGTATCTGCCTCTGCAGCACACATATAATGCTGGCTGTTCCCCTGAGAGCTCACTTGCCTGCACTACATGCTCCAGGACGACATCTGCCACTACCACTGCTGCTGTCTCTGCATCCTCTGGCTACTGCAATGGCACATACTGTGGATAGAGCCCCAGCCTTCAGCACTGAGGAGAACCAGGCCCTGCTGGACAGCCTCCTTCCACAGTACAGCAAGCTGTATGGGAAACCAGGGGAGCAGGTGAGTGTGCTGTCCACTGCCTTACTAATTTTGCATGTTGTCTGACTAGCAAGACTTACAGTGTGTACACCAGTGGCTAGCATGCTCACTGAGTAGTTGTCACCCCCAAAGTGTGTAGTTACATGCACTGAACAGGTATAGTGCAGTAACAGTGCATTCCAACAAGGTTTTACTTCCCAGGCAATGATACCATTTAGTAACTGCTGGACAACTGTTCATAGCCATAGTTGCACTACCTGTGTACATCATATGCCCCTGTGATTGAGACATGTATATCAAACTGTGTGATGCACGGATATGTTGCATGTGTAGTAATGGCCTTTTCACTTTGTCATCCTCATAGGTTGATGCCCACCAGAAGCAGGAGATCTGGCTGACCATCGCCCGGGCAGTACGATCTGTGGGGGTCTACAGGCGCAGGATCCGCAACTGCTAGAAGAGGTGGCAGGACCTTCGTGGCTGGACCCGGAGGATCGCAAGGGTCCAGCTGAAGCTGTCGCCTCCTCGCAGGAGGGGCGGACACCGGACCCTGACCCCCCACATGCTCCAGATTCTGGCAGTGGTCTTCCCTGACCTGGATGGGCATCTGAAGGCCAGACAGCAGCAAGGAGGGGGTAAGTGCTAGCCTTTTCTGTGTACTATGACTAACATGCTCTATGCACTCCTTTAGCCTGGTTCCACTTCCACAGTACGACTGTCTTGTCGTCCTGGACTCAGGTCCCTCACTTGTGTCATGCTCCCTCCTCATCTGATACACAGGTGTGGCCCTTACAGTCTGTGACTTAGATCACTTGGGTACTGTGTACTTGCAGCTACCTGTGGTTCAATTTGGGGACAGCATCAGTTACAGGAACTTTGTTGTGGGCTGCATGAGTGGTACAATTTATTTATTTATTTGTATAGCGCCTGAATCGACCCCCGAAGGGGTATCTCTGCGCTTTGGGCGGGCAGCATAGGTGGAATGCGGCTTTAATTAAATCAGAGACAAAGACAGGAGAATCAAAGACAGAAGAGGGTGGTCTTAAGCAGCTTCCTGAAATGCAAATAATCTGTACATTGTCTCAGGAGTAGTGGGAGTTCGTTCCAGTAACGAGGACCAAGATGTGAGAGGGCCTTTCCTCCCAATCTAGCCTTTCTGACTCGAGGTACCACCAGAAGATGTTTGGAACCTGAGCGCAAAGATCTGGAAGGTAAAAACGGAGTGAATTTCTCTGAGAGGTAAGAAGGGCCTAGGTCGAACAGTGCCTTGTGTATTATGCAACAGACTTTAAATCTTATCCGTTGACGGACAGGAAGCCAGTGAAGTTGCAGAAGCAGAGGGCGGGAGTGAGTCCTGGAGGGGGCATTGAGGACCAATCGCGCTGCCGTATTCTGGACTACCTGTAGTCTGCTGAGCGAGGCCTCATTGGCAGAGATCAACAGCCCATTACAGTAGTCCAAGCGGCTTAGTACAAGGGCCTGTGTTATAGTTTTCCGAGTTGAGTCAGGGAGCAAAGGAAAGACTCGACGGAGCAGGCTCATTGTGTGGAAGCAGGAACCCACTGTCTGCGCAGTGTGTTCCTTCATTGTAAGGGCTTGGTCAATCGAACGCCCAAGTTCTTCACAGTAGATTTGGGGGCAGGATAGGCACCCAAATCGGTCGGCCACCACTCTGGTGTCCACAAGGAGGGGGACTCTCCAAAGTGCAGAATCTCTGTTTTCCCCACATTACACTGGAGGAAATTACTCTTCATCCAGTGCGAGATGGCTCTCATCCCAGAAGAGAAGGCCAACTGTACAGATGGATCAAATTTGTCAAATGGGAAAAGTAGCTGCGTCTTGTCCGCATAGGATATGGGAATAAACCCATGTATCCGTAGGAGATTGGCCAAGGAAGCAACATATATGTTGAACAGTGTAGGGCTCAAACAGGAGCCCTGAGGTACTCCCTTGGACAGTTCCATAGGTGCGGAGCGATACGGGCCTAAGTTGACAGTTTGGGAGCGAGCAGATAGAAAGCTCGTCATCCATTGTAAGGCAGAGTCCCTTAATCCGATCTCCTCTAGTCTTCTGAGCAATATCCTGTGTGACACCGTGTCGAACGCGGCGGATAGATCCAGCAGCACCAGTATCATGGAGTATCCCTTGTCTAGGGTCATCCTGATGTTATCTGTGACCGCTAGCAGGGCAGATTCGGTGCTGTATTTGGGTCTAAAGCCGGACTGGGAGGAATCTAAGCACCCAGTGAGTTCGACATGGTTGGAGAGATGGGTGTTAACATGTTTCTCCAGGAGTTTGCTCAGAAACGGAAGAAGAGAGATAGGGCGGATGTTGGTAAGATCCGTCAAGGGGACTTTTGGGTTCTTACGGATAGGCCTAACCTGTGCCGCTTTCCATTCTAGTGGAACTTGGCCCTCTCTCAGAGAGAGATTAAAGAGAGATTCGATCGAGGGGGACAGTTGATCAGCGAGAGAGGTGACCACTTTAGCCGGAATAAGGTCTAAAGGGGATCCTGATTTCACCTTAGAAATCAGTGACTTGACCTCTGTTGATGACAGCATAGGGAAACATTCTAACAGCTGCGGGGTTGTCTGTTGAGGTTGGTCTGATATAAGTAGGGTCAGGGGCTGAGGTCCTGGGGAGATGATTTTTTCATAAATAAGCTCTATTTTTTGAGAGAAATATAGAGCAATGTTATCACATAACGTTTGTGTGGGTGCCTCAGAATTTTCACAGGCCTTAGGGTTGATAAAGGACTGGAGAATGTGATGTAGGATTTTGGGTGCGTTTCCAGCCTGGGCTAGTTGTAAAGCTATGTAGGTTTTTCGCGCAGCTTTTAAGTTTTTATGGTAGCTGGACAGAGTGGTGAGGAATGAATCTTTGTCCTTTCCATCATGAGAGATGCGCCAACATCTCTCTTTTTTCCTGCATAGTTGTTTCTGTACTCGCAATTGAAGGGAGTACCAGGCATTCTGTGGGCGTTCAGGGAGTTTTGGGAGGGGTTTTAGTGGTGCGAGATGGTTGATAGTCGTGGAGACAGCGGATTTATATTTTGCCAAGGCTTCTTCTATATTGTCAGACTCAGTGTTCCAAGGCATAGAAAAGGAGGCTTGAAAGCTCTCTGGGGTGATTTTTTTCCACTGTCTACCGGTGCGAAGGGTGACGGGATAAGATTTCTTCGATTCCCTTGAGCACTTAATAAAGAATTCAATTAACGAATGATCAGACCAAGGTAATTGTTGGGGGGATCGCATTCGATGTCAAAAGAGTTGGAAAAAATTATATCCAGCGTGTGGCCAGCTATATGAGTCGGGCCTTCATTGAGTTTGAATAGGCCCATGAGACCTAGATCTGCCAAAAGTGTCTGTGCATCAGTGTTAGAGGGGCATTCGCTGTGGATATTAAAGTCACCTAGTAATAGGAACTTACTGCCTGCAATCACGTGGGGTGCTAATAGGTCAGTAAGTTGAAGTGAGAAATCAGCTAAGGGCCCTGGGGGTCGATAGACTAGCGCCCCCTTCCAACTTACTTGGGGGGAGATGTCTATTCTAAAGACTAGAACTTCCATAGAAGAATTACAGAGCTGATCCAATATAGTAACTCTGATGCTGTCTTTATGTACAATGGCAATTCCGCCCCCTATCTTCAATGGTCTGTCAAGTCTAATACATTTGTAACCATCCGGTAGACCTAACATTATAGAAGGAACAGAGTGGGGCTTAAGCCAGGTTTCGGTCAGAAACCCCAACTCTGGTTGTATTGAAGACAAGAGATCCCAGATCTCCATAGAATGTTTAGGTAGGGATCGGATGTTACATAGCAGGCTTTTCCATCCTTTCCGCGGCTTATCTAGAGATATGTCTGTAGCAATTGCTCACACAATGCCTGTGATCTGACATGTACTCTGGGTATGGCTTTAATATGTGTTCCAATTGCTGCTGTGACTCACCACATGTCTGGGGTATGTGCCACACACCCAAGCTGCAGCTGAGACCAAGGTAGGAGCCTCAGAAGTATGTACATCATGTGTGTGACATATGCTTAGCCACCTACCTAGTGTTCAGGGTAATACCATGTTGCACATGGACCAGGACTGTAATGCCTACTCCGGACATCGAAGGCACTCTGTTCTCCCACTCCCGTGTGTCAGCATACATCTTGGGCATTGTGAAGAGTGCACTCAGGTGTCTGCCTCTGTGTCACCGTGGTGTGGCCTTGCTTTTTGGACTCCTGGAGTGTTTAACAGTTTGGGGTGGCCAGCCATCTGAGTTGTGACTATAGGATCTGCACATTGGTTAATGCATAGGTCTCTGATCCCTTGACTGTGCACAATGGTGTATGAAACATTGAGGTGCAGGCAGCTTTGGTTCATTCTCATCAGATGGTGAAGTGCTCATGTGTATGGATTTGTGTTTGCAGTCACTCAAATGTCTCATTTGAATGACGTGGGATCCTCTTAGTCCTCATGATGTGGGTGGCCAGGGGTGCACATGTGCACCTGTCAGCTACAGGGCTTGCATTCCCAAAACTTCCATGATTGTGACACAGTGCAGACTGGTGTTGTGTGTATGCACTGCCCCTGTGACAGGAGACAGTTATGACTGACTTGCCAGACAGGCCTGTGCCATGACATTCAACTTGCAAAGGGTGATCCAGCAGCAGTGTGATATGTCCTGCATGCACACCATTGTCGCATTGTCTATCAGGACATGAGGACATCATTGTGTCTGGAGATGGAAGCAAAACCCGCATATCGACAGAGACTCTGCCCATCACTTTTCCTGACACATGTACTGAGTCAGTGGCAGGAGATGGCATGTGTTTGGAGTGACACATTTCCATATGTTCTCTTGGATGTCCAACAACTGTGTATGTGGTGCATGTGTGCACATATTATTAGTGGCATCCAACAGCACCAGACAGATGGGTGCATGGACAGGTAGGATATGAGTGGCATGAATGACTGTCAGGCAGACAATGAGCTTCTTCAAATCAGTGTCTGCACTTATTGCAATGTCTAGCACATGATGGCAGGGCTTGCTCTGTGATGTGCTGTACTTACTGTGGTGTGTGTGGTCAGTACAGGTGACTAATGTTGCTCTGTTTATCCTGATTTTTTGCAGATACATACACGGCCACAGGAGGAGACAGCTCCACGGACCAAGAGGAGCGGCTGAGCCAGACTGGGTCCACTGCAGAGGAGACCGAGGGACCCAGTGGCACGGAGGGTGAGGGGAGCCACACTGAGGAGACCTCAGCTACGACCACCTCGGCTGAGGAACACAGCACTTCCAGTGAGGACTCCCTTGTGGAGGCGGGTGTCTGCAGACCAGAGACAAAATCGAGCAAGTCTGTCCCCGCCACCACCACCATCTCCACCCTCCCATCTGTTCCCATCCCACATGTCCATGGAGGATCCCATGTAGGGGAGCGTGTCTCCTTCATCCCAGGCACCGCACCCCCTGCCTCTGTCCCCCCTGCTGCCCTGAGTGTGGAGTCTGTGGACTTGCTGAAACAGATCCATGTAGGGCAGACATCAATGCTGAGTGTCCTCCATGCACACACGGGTCTGTTGCCACAACTGGTGTCATTCATGGAGGGCATGTCATCTGGCATGTCTGCCCTACATCGGACCAATCAGTCCATGGCCTCCTCACTGACGACAGCAGTGTCCCTCCTGCAACAGTCCCTCACCCCTCCTACCTCTGCCCCATCCACAATCCCCAGCACCCTACCTGTCCCAAGCACACACACACCGGCACAGGCACGCACCAGCACAGACACAAGCAGCACACAGACACACAAGCCAAAATCCAGACGCACACGCACGCACAGTCAGGGGACTGATACCTCACTCACAGGGGATGGGGCCCAGACACACACACACGCATCCACAAGCACTCCGCAGTCCTCAGATACCTCTCCCTCCAAAACCCCTTCCCTTGCCTCACCTGCAACCCCCCCTCCCAGAAACTCTTCCTCTGTGAGCTTGGCCTCTTCCCCACAGATCCATCTGACACAACGTCCAGGCGGAAGAGGCGACCACCACACACAGAGGGGAGTGCCCCTCACACCCAGACACCCTCCCCCAGGCACAGGCAGACTGAGGACCCCATTAGAAAGTCCCCCCAGACCAGGAAGGGCAAGACCCCACCACCACCACCACGCAGCTCCACCACACAGTCTCTCTCCTCCATCCCCCAGGCCACCACTCCACAATGTTCAAAACTGTGCTTCAGCTATGGACCCCACACTTAACTTTTGGTCACTGTGATGATGGGGGTTTAGACCCCATTGCCACAATGTTCAAAATTGTGCTTCAGCTATGGACCCCACACTTACCTTTTGGTCACTGTGATGATGGGGGTTTAGACCCCATTGCCACAATGTTCAAAACTGTGCTTCAGCTATGGACCCCACACTTACCTTTTGGTCACTGTGATGATGGGGGTTTAGACCCCATTGCCACAGTGGTCATGGTCTGCTTGCATTGTGAAGGCCACACACATTTTTGTGTGACACATGTGATAGGGGGTCACATTGTATGTTCAATGTCATGTTCAGTGTTGTAGGCATTTGACACAGAATACACACTCTTGTCATGATGTTGGGGGGATTTCTTTTGCTGACATTCATTATGTTGCAGTATGCTGGTTGTGTCATGCATTACCCGTCCTATGAGTGGGGATGGTAGTAGTGGTAGGCATCCAGGCCCCCATGAGTGGGGATGGTAGTAGTGACAGGCATCCAGGCCCCCATGAGTAGGGGTGGTGGTAGTGCTAGGCATCCAGGCCCCCATGAGTAGGGGTGGTGGTAGTGGTAGGCATCCAGCCCCCCATGAGTAGGGGTGGTGGTAGTGCTAGGCATCCATCCCCCTATGAGTGGGGATGGTAGTAGTGACAGGCATCCAGGCCCCCATGAGTAGGGGTGGTGGTAGTGCTAGGCATCCATCCCCCTATGAGTGGGGATGGTAGTAGTGACAGGCATCCAGGCCCCCATGAGTAGGGGTAGTGTTAGTGGTAGGCATCCATCCCCCTATGAGTGGGGATGGTAGTAGTGACAGGCATCCAGGCCCCCATGAGTAGGGGTGGTGGTAGTGCTAGGCATCCATCCCCCTATGAGTGGGGATGGTAGTAGTGACAGGCATCCAGACCCCCATGAGTAGGGGTAGTGGTAGTGGTAGGCATCCATCCCCCTATGAGTGGGGATGGTAGTAGTGACAGGCATCCAGCCCCCCATGAGTAGGGGTGGTGGTAGTGGTAGGCATCCAGGCCCCCATGGGTAGGGGTGGTGGTAGTGGTAGGCATCCAGCCCCCCATGAGTAGGGGTGGTGGTAGTGCTAGGCATCCATCCCCCTATGAGTGGGGATGGAAGTAGTGACAGGCATCCAGGCCCCCATGAGTTGGGGTGGTGGTAGTGGTAAGCATCCAGGCCCCCATGGGTAGGGGTGGTGGTAGTGGTAGGCATCCAGGCCCCCATGAGTAGGGGTGGTGGTAGTGGTAGGCATCCAGCCCCCCATGAGTAGGGGTGGTGGTAGTGCTAGGCATCCATCCCCTATGAGTGGGGATGGTAGTAGTGACATGCATCCAGGCCCCCATGAGTAGGGGTGGTGGTAGTGGTAGGCATCCAAGCCCCCATGGGTAGGGGTGGTGGTAGTGGTAGGCATCCAGCCCCCCATGAGTAGGGGTGGTGGTAGTGCTAGGCATCCATCCCCCTATGAGTGGGGATGGTAGTAGTGACAGGCATCCAGGCCCCCATGAGTAGGGGTGGTGGTAGTGGTAGGCATCCAGCCCCCTATGAGTTGGGATGGTAGTAGTGACAGGCATCCAGGCCCCCATGAGTAGGGGTGGTGGTAGTGGTAGGCATCCAAGCCCCCATGAGTAGGGGTGGTGGTAGTGGTAGGCATCCAGGCCCCCATGGGTAGGGGTGTGGTGGTGGTAGGCATCCAGGCCCCCATGAGTAGGGGTGGTGGTAGTGGTAGGCATCCATCCCCCTATGAGTGGGGATGGTAGTAGTGACAGGCATCCAGGCCCCCATGAGTAGGGGTGGTGGTAGTGGTAGGCATCCAGGCCCCTATGGGTGTGTATGTCATTGGTGATAGCCATCCCGCCCCTATGGTTCGGCTGTTGCTAGTGTACGTCATTTCTGCATCCCTATGTGTGTGACATATGTCGGGTACGTGTCGTTTGTTTGTGTAGTGGGTGTCTGACTTACCGTCTGCGCCGTACGCGTCGGTACCGGTTCTGGTAATAGATGTACAGTATTGGTAGGACCTGCGCGATGGGATTCATGGTTGGTTCGTCTCGTTCGGGTTTCTCGTGGCTTCGAATCGTACTCGTAGCTGGCTTGTTCGTCTCGTAGCCGTGGATCGTCTTGTGGCGCGAATCGGAGCTTATGTGCAACTCTCCCGGATGCTCTGACGTGCCGGACGTAGCGACCAGTTCGGCACGTACGGAGTGCGCATCGTACTAGTCCGGCCGGAAGGTGCTGTGTATTTACTTCCGTGCGACTCGAATCGGCGTTTACGGATCCGGCTCGCTCGGGGAACTGGAGCTGGAATGGGTACTTACGGCTCGTTCGGAATTTTAGCAGTAATGCGCATCGTACTTGCTTGCTCGGACGACTGTTCGAACCGGACGAATCGTATTCGGTGCGCTTCCGGCCGAGATCGGAATCGACCCCTAAGTGGCTAAGGGTATGCCCAGATGTGGGTCCCTCGCTCGCTGCACCACTGGATTCAAGCTAGCCAGGCTGATGAGGGGTGATAGCCCGTAACCAGTCTCGGAGTGCTTGTTTCCAGTCCAGAGACGACCTGGCCTGGCAGTTCGGGTGGACTGTTCCCATGGGGAGCAGGGGCAGGACTGTTTTGCATATGGCTGGGTCCAACCTGGGGTGGAGTGACGAGTAAAGTAACAATGCATTAAACCTAGATCTGATACTGGCGTTGAGTGTTTGAAAAGTTACAACATTCCATACATCATTTTATTTTGTGATGTTGTCCTGTCAAGAAAGTGGCCAGTGAGCAGGAGAAGAAGGAGATTGCCACCACTGGAGTGTCACCCACCACTTTTTTCATTTGCTTCCTTACAGCAGTGGGACGACGCTCCTCTGCCATAATGGAGGAGATGCCCCTAGATTGAACATCAGCCAAGTGTGAGACCCGCCATAAGAGACAAGGGAAAGAAAAGTTCCCGAAAGCCTTCGAATTATGGAAAATTACACTGATGAGGATGAGCTAGTGATTGTCAGTATGGAAGGCGGCTCAGCTACAATAAGATTACCGCTCCTATTGAACCTGCTCAGAGGGATGTGGCACTGGTTCTACCACCCCCACCGCCAGCGTCCATATTTCGTAAAGCCCCCCTGAGACCTGCCTCCACCTCTACCTCAGTCAAAGTACGCACAGCAGCAAGGCAAACATCACAGCCACCTACCTCCAGTTCTTCAGGCACTGGAATTGGCTAACTAAAAAGTTCTTCTCCGCAGTTTGGGAGTTCTTTGTGGTTAGCTAGCAGAAGGATAAAATTACAATATGCTCCATTTGCCACACGAGTGTTCGTCGAGGTAAGCCAGGTACATAGTATGATACGGGAGGCCAAATGTTCCAAATGAAAAAACATCACGCAACCCTATGGGAGAAGCACCTTAAAAAGTTAGCTGGTGGTGGTGGTGGTCGAGATAAGAGAGGGAAAGCAGTTCCGATCACAGTGACAGAAGGATGTGATAAGGAAGAAGAGGATTACAGCTTTACACAAAGCAGCTCTGTCCCCTGCAGTGTGTCAGCATCACCCACATCAGCAAACTCGAAATGGTACAAGACTAGGATGCAGACACCACCCCATAAAGTGATTCCACCAAGATGCACATTGAGACTACTACCTCCTGGTACTCTCCTGAAGTCACTGGTGTCAGTGGCACCAGAAAAAAAGCATTCAAGCTACAATTACGGGCATTTTATACAGGAGTGGCCCTACGAACACAACCACCCAATGCTACAAATTAGACCTATTCCTGCTAAAGCCAGAGGGATGAAAGCGAGGAAATTGTGTGTCTGCTACTGAGTCAAGCATAAAGCCCTTGTATGAAAAAGATAATTGATTTTCACAGAGTTAAGGAAAATTATTTTTGGTGTGTCAATTATACTTATATGAATGATTTATGTTTGGTCAAATTTCAAGCCATGCTATTAAATACCTAGTCCACTTCCTGGGCCCAATACACAATAATGTGGTGCATTTGCAAGTCAAGGACAAGCACACTACCGTCACCTACAAGAATGAAAAACCCACTTTATAGGCCCTAAGCCAACTTTTTCAACTGGGTCTATAAAACAGATTACCATTGTCTCTTTAGGGAAATTACAAGTTTATTATTTGATGTTTCTCCTCTGCCATTCCCTTTCTATCAGACCCTTAGATTGCTTATATGAATTTTGACATTAGTCTCTACTTAAAATAAGTCAAGTTGTGTCAGACTATGGTGGTTTGAGGGCAAAGTTAAGTGGTATTAAAAAAATCTGACATAATGTCAGGTTCCTTCTTTCCCACTTAATAATGACCTCTTTCGCTCCTTTCTTTTCCCTCCCTCTTCTGGTCACCAACAGTGCTTTCAATCAGTCCTATAATCAGTCACAGACCACTATTCAATACAATACCATGACTTGATGAACTGTTGTTTGTTTTTACCGAACTGTAATTTGTATTTCAGAGTAAATCGAGCATTGTGATTCGGTAATATGTGCTATTGCGTGCTTGTTCCTAACAGTTGTTCCTTAGGATTCATTTCCCAAACTCCAGAATCGCTAAAAGAGATCCGTACATATTTGCAAAATGCATGCAGTGCCCAGACACCCACTGCTCACATTACAATCAGGGCATACATTCTTGTACTGCCATCCTGAAGCACAGGAGCTTCCAGTGAGCATCTGTTGCACTACCAGCTACATCTTATAGGCAAAATGTCAACTCAGGAAGGGCAGGCAGAGGAGTCAACCAGAAGACACAAGCAAAAATTCTCAGATGATGATATTGCTATACTGGGGAAGGAGTGTGTAGCAAACAATGACCAGCTATTTAGGAAAGTCTCCCTAACAGTCTCCGAAGCTCCCAAGTAAAGAATATGTATCTGTCTCCAAGAAAGGATAAATGCTGAGGGAGTAACATCCACAATATCACCAAACTTACAAACTTACGAAGCGGTAATACGACCTTCGCTCTTGCACGAAGGAAAAGCTGGCTTGTATAGGAAAGAAGATGCAGCCACGGCAAGATGGCGGCCGGTCGCACGGCTGTGTGAGCTGGTGTTGTATCCTCTCCTGGACAATTCCCCTGATTAAGGTTTTCCAGGCCGCTGGGGTGATGGAAGTTTAAAAACATATTGAGTGACATGCTGCGGGGAGTCCCGCAACTGCAAAATAACCTTACCGGCAGGATATTCTGGTTGTGGTTTGGGTCATCCCCGCACTGCTTTGGGCTTTGTCATCTCCTTCGCCTGTCTGGCTGCTCGTCAGGGATTATGGCCCCGAAGGTGTCGGCGAGGAATTCCACTGCAAAAACTCGAGCCCCCACAGTGCGTGCAATCAGCCCTGGGAGAGCCGCCAGCTCGGGGAAGGAGACGTACACGGTCCACGGGGGGCTCGAGACGGCTACTGGCGGTACGGGCAGCAATCAGGCGGCATCTGTTTCTGCTGGAAAGGGAAAACAAACTCTTCCTGCGTTGTTCAAACTGCAAGCTGGGAAGGTGAAGACCCCGTGAGTGCAGGAAGCAATAAGCGGGGGCAGCTGGCTGCATCTAAAACGACTAATGCTACGGCCTCGGAGGTGACAGGTGCTGCCTCTACCCCTACCGACCCTGTGTTGATGGCCTCACTCACTGTTGCATTGGAGGATGGCAATCTGCTTTAGAGTGAGTTGAGGTCTCGGGGCTGTACCGGGGCCGATATTACAAATGCCAGGTTGCTGTCCGATGTTAGTGGGGAGCTCCTTGTAGATCGAGGCGGAGTGAATGGGGAACTCCAGCTAACGCCGTCGCTCCTGGGGAATGGAATTATGGGAGTTGTAGTCCCTCAGGTTGAAAGCACTGCTACTCCTCCTCAATATACTCCCGGAGTTTCTCCCCACAGTGGTGTGGCGGTAAGCCCAGTGTTGCAAGAGGTGGGCTCTAATGGCGTGACTGTGGTAAAAAATAAAAATGTAAAGGAATCTGAAGGGGGAGATACATTTTATTCACTATCTGATCACACTGGCTCGTCAGAGGGCGAAGACCTAGACAGAGACTGGTCAGTTGATGACAGTGATTCTGGTGATTGGCGATCTAATGAAGTACTAAGGGGTGAAGCCTCGCGAGGTCCTCATACAGTCCGAAAAGCAATAAAATTGAAAGATCAAGGGGCTTCTCTGCTAAGCAAGGACCCAGGGTCGTCAGCCTCAATGGTTTGGGACTACTCTTTTTCTACACAATCTGGCTCTGTGGGGAGTGCTATAGTTTTGGCTGGAGGCAGTGTGACTGACCCCCGTCAGGCTCCTCCTGGAGAGATGACACTCTCAATCATCTATCAGACTATTATGGCGCATCGTGAAGAGACACGCCAGGAGAGTGTTCGTACGCAGGGCGCATGCCGTAGGATGCAAAACTCTATCCGAAGAGTTGCTAAAACTTGCTCTGACATTGCTGCTAGAATTGTCGAAGCCGAGGAAAGGATTTCTACGTTGGAGGACGATTTGGCAACTCAGAAGGGTCTTACGGATTGGATCAAAATACAAAGGGACGACATGCTCTGGAAATTGACAGATCTTGAAAATAGGGCCAGGAGGAACAATCTGAGGATTTTGGGGGTTCCAGAAGGCAGAGAAGGGTCGGACATCAGACAGTTCGTTGTGGAACTCTTTTCTGAAGCTTTTCCAGATGTTAAGCAGTTGGACTGGCAATTGGAAGTGCAACGTGCGCATCGTTTCCCCTTTAAGCAGAGACAGAGGTCAGGGCAGGCTGGTGATAAGCCTCGGGCAATATTAATTTGCTTGAACAACTTTCTGGCTAGGGAGAAGATCTCTGACCTAGCTAGGCCAGACAGGAAGAGGGTGGGGAAGGATTGTGAGCTCTTCGTTAGGCCAGATTTTTGTCCGGCAACAGTTGAGCGGAGGTGGCAGCTCCGCCAGCTAATAGCCTTGTTTCAAGCGAAGGGTTCTCAAGCCTTTCTACTCTATCCCTCAAAATTGAAAATAATTCACCAGGGCCAGACTAGATTTTTTTTTTCGGAAGCTCAGGCAAAGGAGTTTTTGGATGGTATCTAGTTAAACTTTGCCGGTTCTCTTTTTCTTTTCTGCCATCTCAGGGGCTTGGAGGTGAAAAAAGCGGGGGTTGAACCGATTGGTATTTTGTTCTATTAGTAAAAAATTTTTTTTTTTTTTTTGGGTGGGATCCCAATCGGTTTAAATTCTCGGGTGTTGGTAACAATGGGGGGAAGGGTCTAGGGGAGAGTGGGGGAAGCTAGCTCCTTCCATCCCAAGGACCTCGGTCCTGTTGCCGTACAAGAGGGGTGTAGGGGGTGTAGGGGCGGGGGGTTGGGGTAGGGTGGTTTCAGGGGTTAAGGGTGGAGGTGGGGTGAAGGGGGGTCACTAAGGTGTTGGACTCATGCTATAGTCATGGTAATGTTATTAGTAGGGGTTATGGTATGTCAGTATTTATGATTAAAAAGGGTAATGGTTCGCAGTGGAGACTAGTTTTTTTTTTATTGTGTTCAAATGGGCCAGGGTAAATTGCGGTTAAGTTCCTGGAATATTTGTGGCCTAAATGATCCCAAAAAACGGGCTTTGTTTTTCAAAATTGTCCAAACTATGCAATTGGATCTTCTGTGTCTGCAAGAGACGCACATACCTTGGGGTAAGCGGAGGTGCCTGAAAGTCCCTGGTTATGATTTAATTGCCTGCTCTCGACAGTCATCTATGATTAGAGGTGTCGCTATCTTGCTGAGGCGAGGGATTGGGTTCTGTAGAAAGGCCCGAGAGGATAGTTCAGGCAGATGGGCTATAGCTGAAATACTGGTCGAAGGCAGGTCATTATCCATCTGTACTATATATGGCTCAAACGCAGATGATCCAGAAGTGATAAAATGCTTAAATGTAGAATTAGCAGCTTGGTCACATCCAATGCTGGTCTGTGGGGATTTAAATATTAATTTGGCTGGGAATTTTAATCTGGCAAGCGCTCAAAAATATTTTGGTAGGAAACCTAGGGTCTTTAAAGCTCTTCAGACTTTAGTTCAAGAGCATGCATTAATTGATGTCTGGTATAGGCATAATGAAGATAAAGATGGGTATACATATTATTCTGCCCCCAAAATAAAATGGTTCGGCTGGATTATTTTCTTATGTCAGATCAGGTGGTAGAGTTGGTTTCTATTACAGTTTCCCCAAGGATTTTATCTGATCATAACCCATTGGTAGTGGAGTGTCCCTGGGTTCGCCAGGTTAGAGCTCCTAGGACATGGACATTTGAAAGAAAACTGTTGTTTGATCAGGCCTATCGGGATCATATGAGAAAGTGGGTAATCGAATTTCTAAATATCAATAGGAAAACTGCCTCTGATTGCATAGTTTGGGATACATTTAAGGCTGCAGTACGTGGGGAGACCAAGAGCTTCGCAGCCTTTCGATGGAAGACTGTTCAGGAGCAGATAAAGTCCCGTGTTGAGAAGCTTAGGGTGGCAGAATTGGAATTAATGCGGAATATTAAGGAGGGTCTTAATACGGATCAGAATCAGCAAAATGTAGCTGTAATCAAGTCTAAATTGTTGGAATTTTTTGGGCAGGATCTGGCCGCAAAGTATTTGCAATATCGTACAACGATGTATGAATATGGGGAAAATTCAGGTAGAATTCTTGCCAAAAGGCTCCAACAGAAAAGCTTGTTAAATCGAATCACTAGAATTCAGGATCAGCAGGGTGTTATACAGGATACGCAGGAGGGGGTTATGGATGTGTTTCAGAAGTTTTATATCTCGTTATATATGGAAGAAAATGTTAGATCTCAGTCCGAGCCCCAGGTTGAGGGCTTTTTTCTGGATATTGGTACCCTCAAAGTTACAGTCGAACAGAATGAGGTTCTTTCTGCTCCAATTATGTGGGAGGAGGTTGAGTTAGCAATAAAATCGCTGGCCAATGGAAAGGCTGCTGGTCCTGATGCCATTCCATTAGAATTCTATGGGGCATTTTGCTCAGAGATCCGTCAGGATATTTTATCAGTCTTAGGGCAACACAGGGGGGGGTTATACCGGAATCATGGCGGCAAACCACGATTGTTCTCTTTAAAAAGAAAGATAAACCTGAGCTAGACCCCTCATCTTTTCATCCTATCTCTTTGATAAATACCGACAATAAAATATCTTCTAAAATGTTATCTTCTAGACTTGCAGAGGTTATTACCCCGCTAGTCTCTGTACGCCAGCACGGGTTTATCCCGGGTAGGGATACGGCCGACCATGTTCGGCGGGTTATTGCCCTATTGGATTGGGCTCAGGTAACTTCCTCTCCCCTCGGAGTGATCCTGTTGGACGCCGAGAAGGCGTTCGACAGGGTCTCTTGGGGGTTCTTATGGGCGGTGCTCCATTGGAAGGGTTTTAGTACAGAATTTATACAGGCTGTTCAGGCACTGTATATTTCTCCAGCTGCAACATTGCGTATTTCTGGTCAGGAGTCAAGGCCATTTAACATCAGCAGGGGCACCAGACAGGGTGTCCCTGCTCGCCTCTCCTCTTTGCTCTGTACATTGATCCTTTTCTTAGTAAGATTGAACGTAAATTGGATATCTTGCCGATTAGGGTCAATGGCACAGAGTATAAGACGTTGGCCTACGCGGACGATATTGTTGTGCTAACTAGCGATGTTGGTTCTGCCTTTGCTGCCCTAGAGACTCTTGCTGAGCAATATGGTTGGTTATCAGGGTATAAGCTAAATGTCTCAAAGACTCAGGTTATTCAATCAGCTGCTATGTGTCCTTCTGCTGCTCCGGTGGTCACGGAAGCAATATATTTAGGGGTCAAAATTACTAATTTTGTGGATAATATCCCTGATCTTAATATCCGCCCGGTGATTCAATCTGTACATATTAAGCTGGAAAGATTGGATCATTTGCATCTTTCTTTACATGGTCGTTGTAACGTACTTAAAATGTTGGTTCTCCCAAAGTTCTTGTACTTATTTAGAACTATCCCATTAGAGTTTTCGCAAGTTAGTTTGGCCAGGGTTGATAGGATTTGTTATAGGTTTCTTTGGGGATATCGCCGCTCTCGTAGGGCAGCTAAGTGGATGTGCCTCCCTAGGATGCGTGTGGGTTGGGCGGTCCCAAATTTTTTATTATATTACTGGTCGGCCATGCTGCAACATTTTAGGTTACCGTTGTTGGGAGATAGGGCAGAGGTTCCGTTGTCTAACAGACCTACTATTTATGAGATAGGTCTGGGTGAGCCTGCCATGGGTATTCTAATGCGAATTCTTGAGCCGAGCTATTTTAAGAAAACAAGGTTTAAAGTTATTGGGGCTATGTTTTCGGTCTGGCGGAAAATTCGGCGCAAATGGTTAATTTCGAATATTAATTTTTATACGCCCTTTAAAGCTGTCCGAGTCTTGCCTCCTATTTTTCAGGATCAGTTTATTTTCAGATGGCAGTTATTGGGTCTGTGGGATTTAGGCGACTTAGGTTCTGGTGGGCAGCTGGCCTCTTTTTCTTTTTTAAGAGATAAGTTTCATTTAAATATTCACGACTTTTTCAAATATCTCCAGATTAGAAGTTTTATTGATAAACATCAACGTGATACTCCTACAATGTTTGATAAGCTCACCATAATTGAATTAATTCAAAGGAGGGCTAGAATAGGTATAATTTATCAATATCTGCTATCTGATTTTTCGGATGACCTTGATTTACAGAATTCTAAGTGGGAGCGTAAATTGGGTAAGACTGGGGTGGATTTAAGGCCCGCATTGGAATTAGCAAGCTATGTCTTAGTTTCTGGCAGTTTACGGACTCAAAGTTATATGGCAATGTTCGACTTATACTATACACCGGCGAAAATTGCAAAGTGGGGGGGGCCGGAGGGGTGATTGTTGCGCTAGGTGTGGGCTCCAAGCAGCTGATGCTGTACATATGTTTTACTCTTGTTCAAGATTAGGGCAATTTCTGTATGAAGTGGAGTGTTTTCTAAATTCGATGCTTAATATCCCGGTTACCATCTCTTCGGAGATGGTAATACTGGGGTGTGAAGGCACTGCGATGGTTGAAAGGACGAGATATACTTCTGCTTTTTTGTTTGTAGCGATGGCTATGATTCGCCTATGTATCACTTCACAATGGCTAAGCCCTGAAGCCCCTACGTTCTTTAATTGGAGAGCTAGGATGCTAGCTTTATATAATTTGGAGTCTTCAGTCTTTTTATTAAGGGGGAGAAGGCGGCGGGAGCTAGCCTCTAAGGTTTGGGCCCCGCTAGAGGAATGGCTAAAGCAATGACCTTCAGTTTTGTCTGATGTGTCTCATTTCTCCCTTTTTTTTTGTCTCTTTTGTCTCCTTTCTTTATTAGCTTTTTTTTTTTCCTCTCCACTGCGTGTTTCATGTGCCTGGTCTTCGTATATCAGTATTTGTATTGGCTTTGTATGTTTTTGTTAATATGGCTTATCATGACTTGTTTTGTTTTTCAAAATAAAAAAAAATTAAAAAAAAAGGAAAGAAGATGCAGCCACAGGAGGGGTACCTTCTAACTAGCTGCCAGCGACAGCAATGGATGAGGCCATCAAGAGAACCCTCACTACTGAGTCTATGTCGGGTCTAACAAATATTGTCACCTGCCAAATTCCTGAATAGCACTCGGGTCATTGCCAACAATATCATTTTAAAATAAGACAATATTAATAATTTGCCTTTAGGTTTTTTTTTAACAATGTCATTTAATTTTGTCTAAACACATTACAATTGAGATTTGTTCCTTTAAAAGGTTAATACATTTAATTTTATTATGTTCATCAAAATACATTATGGAATTTGAAGTCCAATCAAAGTCTTCCACGTCAAAAATGAATGGACAGTAGTTTACTATTGTATTACTAGGTACAGAATATTACATTTACAATTGTATTAATCTTTAGTAGCATGATCCTGAAAAGGCAAGAAATAAAAATCAGAGCATTGTGTACGTAAAATGCTTTTACTTGTACATATGCTCATATGTGGCCCAATAAAGCTACTACATTGTACTTGTGAGAAATTGGGTTGTTGGCTGAATGGGGATGACCCCTGTGAACCACAAAAGTGACTAAATTAACCTGTGCTTAACCCTTAGTAGCTTGTCACAAAAACAGTCAGACTTAAATCAGAAGCAATGTTTCAAAGAATTTATGCAGCACATACATATGGAAGTGTATATATTGCTGCTTGCTTGGGAGAGCTGGAGCCATCTTTATGTCCACCCTTGCGGGGGCTGCGGATAGCGTCACATGGTGTATTTCTTAAGGGATGATTGATAACTTAGCAAGGCAGGTATTTGAGACAGGCCATCTATATGAGAAAGGGCGGCCCAGTGTGAGGTTTAGTTTTTTAAACATGTTTTCTAATAATACAGCCTGTCTGACGGCTATATTATCTGGTATGATGATTTAACCTGGAATTCTTGTGTTAATAGTCAAACTGTATATTAAGCAGTGCTGTGCATTGGCGGTGGAAGCCAGGTTTTAAAAGAAAGCTATGAACGGAAAAGTTGGATACCTGACTGTTCCATTGTGTCTGTCGTAATATCAATCTTGATAATTCGACTTGTTTGTGCGTATGAGTCAATGAGGAAGCTCTGGCAGCCTCAATTGGAATAGGAAATATACAGTATACACTTCGTGATAATGCTCAACTGGAACTCTGTGGGACTACGGTACACCGGATGAGCATTGTACTGCATAAAATGGAAAGGAATGGAAACCCCTTCAGGTGTGACATGGTGAATGAGGGAAAGGCGGTCCAAAGGGAGACGGCAGGTTTTAGTAACAGGAGACAGGCGAGAGTTATTTAAGCCTGTGTTTATTAGGGAGAGGCATGCAGGCTCTTTTCACTTGCTCTAAGTTGCTAAGAGAAACATGAGTGATTATTTGGTGACTTGCTTATTGTGATACCTATGTCAATCGATCAATCAATATAAAGGTTTATTAGATATTTAAAACCATAAACACGATACAGCATAATGAATCAAACACTCCTCAATACTCCCTGCGTACTTATTCCATTAATTGTGTTCACAAAGAACCCACTAGCCAATTAATTTGCAATTAATTAAGCAATTAAATGACTACTAACCCACTTTTATTTAAAAAAATTATATACATTTTATTTCAATGTTTGCTAAATATTCATACAAAATTCATAGCAATACAATAGGCTCACTGCATTGCTCCGTACATTAAACATGATTTACTTTTAGAATACAATGTTCCAAAATGACAATTTTGTCATTCTCTATGCGGAAGAATGAAACAAAGCCACAAACCCCCAGTCATCCATCTATTCATACCAAGCAATCAATACCACATACTCCCCACAGTCTCCCCCAAAGAACTCATAGAGACACAGAGAGGGAACCCATCTTCCTTCTTCCATCAATGTGTCTTAGCCAAGGGAGTGAGCACATGGTTAATGTACATTTCGATGGTTCCAATAGTCCGCAGTCACCTTCTTCAGGACCGCTTCTTAAGTGTCCTTCTTATAGACATAGACACTTAGGGGCAGATTTACAATTAACTAACGCAGCACGGCGCAGCAAGTCATTTTGCTGCGCCATGCTGCGTTAGTTTGGAAAGCACAGGGATGCGACATATTTACAAGAATATGTTGCATCCTTGTGCTTCCCCCTGCGCTGGCGCACAAACTGCAGCCATGCGCCGGCGCAGGCACCCTTGCACCATGGTGCAAGGATGCCTGCGTCGTGGGAGATTGTTTTTGTGCAGGAAGGGCAACCTTCCTGCACAAAAACAATCACTACAACCATTTTCCTCTTTCAATGCGTGCTGCAGAATGCAGCACGCATTGAAAGAGGAAAACGAGGAGAAATGAAAACATTTCTCCTCGGTGTGCTCTCGCTACGCCACCTCTAGGGTGGCGTAGCTTTCAGACGCATCTCCAGAGTTACGATTTCTCGTAATTCTGGAGATGTGTCTTGTTCCATGAGTGTTGCGTGGGAATACCCACAGCAACACCCATGGAACGCCCCTTCACCGCAAAGTGCTGCGTGTGAATGGGCCGTATTTACAAGGAGAGGAAAAGTCACGCAGGGTGGCTTTTCCTCTCCTTGTACATATGGAGCAGCCCCCTGCGCCACCAGTACGTCACAAAAAGTGACGTACTGGTGGCGCAGGGGGCTTGTAAATCTGCCCCAAAGGGGTTTGTGTAGATGTCACTTTGCAGCTCTCCCTCAATCTTAGGGGTCCATTACGATGACTGACGGATGCACCTCCGCGATTCTGGCGAGGGAGACAACGCCATTTACCGCGCACCGGTCTTCACGCCCGCAATATTAGCATGTCTAGACAGAGCCATTTCCCGTCCGCTGCGGTGTGACGCCGACCGCCATCAAAGTGCGCCCGCCAGCGCGGCGGAGTGAGCCAATGAGCACTAACCGCCGTGCGGAATGACGTCCCGTCCGCCGAACAAATCACGATGCCAGAAAAAGGGCAGCACACCGCGGCGGAGCAACCGTATAGCCAAAGACGGTCGGAGACACCACAGAAGAGCAAGAAAATAGACACCCGGACCACACCGGGATGGATCCAGCTCTACACGCCTTTCCAGTGCTGTAAATGATACACCACCTGCAAGTCATTGACCGGCGCGGACGCCGCCGCAGGTACGTACACACACAACTGTGCATGCAACACAATACACAAGTCAAGGCTTTGAAAACGGTGCATGTCCACACCAGACACCCCTGTGGGGACAGGCACACAGCCATCACTGCATCCACACATGTCTCACCTGTCACAAAAACACCTCGCCACATCCTGGCTACCCATGTTCCGCGATCATGAACAAATGTCCCGGTGTCGTCACCGCCGCGGTCAGTGTGCAGGAAAACATGCACACAACGCAGAGGCCAGTGCCAGCGCCAGCCATGGCCACTGTACAAACAACACAAAACCACCACTCAAAACACAACACACTAGCCCTCTCCCTGAAGGTACATATTATGTGCCTGCCATGTGCCACTCCTGCACAACAACAACACAGGTGAATACACACCCTGCCCCACCTCACAAACAACTGCAGAGATAGCCACAGCAGGAGTTGTTGCACAGGAACACATACCACAGAAGGCCAGGCCCCAGTCAACACACACACCAAAACAACACCACACACATGCCCAGAACACTGAGCTCCAGCACAAAATGTACACACACACACATATTGATGATCAAACAATTCACTGCACACACAGCCTACCAACTTACACAGACACACCCTACCCTGCCTCACAGCCACATACACAGACCACATGCTAGCAGCAATGGAGGACAACATACATGAAAGCTAAAGTGATGTGCCCACAAAGGGAAGGACAAGGACACAACTATCAAGCATGTGTACATCACATGCAAGACAACAGACCTCTGAGAACACCCACAGCCCATCAAATCACACATGGCTGCCACAGTGAGTCAACCCAAAACACAAGCACCTCAATTCAACAACTCAGGGAGACAGCAAGGCCACCCATGTCAAGGCACAGGGATGAGGGGAAGGCCATGAAGTCAAATACTGAACAGACACACATAGGTATGCAATTACCTGACAAGAGCATCTCTGCACCACAACACACAGGCCCCATTCACACACTCCATGATTGAGAAGCACAAGTAGGATACGTCACACATCCCCCTCTCACATCAGCAGCACACAACACTCCCATGTGCACCAAATCACAATTGCAGGGCACAACAAGTACACATACATGCACACCACTCCAGGGTGACACATGGGTGTAGTTGACAATGCAGGTGCACACACATCAAGAGTCACCACAAAGTCACCCCCTTCACACCACACACTTCTCCACCACCAAAGTGTACACTTTGGAAGTAAGGCATGGGACCAGGATTACTGACCACCACAAGAGGAACGTACACATACACTGCTGGGCACACAGTAAGTGAGCTCACACAGACACCATGACCCGTGCCAACCTGCATGAAAGCCTGTGCATAAACTCCCACCCTGTGCTGACATTGCCTCCAAACATGACATGTCTACACCATAGACAACATGGACAAAGAAGGATGATGACAAAAAGAACATTTTCAAAAACCACCTTCACTGCACCCACAAGTATGAGTCAGGAAGAATTGAAGTCCCTGTCACCCCTGCAAAAACATGGAAACGTGAGACAACCCATTGCCAATGTTGAAGTGCCATACTGAGCATGTGACACAGTAAGCCATGCACACACAGAAACAGAGAAATTACACTGACAGAGCTGACAACAGGAACAACTGTCTTTATTCACAATAGTGATCAACAAGGCAAGTACAATGTGCAGAGTAGTCACATCAGAAGCTGCACAGGCAGGGGGCAAACAGTAGTGAGCAACAAGGCCAGTGGCCAGTCCAATGTGCAGGTGAAGTCCATGAGAAGCTGCACAGGCAGGGTGCAAACAGCAGTGAACCACAAGGCAAGTACAATGTGCAGAGTAGTCACATCAGAAGCTGCACAGGCAGGGGGCAAACAGTAGTGAGCAACAAGGCCAGTGGCCAGTCCAATGTGCAGGTGAAGTCCATGAGAAGCTGCACAGGCAGGGTGCAAACAGCAGTGAACCACAAGGCAAGTACAATGTGCAGAGTAGTCACATCAGAAGCTGCACAGTGAATGTGTGTGAACATACCATGCTCAGCAACAGAGTCATGGGGATAACAATGGGCATCACAGACACCGCTGTGGACAGACAGGTGTGTGAGGGTGACTACCACTCAGATGTGGCTGTCTGTCGGACTTGGAGGTGACTGTGTGTCGCAGTCAGTAGGAGGACTGCCCCGGGGAGTGTGAGGAACATCTGTGGAAGAGACATCTCTGGCTTGGGAAGCTGGAGGGCTGCTTGGACCAGGTGTGGTGGTGGCACGGAGAGGTGGACTGATGCTGTGGTGAGACACAGTGTGTGCAGGAGATTGTGGAGGGGTGCCTTTCCACTTTTTGGTGATCCTGAAAGGCTTCCCTGTGTGGGGACTAAAGGGAACAGGTGTGGCCACAACAGGTAACCCCACCACCAAACCTGCTCCTAGTGCTGACTCTGGGGCCCCCTCTGGGGACATGCTGGATCCAGCTGTGCGCTTCCCTGGGGCTTGCCTCCGCCCTTCCAAACCCTTTCTACTATGTTTAGCCCCTACAGTGCCCCCTTGTGCCTGCTTCACAGGGCTCGGGATGGGAGTGGAGGTTGTGGGTGGATCGGCCATAGGGCCCTCATCCAGTGTAAGCCTTGCAGGTAACACCTCCTCAGTGGGCAGGGAAACTGCCTTTTTTGCTTTGCAAGTGGTCCTTGGGACAGGAGAGTCCTTTGCGGGGGATGACTCTGAGGCCTGTGACCCTGAAGCCTCTTTCTTGCCCCTCTGGCCCTTGGTGTCGCCTGACGGGCTTTTCTCTCTGTGCTCTGGGGTGGTCTTAGTTTTCTGTGGGGATGGTGTCTGCGGCCTGGACCGTTTGGGCTGTTGCTGCTGCTGTGTGCTGCGTGTGCTGTATCTGGACTTTGGGGTCTGTTGAGCATTGTCACTGTCGTCAGCGGTGCACAGTGACAGGGGGGTGGACAAAGGGACAGGAGCTGCTCCTTGAGAATGTGCCTGTTACAGGGCTGCCGTCACTGTTGAGGACAATGACTGCACAGTCCGGTGTAGCCCACCCACATCCGAATGTATGCCCTCCATGAAAGCTATCACCTTGCCCAACTTTTTATCGTGGTCTAGGAAGGCATTGAGGAGAGCTGTCTGCCCCACACACAGCTGGCGCAATAGCTCTACTGACTCTGCACTGAGGGCTGCAAGGCTGACATGGGCCGGGGCAGCAGTGCCTGGGGTGAAGGACACTCTTCCCTTTCGACTTGTGCGAACACGGGCAGCACCAGTGGAAGTAGATGGGAAGCTGGCGGAAGAGGAGGCAGAGTCCCCGTTCCCTGTGGCCCCCAACATGGATGGGTCACCGCTGGCGTCAGATGACGTAGAGCTTTGCGTCTCGGGTTGTGATTCCTCCAGCAGACTCCTGTCCCCCTCCTCGGCGCTGGTCACATCTGTGTCACTCTGCTCCGGTGCGGCTGTTGCACTGGATGCCTCACCGCTGGTGTCCGTCCCCTGTCCCTCAGCGCACACGGGAGATGCTACATGGGAGAGAGATGTAGTGTTAGTGGAGTGGCACCAACTGAAGTAACATGTGCAAGTAAATCATCATTCAAGAAGATGTGTTATCCACGTTGCCATCACCCTGACTAAATCTACATTGCCACCTCAATTATCAACCCAACAGTGCATGTAAAGAACAAATCCAGCCATAAGTGATCCCGGTGACTCACACAGCACACCATCCTGCCTGTGGCCCACTTCAGACACAGGCACAAAAATCTCTCTGACCACACAGGGTGCTGAGGATGGCAAGGATGAACACCACAACATGGTGTCAATTACGTACATGGATAGAGCAGTAGGGGAGCACCCACACACAGACCACAACATAATAGCCCACAATGGCCATTAGCGCATGCCAGTCACCATGTTGCTTGCACGGGCACAAGTACTGTAGCACATTGTCCTCAGAAGTTGTAGCAGCTGAAATCTGCTGTCAGGCATTGCACGCATTGATTGAAACACACTCAGATTAGGCACACTGCCGTCACCAGCAATATGAATTCACACAGTACCCCACTGCACAAGGTACCTGAATGCCACAGCTTTGATTGCAATGTCAATGCACATTGCGCAGATCAGTGAGTACAGGTGGGACAAATGCATGTCAGATGCACCCAGCACAGACTCCACTTACAATCCACTGCATCACACTACCAACTTCACATAGCTCAGAGTTTGTCCAATCTGTGGACACATGCAGCCACTCCCTGCCAAAGCCACCCGTCAACAAATACTCACCCCTAGCTTGCTGCTGATGCTCCTTCAATTGTGCATCCAACTCAGGCTGTGTTACGGCCAAGATGTGGGCCATTAGTGGTGTCATGGTGCGTCGGGCCAACCTGCCGCTCCAAGGGAGCAGTTCCAGCGTCATCTCGGCCACGTTCTTGCTCAGCCGGCAGATGTCGTCCCACCTTTTATGACAGTGGCTGCGCCGTCGGTTTGACACACCCAGATCACGCACCTTGGAGGCAATGGCCCTCCACAGGGCTTTACGCTGGTGGACTTTCAGCTGCAGGCATGGGAGACAAGAGGGGTAATACATCAGTGACACAGTGTATACTCCCAAAATCTCTCAAAACAGTGGCACGATACTCACTCATCCCAAATCAACAGATATGTGTAACAGAGCCAAGAATGCATGGCACATGGTACAACGGCATTGGAGAACCACACGTGAATCCATGAAGGTGGGAGGGTGGACACAGTACCTCTACATCCCATTCACATGCAGGATGCCAGCACATCAAGCAATGTGTAGACTGCCCACATCTACTGTCCGCTGTTAGCTAGAGCAACACATAGATTAGATAGCAACACATGGTTGTTGGTGGACTCACTGTGTCCAACACTGTGCAGCCCCCAATGTCCTAGCCCTGTGAATGGCTCACTGTGTCATGGAGCTCACATACAGTGACATCAACTCTCATACACACACCCTTGTCACAAGGCTTGTCGTGTGCAATCTACAGGGCTGAGATGGCTCTTTGATGAAGATGTGTGAACAAAAGACACATGGAACACACTGTACATGCAGTGATGTGTACTTGTGGGAATTGGGCGGTGACTGTGCAGGCCAGGTGGGCTGACACTGAGAGGGACATTTGGGACCCACACAGCCATTCACACAAGCAATCACTGGCCTGACTCCTGCATTACCAATTTGCTGATTCACTGTATGGCTGACAGAACATTACATGTCCCTCAAATCTGGATGGGCATGCAGGGAAACGTGTGGAAGAGGCTACACAGCCCTTGGAGAAAACATGCTAGGCAGTGCATGCCAGAGCCCCACACTCACTGACACATACTGCAGCACCTCCACCTCACGTGTGCCCCCCCTGCACTCTCACTCACACTGTTGGAGACTTACCACGACATTAGGGGCACCATAGAGCCTTGGGTACTGTGCAAGCACCCCGTCCACCAGGACCTCCAGCTCCTCGCTGGTGAAGGGACTGGCCCGGATCTTCTGTGTCCTCGACATCACTGTGGACAGGTGGCAGCAGCAGCAGGTGGAGTTCAGGGGTGGCAGGCAGCAGACCCTGGAGACAGCAACAGCAGCAGGTGGAGGGTGGCAGGCAGCAGTCCCTGGAGGCAGCAGCAGCAGGTGGAGGGTGGCAGGCAGCAGTCCCTGGAGGCAGCAGCAGCAGGTGGAGGGTGGCAGGCAGCAGTCCCTGGAGGCAGCAGCAGCAGGTGGAGGGTGGCAGGCAGCAGTCCCTGGTAGCAGTGGAAATGTGGGTGGGACACCCTCCCACACATATATAGGCCCCTGGGGCTGTGTCAGTGGACCCACGCCGCTGCAATTGGTGTACCAGGTCTGCTATTTTTAAAATCATCCAATGTCCGCCTCCGCGGTGGCGGTGCACGCCTACCGTGATTTTCAAAGCCATATGAAGCAACCGCTACTGTGCGTCCCATTGGCTGCAAGGGCATGGACTATGGCGGTGACACACCGCAGGGGCCAGGCGTGCGCTACAGCGGTGGTGCATCTTTTGAATGCTTCCAATGACCGGCTACGCGGTTGTGGAACACGCCTACCGCTATCTTCAAAATTGCATCAGGCTACCGCAAGGGTGCTTCCCATTGGCTGCCAGGGCATGGTCCATGGCGGTGACAGTCCGCAGGGGCCAGGGGGTAGGCACCGCCATATGGGTGCCATACAGTGCCTGTAGTGACCGTGAGCTGGGTAGCGGTGCATGCCAACCGCCATATACACATGTAGATATGGCTGAGACTACCGCAATCGTGTCTGGGGTATTGGCGGTGACAGTCCGCAGGGGCCAGGCGGTAGGCACCGCCATATGGGTACCATACAGTGCCTGTAGTGACCGTGAGCTGGGTAGCGGTGCATGCCAACCGCCATATACACATGTAGATATGGCTGAGACTACCGCGATCGTGTCTGGGGTATTGGCGGTGACAGTCCGCAGGGGCCAGGCAGTAGGCACCACCGTATGGGTGCCATACAGTGCCTGTAGTGACCTGAGCTGGGTAGCGGTGCATGCCAACCGCCATATACACATGTAGATATGGCTGAGACTACCGCGATCGTGTCTGGGGTATTGGCGGTGACAGTCCGCAGGGGCCAGGCGGTAGGCACCGCCCTATGGGTGCCATACAGTGCCTGTAGTGACCGTGAGCTGGGTAGCGGTGCATGCCAACCGCCATCTACACATGTAGATATGGCTGAGACTACCGCGATCGTGTCTGGGGTATTGGCGGTGACAGTCCGAAGGGGCCAGGCGGTAGGCACCGCCAGATGGGTGCCATACAGTGCCTGTAGTGACCGTGAGCTGGGTAGCGGTGCATGCTAACCGCCATATACACATGTAGATATGGCTGAGACTACCGCAATCGTGTCTGGGGTATTGGCGGTGACAGTCCGCAGGGGCCAGGCGGTAGGCACCGCCAGATGGGTGCCATACAGTGCCTGTAGTGACCGTCCGTGGACTTGCGGAGCAGGTTTGCTGCACATATGGAGTCATCCATCTCTATCCATAGCCCAACATGAACAGTGCCCAGTGTCTCCAACATTGAAGGACCCTCAAGAGGCCAACATAACGAATGGGACATTTAACTCCATGTCACCTATGCCATATATGTGTATGTGATAAATTGCATTGACACATACACACGCACATGTCACTTGTGATGTGTAAGGGCATGTAGACTGTACAGTTTTTGTGTTGCATAGCATATGTAGCTAATGGTCAATGTGTGTAGGTGCAATGTAACGCACAATGCTGTCTCATTGTGTGAACTAGGGGCATCATTGACTGTCACATTGTCTACTGCACATGCACACACGTGTTCACCATGCTCAGGCTGTGGTCAGTGTGTACTTGATGTGTGCCATGTGCAACCTGTGTTGGGAGGTGTATCATGGACAGCAGCACGGTGTGCTAGGGTAGTATTGTAGTTTGACACATATTCTGGGGGTAATACTCACAGGTGTGCACACACATGTGGTGCCATATCCCACTGTGCATGCCAATGAGCAAGAGGTGTGCACAGATCATTGCTGCGGGTAAGGGGACAAGTGTACGAGTAGTGTGCCTGATGTGTACCGACTTGTGCAGTGCTCTGTTGGTTGATGGTGCAGTCTGTAACATTTGGCAATGTGTCTGTAGAAATGTGAAATGTCCTGTACATCTCATGGTGTGTTTCATTGACATATGTGCACTTTCATCTGACCTAGGAGGAGGCCCAATATCTATCGTCCATTCACAGTGCTGGCTGACATGGAGAATGAAGAGATCATCCGTAAATTCAGGCTGGATAGAGTTTCCCTACAAAACCTATGTGCCATGTTGGAGCCCCACCTGCAGCCACGTCACACATATCCAACAGCTTTCACTGCGACTTCAAAGGTGATGGCGTGCCTGCATTTCTTTGCGACAGGCTCATTCCAGCACACGGTAGCAAGCGCAGGTGGGCTGTCACAACCGATATTCAGCATGGTGCTGAGGGATGTACTGTCAGCTATGATGAACTACAAGGACAGATACATTCAATTCCCCAGGGGGCCAGAGTTGGTGGCTGTGAAGGGAGATTTTTATGCCCTTGGACACATCCCCCATGTTGTTGGTGCCATTGATTGCACACATGTTGGGCTTGTGCCACCACAGGCACGTGAGCAAGTTTACAGAAATCGGTAGCATTACCACTCAGTAAATGTTCAAGTGGTGTGCCGGGCGGACATGATCATCTCCCACATGTGTGCCAGGTATCCCGGGTCAGCCCATGATTCGCACATCATACGCAGCATCGTCCCGCAGCTGATGGCCAATCTGCTTCCTGAGCGTGCATGGCTTGTGGGTGAGTATGCATAGTGGAGTAGCGTGGTGTGTGTGTGACATGCTGTCCTGTGGCATTGTGGAACATCAAGGTTAATCTGTGTTTCTCACACCCAGGTGACTCTGCATATCCTAACCGTCCGTGGTTGCTGAGCCCACTGCGGAATCCTGTGACAGCAGCTGATGTGCGATATAATGATGCCCATGGGGGACACGGCGTGTAATAGAGCGTACATTTGGTCTCCTAAAGTCACGATTTCGCTGCCTGGACCGTACCGGAGGTGCCCTGATGTACTCGCCAAGGAAGGTGTGTCAGATAGTCGTGGCATGCTGCATGCCCCACAACCTGGCCATTCGGAAGGCAATACCCCTGATCCTGGATGATGATGAGCAGCCAAGGCCCCCGCCTGCAAACCAACCCGGGTCCAGTGACGAGGACAGTGGAGAGGAGGAAGGTGTCGACATGCGTCAACAGCTCATCAACCGCTACTTCACTTGAAGGTGAGTGACGATGTAGGAGGGACACATGGTCTGATGGTGTTGAAGTTGCTGTGAGGGTGTATGTGAGCTTGGTGACTGCAGCCTTGTGTTCACTCCTTGCTGGTTGGCAATGTTTGTGGGATAGGGTAGTTTGACACAGATACAGGATGTCTCCATGGCGACTGTTGCTCTGTGTAATGTGTGAAGATTGGAGTACCTTGTTGACAAGTGTTGTGTGATGTGTGTGATGCCACACCAAAACAAGTGACTCTTGTTCTAATGTTTTTCCTAGGTCCCTTCAGCCTCTCCTTGCCTACCTACATTCCATTTCCCTGGGACATTTACATCACGGTGAAGGTTGCACATCCTGTATTAAAGACAGAGCAGACACAACAACATGTGTGTAAGGTGTATTTATTTACAATTGTGACATGTGAAGGTCGAGAAAATGTACATTGGGCGGAATTTGAAGAAATGAGTTGACGGTCATGGTAGATGAGATAATTGAGTCGTCACCACAGTGATGTGGAGACCCAGTCCAACAGACAGATGCCATTCACATGGCAGTGTGGGGAAGGATAGTCCAAAAGGTAAATGCAGTGGTGCAGTGGTCTGCCATCATGGCTGGCTCCGGGACTTGCCTTTGGCTGGTGCTTTGGCACGTGATGCCTCCTGGCCTTTCTTGGATGGCCCCTTTTGCGCTTGACTGGAGGGGCCTGTGCTGCAGGGGCAATGGTGTCTGAGGACTCACCCCCCTCTGTGGACGCAGGGGAGGATGACGAACTGTCATCCTGCTGCCCATCAGGGGGAGGCGGAGATGTTGAATGTTGCGCTGGCCTGTCCCTCAGGATCGCCACTTGCTGCCCAAAGAGGTCCACAATTTGTCCCATGCGGGTGTCCATGGACCTCATCAGCAGGAGGAGCTCCCGAGAATCTTCCTCAGACCGGCCCATTCATCCCTGGGCCTGTTCGTATGCCCCAAGGACTCTGTTGATGTGGGACAGGGCTTCCGTCCCAGGCTCAGTTCCCCTCTGCATGACCCTGCCCCTCCCACCTACACTGCTGCCACGGGCCTGTTGGCTACCCACATTGCTCCGCTGCATCCTCTCTCTGGCCTCCTCAGTAGATGTCGTGGGGTGCTCATCACCTGGGGCAGGGAGGGTGTTGCGGGCAGCTGTGGCGGTGGTGGTGGTTGCCACACAGGCCGTGACAACAGCTGTCTGGGGAAGGTCATGGGTTGCAGCAGATGTGGTTGTGGGGACAATGGGTGCCTGGGCCTGGTTGCAGCCTGCCACAACAGATGTGCTGGCTTGGGGCTCCTCATCCAAGGAATCCAGGGAGTCTTCATCCAGTAGTCTCTGTTCCGGGGTGGGGGACTGGCTCTGCAGGTTGGTGGTGTCGTCCTCTGCAGTGAGCTCTTGGTCACCTGTGGGTCAGATGAGAAATGGTCATTGTGTTGCAACCAGCAAAGCTTCTGTTCGCACTGTTACATCAACTGTTTGTACATCCAGCAGTTGTTCCCTGATCTAATTTGCAGTTACCGACATCCAGTGATGCTTTACAAGCTGTTGAGGTACATGCATTACTCGTCCATATTGGGAGTTGGCAAGACATGACATGCACAATTTACAATTTTTACATTGACAGGTTCATGTTGGCATCTAGTGAGTGTTTAATCATATGTGATCCTGTTAAAAAAGGTATGTCACTTGTTGTGCCCTTGCAGCCGTTTTCTCTGCACATTGGGGAACATTGTAGTTGCATCCATACCTTTGGCATGTGGTGTACATATCTGTATTTGCACTTCCAGCCATGCTTTCTTTGCTTTCATTTGGTCCTTGCTGGTCTGGACCCCTGCCATTTTCAGATGGCATGCAGTGGTGTGCAGGGTTGTGCACTGAGTTACATCTACATGTGGATCTGAATGTTGCTTTGGTTGCTGTCATGGTTTCATTTGCTTAGGTGTGTGCACACTATAGTGGCCAATGCTATCTGGGTGTGCAGTTGTGCAATGTGAGGCCTGGTGTCCTATGCCACCATGCTTGTCGTGAGGCATATCTGGCTGCATGTAGTGGCTGGTGATATGTTCTGTTTGCTGTTTTGTGCTCGTATTTGTAAGACCTCTCTGTGTGTGTGTGAGGAAGGCTTCCATCTTGGTCCAGTGTGGGACAAGTCAGCATGATATGTCTACCTACCAGTGATTTGGAAGTGGGCATTGCAATGACTGACACATGCATCTTAGTGCGAGGGTGTTATCAGTCTTGGGGGCTGGAGCTCATGTGGGCTTGTGTGAGTTGTTGTGCAAGCTTCCCACCCCCACACACCCCGATCTGTGAGATGCGGTTAGCTACCTGTTAGTTGAGTGGGTGGCATACAAAGCCTGCCACATGATTCTGATTGGGGGTGGAGTGGCCCATCCTACTCAGGGGTTGGACAGCATGCATAGTGGGATTTGTGGGACAATTTGCCAACACCACAACACCGTCTCCGTGTGAAGATGGCTACCTACCGGTTGAGGTGAAGGTGAGCAATGACATGGCTATGTGACTTAAGAGTCATTCTTGGGAGGAACGTGCCTGTGGTGAGCAGAAGGTGTGTGTGGGTTTCAGTACCCAAACTTTTCACATCACATTAGGGCATGGGGTGTGGCCCCACCATCACTGTTGTCCCAACTATCTGGGTGTGGGGTTCACTCCCCCAACATTTGCAGGCAAAATAGGGCATGGGGTATAGGCTCCTATCACTGTGGTGACATACAGCAGGTTGAACATCTCACCCAGCAAACATTTCCACACTATCATGGATTCATGGGATTTGTGGACCTGAGAACATGATCAAAGTCCTGGTGATGCAGTTGTTCCGGGGCATCCATACACTTACATGTTGTCATCAACAGTGGTGTGTTTGTAAGATACAGTCATCCATGTGCAGACAATGTGTGCTTTTGGGGCCAGACTATACCAGCACTGTTCAGACAGACAGTGTGAGATGTGACCATTGGCAATGCATACACACATTGCTGGTCCCAAGCAGACATATTTGTGCATTTTAGTCAGACAAGGTAGTCTTGTTATGCAATTCAGTGCAGCACTGTGGCAGCTGGGTCTGTTGAAAGACAGTTGGGATGTGCATAGTTTAGCAGTGTGAGTCCCAGGTCCAGTGGAGTTTTTTTGGTAATCTGCACTTCCACTGTTTACATTGCAACACTGTGGTATGACATGGGTGATTAGCACTTTGACAACCAACCTGCCAGACACTGCTGCAGGGAAGCATGATAGGTGTTAGTGTTGCAGTGTGTGATGCCTGGCACAGTAGACACAATGTCTTATTCGCATGAGAGGCCACTCGTTTTCTTACTAAGGCCCTAGACTTTAGAAATCTCTTCCAATTGAGCTCAGGAAGTGCCACTCGCTGCTAGCCTTTCGTAGGAATCTAAAGACCTTCCTTTATAGCCACCAAGTCTAATTCTTCATCCGGGTTGTCGTTTTGCAGCCTGTGGCTTGTCTGCCATCCTGTCCAGCGCCGGGAGACCCTGTTGGGTAGCTGCACGCTCTATAAATCTACAATAATAATAATAGGTGTAAGGAGTATTTGATTAACAAAAAAAGTCTAAAATGTAAAAAAAAGACACTTACAAATCTTAATCCTGAAATAATGTATCCTTATTTAAAAAGTGATTACTATGAGAGTCAAAAACAGGATTAGCAACATTGGCACCAATTGAGGGTCAGGGGAACAATATAGACCCAGGGGGTTTGTAACAAGCTATGAAACATCATGTTCCACAACAGTTACAGAAGGAGATAGGGAGCAGAGATAGATAGTTTGTTAAATAGCCCCTCTATGCCCAATCAATATTTACAGCCTGTTTTTAGAGTACAGAGAAAGGAGAGGGAGAAGGAAGGAAGAAGGAACAATCAAAAAAGCAACCACAAGAGGAATATATGAGCCAGGAGCCAGAAATATTGGCAAGACCAAGCGTATTAAGAAAGGCTCCTATTATAAACCTGTTCTAGAGATACCTCACCACAATAGAAGGGACAACTTAAAAAAAAAGGTTTCAGTTTTGTTCAGACTAGCTGGGTGAACAGATGTGAAATAGAAAAGGATGTAAGAGCTTTTTTTTTTAGAAAAATTAGATTGAACATTTTTTTTAAAGTAAACAACAGCTTATGACAGAGATAAGTCAGGTCTCAAACCTTAGTCTACTTATACTCTATCTGTAATAAAAGTAGGCAAAGAATTAGAAGTATTCGAGACAGTGATAAAGAACGGAATGGAAAATACTTTAAAAAACCAGCCCTGTAATACGACTAATAATATTTCAGGAGAACAAAGAATGTCCATTAGAAATTTGAGTAATGATCAAACTGTACCTATAAAACCAGTATATAAGGAGGGGCTATTCTTGTGTTAAAAACTGAAGTTTATGAAAAATTAATGCAAGAGTTAATAAGTGGTAAGCATCATTATTTGGAATTAGGCCAGAATAGATTAGAGACACTGAAAGGAGAAATAAGCTTAATGCTTGAACAAGTGAAGAATAATGGGTGGATTTGTGACTATTCCATCAATCTGTGGCCTTCCTAAGATACACATAAGGTTTTGGGACTGAACTGCTGAGCAATTATGTAGGCTGTTTTCCTAAACAGTTGCTCTCTCAACAAAAATCCTACATCAAGGATACAACATCTATGATTTCCAAAATAGAAGGTATGAACTTCAATAAAAACAAAGCTTTTTCTTATTAACATTAGATATTGAAGTGCTTTTTACAAACATTCCACAGGATGATACCATATTAGTGGTAGAAAAAGTCTTTAAGACTGGTGATATTTCAGTGCTCGGCACTGGCACTTAATTGTCAACACTGGCGCTTATTAAGGTGTTCTACCTGGTGGCACTGTTAAGCTAATTTAGCAAACAACAGTTGTTTATTAATTAAATATACAGTACAGTGACTAATAGCTGCTGCCCAAGCCATTCATTCAGCTTTTGGGGCCTTGAATAATCTGAGCTGTCACATTTATAGGAGTCTGATGGTTAATAGCTGTGTTGGTTTTTTCATTGGCAACACTGGCAGGGGCAAAGGGTGGTGCAAGCGGCAGTGGCTTCCTGATGATTGTCCTGACACTTATTTTGTTACAAATTAAACACTGCTTGAGAGCTACCTGTGATACAAGTTTACCATGCTTGTCTGTCAGGGATTTTAAAGAGAAACATATTTACAATGAGATGGCGAAATGTTTTGAAAATATCCAATGCTGCTGCCAATATATAGATGGTGTTTCTTTATGTTCACAGGGCGTGAAGCATAATTGGATAAATTTTTGGTGTGGCTAAATTTGAATTTTACCAAGTCTAGAAGTAACATCAGGCATGAATATCTGGACATAGTAATTAAGGAAGTATTAGAACACACAGAGGTGTTATTATGCATTAAACCAACTAACTGAAATACTTTACTCCACTCTTAAAGCTATCACCCTAAAATCCAAATAGACAATATCCCATTCAAGCAGTCTTTTCAACTTTGCAGAAACAGCACCAATATTGCAGACTATAACAACCATTCAGAGATTCTTAAAAGCAAACTGTTAGATAGAGCGTACCCATGAAAACTGATAAGACATGTAAACAAAAGATTAAATTATTATAACAGCAGTAGCATTTTTCAAGATAAGCAGAAAGATACGGTGAATGACAGATTAGTACGTGTTAAGAACTACTCTTGTACTGGTGACCATTTCGAATATTTGCTCAATGGGACATTTAAAACAGTGAAGGGAAAAAAAGAAGTAAAAAAATGCTCAGCACTGCCACTTAATTGGCATTAGGTGCTTGGCACCGGCACTAAATTGTCAAACTTGCACTTATGACAGTCTGCCACATGGTGGCGCTGCTCATCTAATTTAGAGATGAGCATAATAACTTATGTTTATGAATACAATAGGCATTGAAAAATACTAATCTGAACTATTGCACTTGCAGGTGAGAGAGTTGGTTAGGAATTATTTTGGCAACAATGACAGGGGCAATGGGTGGTGCAAGCTGCAGTGGCCTCCTGGTCAGAGCCCTGGTACTTATCATTTTACAAATTAAGCACTGGTGGAAGGGGATGAGAACCCACTTTAAATAATGATCACAATCATTGTCAGGGTGACCGACCAAACTCACTACATGAACCTGTGTGCTTATCACTGCTTTTGAACAAAACAGTAAGGCTTAACTTATAGGCAATGTGTAGAGTATTTCTGCAGCACTCTAACAGTAAGGTGTAAACACAACACAAGAAAAATCCCAAACCATTTTAGAAAAACAGAGGATATTTTAATACATAAAATGGCACCAAAACAACTAAAATCCAATGAGTAGAAACAGAATCATGAATTTTCAAAGTTTGACTGAAACACAAAGGCCAGCCACGGGTATCTGATCGCATTATACCATGTCAAAGTCTAAAGATAAGGCCAGCCACAATGGATTGCCGCTCGGATACACAGAATAAGCTGGTCCCAGTGGAAAATTCTGACTGAGAACATTTTCTGGCAAAAACGTGGTTGGCGACAAGTTGTCAGTGGGCAACCTAGATCAAGGAAAATCTGGGCAAAGATGGACAACTGCTGTACGTGGTCTTGGAATTGGAGGGAGGCAGCTCAGCATCAGGCCAAGGAAAGCCGACAACAGAGATTGCCTGTGCTAATCAGGTACTGCTTAGCGTCAAGTCAAATGAAGCCATTGATCAGTGATCACTGACACAATAGCGAAAACAACAACATTGTGATACAAAAATATTGATTACAAAATATTGTGTACCTGTACTTATAATGGCAAGTTATATATATATATAATAATTCACAGATGCTGCGCTTCGTCGTTCCCCGCCTTCGGCGTTGGTGCCTGCAGACGGCAGCAGCGGCCGTATAGGATACAGAGGATTTCTCGTATTCAGCCCCAATGACAAAAATAACAAGATGCGGCACACCAGAAGAAGCACAAAAATGTATTGTGCACCAACAAAAGCTCCAAGAGTACCCAACGTACAAGGAGCACTCGAACAGCAGCCACAAGCAACAAGCCTTTAATGGTATGCGCACATCCAGCACCCCGATTCCATAAGCAGCTCGCCCGCCGTTAATGCCTGACATGTTTCTGGAGTATCTCAACTCCTCCTCAGAGGCTTCGGCAGTATATATATATATATATATATATATATATATATATATATATGCAAAAAAGAACCAGAGAACTCTTAGTAGTTCTCAAGTTTAGGTGGAAAGCAGCTCCAGTACAGAGTACTCTCAACACCTGCAACACTCTAAATTTGCTCACCTCAAATGTCTGCTTTTCTATCAAAGTCTTTAAGCGTAGGATTAGCACAGCGCCATCCATGCCGAGATAGAAAGGGAGAAAGTCTTTCACCATTTCTACAGCAAAGTCTAAGCATAGGATTAGCACAGTGCTATCCATGCTGAGCTATGAAATGGCCAAAGCCTTTTACCTCTCCAGGCACAGTATTACAGCTTTGGATAGGTAAAATACCATCCAAGCCAACCTGAATGTATAAAAGCAACCTCTGACACATGTTTTGCTCTCATTAGAGCTCTTCAGAGAGGTATAGCTTTGTCCAGACACAAGGGAACACCCAGTATAAGTCAAAACAATACCTTCAGGCATAGAGTGACACATAAACTATGCAAAAAAGAAGCAGAGAACTCTGAGTAGTTCTCAAGTTTAGGTGGAAAGCAACTCCAGTATGGAGCACTCTCAACACCAGCGACTCTTTAAATTTGCTCACGTCAAAAGTCTTCTTTTCTATCAAAGTCTTTAAGTGTAGGATTAGCACAGCGCCATCCACGCCGAGATAGAAAGGGAAAAAGTATTTTACCGTTTCTACAGCAAAGTCTTTAAGCATAGGATTAGCGCAGTGCTCTCCATGCCGAGCTGTGAATTGGTCAAAGCCTTTGCCACTCCAGGCACAGTATTTGCTTTGGATTAGTAAAATACCATCCAAGCCAACCTGAAATGTATAAAAGCAACCCCTGACACGTGTTTCGCTCTCAGAGCTCTTCAGAGAGGTATAGCTTTGTCCAGATACAAGGGAGCACCCAGTATTAAAAAAAACAATACCCTTTCAGGCATAGAGTGACACATAAATTAGGCAAAAAAGAAGCAGAGAACTCTGAGTAGTTCTCAAGTTTAGGCGGAAAGCAGCTCCAGTATAGAGCACTCTCAACACCAGCGACACTTTAAATTTGCTCACGTCAAATGTCTGTTTTTCTTTCAAAGTCTTTAAGCGTAGGATTAGCACAGTGCCATCCACGCTCAGATAGAAAGGGACAACGATTTTTACCATTTCTACAGCAAAGTCTTTAACCATAGGATTAGCACAGCTATCCATGCTGAGCTGTGAACTGGCCAAAGCCTTTTTCCACTCCAGGCACAGTATTACAGCTTTGGATTGGTAAAATTCCCCTCATATTTCTCTTTAGGCTTTGGGTTGAGCTAGGAGAATAAGAGACATTGTTTTGTAAATATGATGAGTAAAAACAGGGTTGTTATCTATGTATTAACAAACGCTTGTTTGCAATATAGTGCGGAGAAAAATTAAATTAACTATGAATTTAGGGTAATTATTAACTACCTTGGTTATTAGAAATTTCTGCAGAAAATTCTGAAAATTCTATATATTTTTTATATATATATTTTTGTACATCTAAAACAGTCTTTTTATGAATGTATAGATATATTTAATCTGTTTTATTCATTCCACATTGCCTTTTTGCACATCTTCCCTGCCTTACTGTACCTCTCCCTTGACTTGACATTGATAAGTGGAAAGCGTACTGTGATAGTATTAATTCCATGTTGATATTGACATGAGCACATTGCTAGCACTAATGTATGGCCGTAAAGTTGTTTGAGCCAATTTGAAAAAGACTGGAGAGCCAGTCGAAACGCGTCTTGAGCGGCCACGCCAGAAAAGAAAAGAAATAATTATTCATACCCCTGTGGAGTGTTGGAGTTTGTCCGGGATCATTTGGAACGAACCAGTGCTGTTGAAGTGTTTCCAGTACGCTGAAGCCGGATTCCGGCATGCCCCTCGTTCAGGAGCACCACGGGTTGTCAGCAACCAAAAGGACTGTACTCGAATTACATGCCGCGGAGCCCCCCTTCGAGTCGCTACATTGGTTTGCTTGTGAGGAGTGACAAGCGGAGATTACTGGCAGGTAGCTGGAGTGTCGGAGGATGCCCGGGACCATAAGGTTAGACTTTCCATGCTGCAAGCAATCGATTCAGGCTCAGTGGGAGACGTGCAACTTCATTTGTAGCTGAGGGCACAGGAGTGTGTACGAGAGGATATGCTACAGGCGTCATGGCCGCTGATTGGCATTGAGAACGGGAGGAGGCGGCGGAGATAATGTTCAGTGAACAGGCTACGTTTCCCGATGAGAGGGGTAATATCCACGGAACTATGTCAGCAATCTCTGACATACATGCAAAATTGAAGCATTTGGAAAAGCTTCACAGAAACAAAATCTTGAAGTGGTGGGAATGTAAGTCTTTGTCAAAATACTTGGAAGTGGGGCGAATTCCAAGAGGCCTGCGAGTGCTAATAGCACCTACTTACGAGAATCCTAATCCTGACATGCTTAGAGAGTGGGCTGAAAACAATGCAGATACATCAAAAAGAATGATGGCCATTCTCATCAAGTATGACGAAATTGACAGAAATAAATTATAGCAGAAATAGAAACATGGAGAGAAGATCTGGGCAGAAATGCTGATAAGGAAATATTGGAGAAATTTGACAAAGAAATGTAAATTCGATTGGCCAAGTTTGAACAAGTAATCAGAGAGAGGAAAGCAGTGAAATTTAGTTGTGACAAACAGGATTACCTCAAAGGACAGATCTACTCCTTTTCCGGGCGTTTTGACAACATTCAAAGGCAAAAAATGTCAGAGAGAGCATTAAGCAGTGTGGAACCAAGACACACCAAAACCAGTTCTGAAGTTGATACTGATCAAGAAGAAACAAGTCTTCAGGGTGGAAGTAAAGAGGGCCCTACTGTTATAGAGGAACTCCATTTTTTACGACTAGACAGAAACTTGACGCCCCGGGCACAACATGGGAAAAACGCAAAAGCCGGAGGAAAAAGAAAAACCGAAAGAACAGACGGAGCAGAAACAGAGCAAACCCAGCGGGGCAAGCAGGTACACAAACCAAAACAAAACAAACAAGGAAATAAGACTGGAGGTTGAACAAACTATTATCAACTTAACAGATGTGGAATTATCCAAAGACGAAGAGCGTATATTAGCACTAGGATTGTCATTTTGTACACCATTGAATTTTAATTACAGTCAAACCAGGATAGGCCTGTTCAAATTCGTTAGAAAAATTAAACTACGCACATTTTTTGCAACTAAGTCAACTTCAGCAAGGAATCCAGAGACTGAAAGGGATCCAGTACAGCCCAATTTTCAAGTATCTGATGCTTCAATTGTAATTCAATTAGATCAATTGAAGTGAGAAATTATGGGTCAAGAACCAGCATTTACAGACCAAGAGATATTTGATGCACAAGGTTTGGATATCTATAGAAGTAGACCAACACCCTTTTAACCCCATTACGTTTTTATACACATTTTTTACCAAGAGAGTCAATCGATATTTTGTCAGAATTAGTAATACAAGATCTGAAAAATCTCCAACAGAAAATTTCTTAACAAAGGGACAATCCGTGTGACTAACAAATTATTAAATACAACAAGTTAATGGAAAAACTACATATCAGGCAGGACATAGTCATCAGACAGTCAGACAAAGGTGGAAACATTGGCCTTTGGCCACTACACATGTATAAAACTGAAGCTTTGAGACAACTGAATGACAACGAATGCTATTGTTTGTCTCCAAACTGGAGATGGAAGAAGTCAAAGCTAATTACAGTCTAGATTTGGCCAAATGGAGAGATTCAGGTTTGATCTTGAAGGTAGAATATTCATTCCTCAAGGTAGAACATGAAAGAACACCTGTCTTATACCTCATACCAAAAATCCACTAGGATATTGTTAATCCACTTGGGAGGCCAATTATATCGGCCATTGGAAGTTTGTTTGAGAACACATCCAAGTTTATTCATTTTTTCCTTCAAGATTATGTTCAAAATATATCATCTTAGATCCGAGACACTGGTGACTTCCTGAAAAGGATTTATGACATTAATTGGGAGGACTCATTTATCCTTATCACAATGGATGCAACATCGCTCTATATGAGCATTGCCCATTATGATGGGTTGAGGGCATTGGAATATTTCCTGGCCCATAGGCCACTTAATTTTTTACAACACACAAAACTGATCTTATCAGACTAAGTGGTGTCTATATAATAACTTTTTTCTTTTTGACAGGTTGGTTCACAGGCAGAAGAGAGGTACAGCAATGGGCACCTGCTTCGCCCTCAGCTATGCAAATCTGTATATGGGCTGGTGGGCGGAGCAGGTGCTCAGGAACAAGTATGCAGTAGAATAGTCTGAAAATGTGGTCCTTTGGACTCGTTACATTGATGATCCCTTTGTTATATGGAAAGGGAGTGAGGAAACAGCATGACAGTTTACTGAGAGTCTCAATGACAATGATCTCAATTTATCATTTACCACCACCATGAGCAAAAGTGAGGTACACTTTTTGGATCTAACAGTTTACGTTGGTGATGGCAAGATCCAAACACAAACATATAGGAAACCCACAGCGGGTAATTCTTTACTACATGCCCACAGCTTTCATCCGAACAGTCTTAAATTTAGTATCCCATATGCAGAAAATCTTAGGATGGTGTGGAATTGTAGTGACAAGAGGGTACTAGAAGAAGTACAGGGAGATCTGAAGGCAAGATTTTTAATTCATGGGTATAGTAGGAAGGTGTTGGATGGTGCCATTAGAAAAGTTAATGGTAAAGATCATGAAGAAATCCTCTTTTAGAGAGGTACCATGTCAAAGAGAACAAAAAACTTGAAGAAAGAGGCAAATGATCTAAGAATGATCACAGGCTTCTGTAAAGAACATCTCAGTATACGTAAAATACTTTTTGCTCATTGGCAACTCATTAGAAGTGATCCCTTAATAGGCAATACATCAACTGCCAGACCACTTTTGACTTTTAGACAATCCAAATCCATGAGACAAGAATTGGTGCGTAATAGTCCTGAAATTCAGACCACAGATTCTTGGTTGAAAGGAAGTGAAGAAACACTCAGTCACTGGATGATGTCATCAGTGATGTCATCAGTGATGTCATTTGAGATGTCATCAGTGATGTCACTGACCATGTCATGAGTGATGTAATATGTGATGTCATCAGCAGTGCATTGCGGGGGCACGAGTTATTGTTAGTCCAGCTAACTATAATGGCTGAATTTCTCTGCTTTTGTATGAGTGAAATGTCAGCCTAACTATAATGTCCCTGAAACCTCTGGTTTTTTCAGTGAATATCTAAGGTTTTTTGAATGCTAATTCCTAACTATAATGTCCCTGAAACCTATGGTTTTGTCAGTGAATTTCTAAGTTTTTGTACATGTTTCTTTTTTAGAAAAGAGGTTTGTAACTATGTTTTAATTTTCTATCTATGTCTTTTTAATGATTTTTATTATGTTTTAAAATAATTATAAACTGTTTTTAAAAAAAATATATATAGCTGATGAATGATTTATAGTATTATCTACTTAAATTAACATTGTTTTATTATTTGTAATTTTGATCAGTGTTATATAAAATAATAGAATTTTCAATTGAAAAATAATATTTTTTTAGAAGGTATAGTATTTTTTTCAAGTATTTTTCGCTAAGTTAAAATTTGTAAGATTGCTACGCAAACCTACACAATGGGTGCGCGGATCCGGTATATGAATCACAATCTCATAAACACATTTAGAACAAATTAATATATGTTTTGGTCGTAGAGGTTTATTACTGACTACATAAAAATAGTAATAAAGGTATTTGAAGTTTGTTTTGGAATGTTTTTGACAGATTTTTGTGGACGCTATGGTGTCGCGTAGTTGACGCGGTGGGTGCGTGAACCCTCCATCACGTATTTCCGGGTTCACGTAGGAGATGCGACTCCGGCGTAATTTCAAAAGTGTGAAATATGACTGTTTCCAATTTAAATATCAGATCTGCATAAAGAGTTTTGATTGAAATACTTTGAAACACAATATCCTGATAGCAAATTACCATTGTATATGACAGTTAGTACATTTTATGGGTGCGCGACCCCTCCGCGACTCCGTGTGACATAGAAAGAAAGCTTGTCATTGGTTGAACAGGTTTTCATTCTCTTCGTGGGTGGAACCAACACCTCTTACAGTCCTTTCTTTTTGGGTGTGTCTGGCTTGAAGAAAACCTGTTTTGTAGGCTCTGTCATTTTTCTTTTTTTTGTGGTGTTTTTCATTTTACATCAAGAAAAATGGCATCTGCATTCCCAGAAGAGCATGAGGAGGAGATGAAGGAGGTAGAAGAACCTGTAAAAAAAAGGAAGCAAAGCATCGTTTGGGCCTTCTTCTCTGTGCCTGAAGGCGAAAGAAAAGTAAATATCTGTAAGGTGAAGTGTACCATCTGCCAAAAAGTACTATCGAGAGGCTCGGAGAAGAAGTACTCTTGTGATACTTCTTCTATGAAGAAGCATTTGGAGACCATCCATCCAGTTCACCTGGCACGTGAGGTGGAGCATAGAAGACAAGAAGAAGCAGCTGACAATGATGGACAACAACCATCAACTACCATCGTCTGCCACCACTGCCTTACGACAGTGTGTGTGGGAGAGTTGTGCATTGATGTGAAGAGTCACAAATGTTCATTTTTTGTTGTTGTTGTTTATGTTTCTAGTTATACAGAAACAGCAGAGTTGGACTGTTTAACTTTTCTTTTTCTTTTAAAAAAAAAAGGAAAAACAACCCCCCCCCCCAAAAAAAAATCTGAAAATAAAAAAAAATTATAAAATTGTTCTAAAAAAAGGAACCACCTAAACTGGTAAAAAATAGAAAAATTGTACGTAATGAAAGTGAATGATTGTATGAATGTGTGTATGATTAATGTTAGAATTGTGTATAAGTAGTGTGTCAGTAAGTGAATGAAAGCATGTATTGTATTTGAGGGAATGGATGGGTGCAACAGTAGTGCCTGGGTGATTGCATGAGTGCAAGGGCACTGCCTGGGTGATTGGAGGACGGCATGGGTAGTGCCTGAGTGAATGGATGAGTGCATGGTGGGTAGTGATTGAGGGAATGGATGAGTGCAACAGTTGTGTCTGAGTGATTGCATGAGTGCATGGGTACTGCGTGGGTGATTGCATAAGTGCAGGGGTAGTGCCTGAGTGAATGGATGAGTGCATGGGTATCGCTTGAGTGCAAAGATTGGTGCAAGAGTAATGCTTGGGTCATTGCAAGAGTGTATGGGTAGTGCCAGAGTGAATGACTGAGTGCAAGAGTAGTGACTGAATGATTGCATGCGTGAATGGGTAGTGTATTGGTGATTGCATGAGTGTAGGGGTAGTGTCTGAGTGAATGGATGAGTGCATGGGTAGCGCTTGAGTGGAACGATTGGTGCAAGAGTAATGCTTAAGTCATTACAAGAGTGTATAGGTAGTGCCAGAGTGAATGACTGAGTGCAAGATTAGTGAGTGAATGATTGCATGAGTGCATGGGTACTGCCTGGGTGATTGCATGAGTGCAGGGGTAGTGCCTGAGTGAATGGATTAGTGCATGGGTAGTGCCCGAGTGATTGGATGAGTGCATGGGTAGCGCTTGAGTGGAAGGTTTGGTGCAAGAGTAATGCTTGGATCATTTCAAGAGTGTATAGGTAGTGCCAGAGTGAATGACTGAGTGCAAGAGTAGTGAGTGAATGATTTCATGAGTGCATGGGTGCTGCCTGGGTGATTGCAGGAGTGCAGGGGTAGTGCCTGAGTGAATGGATTAGTGCTTGGGTAGTGCCTGAGTGCTTGGATGAGTGCATGGGTAGCACTAGAGTGGAAGGATTGGTGCAAGAATAATGCTTAGGCCATTGCAAGAGTGTATAGGTAGTGCTAGAGTGAATGACTGAGTGCAAGAGTAATGACTGAATGATTGCATGAGTGCATGGGTACAGCCTGGGTGATTGCATGAGTGCAGAAGTAGTGCCTGAGTGAATAGATGAGTGCATGGGTAGTGTCTGAGTGATTGGATGAGTGCATGGGTAGCACTTGAGTTGAAGGATTAGTGCAACAGAAATGCTTGGGTCATTCCAAGAGTGTGTAGGTAGTGCCAGAGTGAATGACTGAGTGCAAGAGTAGTGAGAGAATGATTGCATGAGTGCATGGGTACTGCCTGGGTGATTGCATGAGTGCAGGGGTAGTGCCTGAGTGAATGGATGAGTGCATAGGTAGCGCTTGAGTGGAAGGATTGGTGCAAGAATAATGCTTAGGTCATTGCAAGAGTGTAGAGGTAGTGCCAGAGTGAATGCCTGAGTGCAAGAGAAATGACTGAATGATTGCATGAGTGTATGGTTACTGCCTGTGTGATTACATGAGTGCAAGGGTATTGCCTGGGTGATTGCATGAGTGCAGGGGTAGTGCCTGGGTTATTGGATGAGTACATGGGTAGCGCTTGAGTGGAAGGATTGGTGCAACAGTAATGCTTGGGTGTATAGGTAGTGCCTGAGTGAATGACTGAGTGCAAGAGTAATGAGTGAATGATTGCATGAGTGCATGGGTACTGCTTGGGTGATTGCATGAGTGCAGGAGAAGTGCTTGAGTGAATGGATGAGTGCATGGGTAGTGCCTGAGTGATTGGATGAGTGCATGGGTAGTGCTTGAGTAGAAGTATTAGTGCAACAGTAATGATTTGGTCATTGCAACAGTGTATAGGTAGTGCCAATGTGAATGAATAAGTGCAAGAGTAATGATTGTTTGATTGCATGAGTGTATGGTTACTGTCTGGGTGATTGCATGAGTGCATGGGTACTGCCTGGGTGATTGCATGAGTGTAGGGGTAGTGCCTGAGTGATTGGATGAGTGCATGGGTGGCGCTTGAGTGAAAGGATTGGTGCAACGGTAATGCTTGGGTCATTGCATGAGTGTATAGGTAGTGCCTGAGTGATGGCATAAGTGCATGGGTAGTGCCTGAGTAATTGCATAAGTACAGCGGTACAACTTGTGTGATTGGTTGAGTCCCTAGGTAGTGCATTGGTGATTGCCTAAGTGCAGGGGTAGTGTGTTGGTGATTGCATGAGTGCATAGGTTTTGCCTCTCTGAAATGAAAAATGCAAAGATTATGCTTGGGTTATCCTATTAGTGCCAAATTTGTGCTACAGAGATTAGATGACAGCATGGATAGTGTTTGTGTGAAAGGATGACTAATTGGCTGATGAGATCAACAACATAATGAAAGATTTTAAATAGTGTAAACGATCAACATTATTTTTATTAGAAATAAATACCATGTAAATGTATTTTCAATCAGGAGTTTGTTAAAGTGCGACTACTCACTCGTAAGGGTCTCAAGGCGCTAGGGGTGGGGGGGTGCAGGTTCCATTCCATCAAGGAGGGGGTCTGTCGAAGAGCCAGGTTTTGAGGTTTCTTGCGAAGATGGGGAGCGATGTTGTCTGTCTGAGGTGGCGCGGAAGGGCGTTCCATGCTTTGGCTGCAAGGAAGGAGAAGGGGCGGCCTCCCGATCTGGTCTTTCTGGTGCGGGGGACCACGGCGTAGGAGAGCTGGGCTGATCGTAGGGTCCTTTGGGGTGCGTGGAATTTGAGTCGGCTGTTCAGGTATGCTGGTCCGGTGCCGTGGAGGGCCTTGTGTGCGTGGGTGAGCATCTTAAAGGTGTTTCTCACCTCGACGGGGAGCCAGTGGAGTGTGCGCAGGTGCTGGGAGATGTGGCAGTGTTTTGGCAGGTTGAGGACCAGTCTTGCGGCGGCGTTCTGGATGTTCTTTAGCTTGCGGATGAGGTTTTTGTTTATTCCGGCGTAGAGTGCGTTGCCGTAGTCGCCGTAGTTAAAGATTGTTTCACGTTATCATGCATATTATGTTATGTTTTCTTACCTTTTTTAAGTAATTTAGGGCCATATGTATCAAGCCTTTTTCCCGTTTGCAAATGGGCAGATTCTCAGAATCTGCCCGTTTGCGAATGGAAAAGCCTTTGGGATGTATCATCCCAAAAGGCCATTTCAAAATAGAGAATCTCAAAATTTGCGATTCTCTATTTTGCGAATGCAATTAAGGAAGTGCAAATTGCGATTCCTTAAATGCAATTCTGGAAGCACCAGAAATTTGCTATTTGGCCTTAAGGAATTGCAAATTACCACCAACTTCAAGTTGGTGGTAATTTGCGATTTTCTTTAAAAAAGCACTTTTTTGATTTTTTAAAAGTGCCATATGTCGCACATACATGCCCTTAGGACATGTATGTGCGCAAAATGTGCACACATGCATATTTCAGGGGTGCAACAGGGTGTCCTTTTTAACCCTGGGCAAAGCACTACGCTACGCTCGCGTAGTTTGCGAAGTTTGCGCTACTTCGCACAACGCGAATTGCACGTAGCACAGTGCAAACACGCGTAGCGTAGCGTAGCGTAGTGCAGCGGTCATTTTTTGCTTGCTCGCGGTCCTCAACGTCAAGTTGGCGACCGCGAGCAAGCAAAATGACATCCCGGCGAGATTCTCAACGCGGGGAGGTCAGGTTTCTCATTGCGAGTGGTCGCGTATGCTCGCGACCGCTCGCGATGAGAAACTACCAGTCCGCGTTGAGAAAGCTGCCGCATGAGTAAAAATCTACTCGAGCGGCAGTAAAAGACAGCTCGCACTGTGCAAGATGCCGTTTTCAATGATTGCACAGTGCGGACAAGCATCCGGCACTGTGCAATCATTGCGAACAGTGCACTACGCAGTTCGCGTAGTGCTACGCGTAGTTCGCGTAGTGCGAACTGCACTTTGCGTAGCTTCGCGTAGCGCTACTTCGCGAACTACGCCCAGGCTTAGTCCTTTTGGAACCCTTGCAACCTTGAAATTGCATTCTCAATTTGCGATTCTCTAATTGATAATCGCAAATTGAGAATGTCTTCCCATTCATTCCTATGGGCCTCCTAGCCCATAGGATTGAATGGGAAGGTATTCCTTATTTGCAAATCTCAATTTGCGAATTGCAAATAAGGAATATGTAGGATTCACAAATTTTTTAGCAAATCCTACATACATTGCATTTTGCGATTCTCTAATTGCGATTCGCTAAAAATCGGAATTTGAGAATCGCAAAACTCTTTTTTGATACATATGGCCCTTAGATACATAACTCTGTTGAACTATTTTAACGTAGTATTGTCATAAACAGCATTAAAACTCTTTTCAAACTTCACCATTACCTACTGTAAACAAGACGAAGAAAAACTGTTAGGTAATATAATATATTACAGAAAATATCATATATTTTTAAGAACATAATATAATTTTAGAATTACATAACATTTTCAGTTTCCTTTCTTTGCTGTTCTCAGATTATACTGAACTTCCCCATACACAGTGATTACAACATAGTATCATCAATGAACAGCGGGTAAAAAACAGTCAACAAGATTGTAAAAAAAAAAAAAATGAGTGTAGAGCATTATTGTCAATATGTGTAGCTATGTGTTTACCTATCTACAGTTTCCTAATTACGTCCTTCTTGTACATTATGTTTATTATTTCTCTCAACTACATTTGTTGAAATGTACACTCTCATTTACATCTACTACTATATAGATAATAAATATATAAACTATTTAGTTTTAAACACAATTTTCCAAATGCAATATCAATTAGCACAAATAATAATCCGAACACTAATTATAAATAGTAATTGTTTCAATGCTGTCCAGTTTCTGTTCACATCTTCCCAATAGGCCGAATAATGTATTCAAAACTTTTGCTTCGAAAATATCCAATATAAATTTGTTAATTTGTGGTAACATCTTTGCAATAGGCCGAATGATCTATTCAAAACTTTGGCTTCAAAATATCAAATATGAATTTGGTAATTCATAAGGCAATCAAGCTTTGAATTCCAAGTGGGCATCATTGCAATGTGTCCATCCTTTATTACACTTTAAATACACAGTATAGTGTTCTGATGTGGTAGTAGGTCCATTTTGGAAAATAATAGCCACTGCTATAAAAGTTCTTCCTGAAATAGATATTTGACTTGCAACAAAATTTGTAATTTTCGTTTCCAATCTTTTTCCATTTGCTCTACAACGTTGTAGCATTAAAATGAGATATTTTCCATATCTTTCTATATGTAATGTACACAACATCTCTGATCTACAATGTGAACATTTCATGTCCTGATTGGCTGTTTTAATCAATTTGTTGAAAGTTACTGATTTACAGTCTGGTATGGTCAAGTATATGAATCGTTCTGTTTGTATTTCAGTGACGGTAGTAAATGAACACGCTTCACATTTATGATCCCATCTGTAACTTAGTCCAAATAAGTTTTCAATATGAATTCCTTCATGTTCTAACACTCCAAGCATGACAATTAGAAAGTCTTGTGCATCCTGTTGTACATTAAGAGTAAATGTCAGTGAACCACTACATATATCCAAAAGATGTCTAATGCCAGAAGCAGTATGGATTTTACTTCTGTCAGTTACCAACTCTTGAAATACATGATGTAATAAAGAACAAAATCTTTTTTCATAAATTTCCATGATTTCACATTAAAGCTCTTCTAGATAAAACACAACATTCAGAATCACATTAGCATAGCAGTTGATACCTGAACAATTTTCCAACTGATATCCTACAATCTCATCAACAGTTTCCATTTTCTTTTTTCTTTACGTCTTCAAGTTTCTGTTCATTTCTTTTCTTTTTTTGAACCTCAATTCCATCTTTGACATATTTCTGTTTTGGACAGACTATACATTTCTCATATATGGGGTATTCACCTAAATCAGGAGCATAAAGTCTTCTTAAACAATGATACTCTCTTACACAATTTGCATCAGCACTAACCTTTTTCTCATCAAAATCTATCAAATATAAACCAGACAATGTTCTTACTCAAGATAATGCAACATATGCCATTCCCTCTTTGAACACTGTACTTCCGATATTTATAAAAACACTGTCTATACTTAAACCTTGAGATTTATGGATATTTACTGCATATGCTAAAGACGGGAAACTATTTTCTGCAAATGTACAAGTCTTTTACAAGCAAAAAAGGTACAACACAACGCCCAATCTGGGTTACCTCTTTAATCTGATCCAATTTTATCTTCAAAAATTCTATTCCATCTCTGTTCTGAAATTTTACAAACTCAACAACTTTTCCCATTGCTCCATTTACTAAACCTTGTTCTACATTCAAATTACTCCATAAACTTACCCGACAGTTTATACATACATGTAGTGTTTTCTAAGCTTCCTGTTTTAGTTACAGACTTCTCCAAAGAATGCAATTTAGACTGTAGTTTGTCTGTGAGAAGAATAGTCACTCCCTGTTGTTCAATTTTATCAATAGCTTTCATTTCAACTATTTCCTGTTTTTCCAGTTTCAAAAGTTCTTGATTAAATGTAGAACACTCTTGCAGTGTAGGCATTAGGCAAAGTATAGACTTCTTTTCTTCAAGCTTATTGTACATTATTTCAGACACTGTGTTTCCAGTTGTAAACAAGTTCCTTAGTAGCTGACTTTCCAAAGCTTGTTTACCATGTTTTGTCAATACACCAATTCTTATATCTTGAAGAATATTTCCATAATGTTCATCACTTGCTTTTCGCATATTCTTAATAAGTTCTTTATATTCAAAATTTGACCAAATGTTCAGATTTTCAATACTTCCCAAAGATTTCCTAGTGTCTTAATGCGCAAGTGTTTTAAAAACAGGCTGTCCTTTTACAGGAGTAAGTTGTAGTAGATCTCCGAATACAATCACATGTTTACCTCCGAACAGTACATTGTAATCTGTTTTTGAAATCTGTTGCATCCTCAAGTGTACAAAGACAAGCATTAAGGTTGAGACCATGCTCACCTCATCAATGATGAGAAGTATAATTTTCTTCAGTACTCTTGAAACTTCATAAGAAGCTTCTCCAGATAGCTTCTGATATTCCAATTTATTATCATGCTTAACTTGTAGCATAAGCAATCGATGTAAAGTAATCCCTTTAATGTTGTGTGCTGCTAACTCAGTTGGAGCTGTTAAAACACAAGATAAATGTGATTCTGTAGGTTTGTGAAGATAACTGGTCAAAACGTTAATTAAGAAATGTTTTCCTGTTCCAGCTTGGCCACTGATGTACATTGAACTAGGTTTAAATGATGAATATTGGCATTCTTTTTTTCGTGCAGCAAACCATGTTGTATCTGTTGTGTCACTTGTTGATATATTTCTTTTTGTTCAATGTTTAGTTGTTCTTCTAACTTTTCTAACTGGATAATATCGTGATGTGCTTGTTGCATTGCAGTTTCTACTTCATTCATGGCAATTGCTGCTTCATTTTCTATAATTGGTTGTCCTAGTGGATCCTGGCTTAGTGCAGCCGAACTTTGACTATCTTGAGAACTGTCTCTAGCTATTTCACCTGCAATAGTAGTTTCTTGTTCAATCTCATCATTTAACATTTGTAGATAAGTTGGGAAAATTGTGCATTGAATGCTATCTTTACAGGCATTGAAAGAATCTTCATAGCAGTCAAAATCTCCAAGTCATTCCGTTTCACTATGCCAAGGCTTGAACAGTTGCAGAAGTGCTAAATAGAAAAAGTCCCTCTTACCTGGACTTTCACAACTGAGGGGCCGAATCCGATTCGGGCCGGAAAAAATACCGACCGACTCGGTACGGGATAATAGTCCGACCGACACGTACCGGCGTTGCCCGACCTGGGAAGTACGATGAAATGCATGGGAATCACGACCGACTCGTACGGAACTCAAGGCGAACGACCGACCCGGCCGGAAACAAGCTATCCGGCCGGGAAACCACACGAATCGAACTGACCGACACGCATCAGGAAATAATCAGAACGAAACGTACCCGCGAACTCCGACCCGGGCAGTACGATGCAATGGGTGCAAATTCAGACCGATTCGTACGGAGCCCAAGCCGTACGACCGACACGCATACCAAACCCAGCCGAACAAACACAATACTCCACGACCGACGCGTACGCCGCATATGAAACTGAGCTGAAACACAGCGGGAACGACTCGGAGAGGCGTGCACGAGACAACTGCAACGTCCTACTCGGTGATAAGAACGACTCCTACATGCACAATAATCACAAATGAAAAAATAGAAAAAAAAGGGCCAAACAAGCAATGACAAAGCCAATAAATACAGGGGGTGAAAAAAATGGAACAAGGACAGACCCCCAACTCCACCTACATAAAGCCCACAAATCCCTACCATGATCCTTTGCAAATCCCACTGACCTGCCAGCACAGAACAGCATCACACAGCAAACACAGACACACACACAGCTCATCCAACACAAAAGCCACACACCATTAGCACCTCAACAAATAGCACCCTCACACACACACAGCAAAACCTACACACACACACCCTCACTTGCACACACACACATCAATCACCACCACCACCACCCATCACCATGCCCCTAAAGAAGAATCCAAAGTTCCTAGATAGTGAATTGGAAGTCATGGTAGACAAGATCCTGAGGGTAGAGCCACAGTTGTTTGGCACATTGGTCCAACAGACCCCCATGGTGCAGAAAACCAAGATGTGGGCGAGGATCGTCGACAGGGTGAACGCACAATCACCATGTTTGCGCACAAAGGAAGACATCCAGAACAGGTGGTATGATGTGCGCAGGAGGGTCAGAGACCTACTCAAGAAGGATTACCTCCTGAGCCAGCACACCGGCAGTGGCCCTCCTGCAAAACCAGTATACCTCAGGCCCTGGGAGGAGAAGGTGCGGGCCATCCTACCACCAGTGAGCGTATATGGACTATCAAACATCCCAGAGCCTGGTGAGTACACAACTAATATACACAATATTGTGTGCCAATACACACACATCACTGTCAAGGGGACAGTCAAACCATCCACCCCTAGCAAATCAACAGCAACCAAAAGATAATCATCCCAAGATGTGTATGTCAGTTAGATAAACACAATACATGCCATCTCATAGTGATATGTAACTGTGTCATGACATGTACAAACCTAACAACAAATAGAGCAAGGCAGTGGCACAAATATAACCAACAAACACTGCCTGATATTTTGCCACCACTAGAACACCACCTCACAGGGAAGCTCACTTAAAGGAAGGAATTCTGTGTATGCTGGTGAAGTTAGTGTAGCCAATAGCATGATGGGAGTTGTAGTCACAGATACTGCTCACCCTCACAATTGGCCCATCAACACCACTCTGAACCATGCTCACATCACAGGGAGTGGATAAGGACTGACAAGATGGCTGACACTGGCTACTGCTGTGGGGAGCACAAGGCCCTGCTGGGAACTGTGCACCAACAAACAGCACAACACCACTGCCTGACATCCTGAAAGCCAACTTGCACTCCCTGCAATGAAAGCACGTTGCATGGTGGGATATCTGGCTGGCTGGGAAGGAGGACTCACAGCACTGACCATAGTTACAAGCAGCTCACCTCACACACCCCCTCAACACAAACTCCACATAACCCACCTGGGAGAATGCAATGCCTCACATACCAAATGAAGATCCCACAAAGAACCACCACCCTGGGTAATGCTGTGTGAAGCACAGGGACACACCTGGGACTTGTAGCCAAACAAACGCAAGGACAACACTGTCAGCCTTCCTGTCAGCACAGGCACACTAACCCACAGGGAAGCAGAGTCCAAAGGAAGGAAGTACGGGCATGCTGGGAAGGGGGTGTAGGCAATAGCATGATGGGAGTTGGAGTCACAGATACTGCTCACCCTCACAATTGGCCCATCAACACCACTCTGAACCATGCTCACATCACAGGGAGTGGATAAGGACTGACAAGATGGCTGACACTGGCTACTGCTGTGGGGAGCACAAGGCCCTGTTGGGAACTGTGCACCAACAAACAGCACAACACCACTGAATGACATCCTGAGAGTCAACCTGAACCCACTGCAAGGGTGGCATGCTTCATGGTGGGATAACTGGGCCAGGTGGAGAAGGATGGCCAGATGTCCACCAAATACAACCAATGCTGGCCATGCACACACCTCAACATTCATATTGAAATGCCCCAGGTATGCATGACAATGTGCTACACCAATATCAACCTCTTACTGTGACAACTTAGGTCAATGCAATGTACAGGCCCGCATCCAGAGGTACAGTCACAACTGTCAGGTGTGTGAACCATTGATGTCTGTAGAAACATTACATACAATGTGTGTCTCTTCCAAATACAGGTGACGATGATGGGGACACAGCAGCAGGCGAGGAGGAGTCCTTGTCCCAGGCTCCGGGGGACACAGAGCTCACTGGTGTGGAACAGCCTCTGCCCTCCTCGGATGGCGAAGACCTACCTGGCACCTCCGGTGTGAGTCATCATGCAGCACCAGCTGGACCAACATCTGCACCCCCTGCACCCACCCCTCCAACAACTGCCAACATACAGACCACCCCGCCGACACGAACAGACCAAGGACCACCGCTGACAACTGCACAGGGCCCCAGGCCCACCATGGAGCAACGGATGACAACACCACTAACAACCCCCAAGTGGGCCTTGGGTCACCTGTGCGTGCCACCGCAGGTCCTGCACGTGTCGCCAGGGGTGGTGGGAGGGGTGGTAGACATAGGTCGCTGCTTGCAGAGGGGTCTGGACTGCATGATGACCCACAACTGGCACGCATCGCTGATGCGTACCAGGATAGCACCGGAGAAGTCAGACAGGTAGTGGGGATCCTCAAGGACATACAACAGCAGCAGGCTGCCCATCATGCCCGCTTGGACTCCCACATGGCCTGTGTGGAGACACACATGGCCCGTGTGGAGACACACATGTCGGGCATGGAGTCCAAGTGGGACACATTGCAAGAACTCACAGCGGTGCATAGGGACATATTGACATGCCTCCGCCAGATTAGCACCAACATGGCCACACCTCCCTGTGTGCCCACAACATCTGGTGCTGCAACAACTGACACGCAACAGGGAGGGAGGAGGACTCTGGCAGAGAGTCCCCTGCACCGCCGCAGCATGCACGTGAGGGTCCCCCCCCAAAGAAGAGGGGTCGTCTGAGGAAGGAAAACTGAGAGGTTGATGGCCACGTACATCCCCCAGGAAGCCAACACCTCTTCTGGAAATTCTCCTTTGTGTGCAAACGTTTCACCCTGTCGAATGCAACACTACTTTCCCACATGACATGGGGAGTTCAAGTTAGACTAATGTATCATATGACTGTGGACTTCACTCAGGACATTTCTGCTACCAAGACTTCCAACTCATCTGGGAACTTTGGATCACAATCCCAATGTACAGCACCCACCATCCTGTGCACTATACACACACACATTTCTTTAAATAAAATCACTAGTACACCATACTTGCCACTGTTGTTATTCAAATGTGGATTCTGTTATGGTGATGATGTTCTGCTAAATTACACTGTGTATACTAACTGCTACAGCAAGTACAACACCGTCGTGTGAGTCATGGTGACGTGACACATATGAGGGAGACACACCACTAAGGCTACACAACACAGACACCAGGGCCATCGGACTCATCGCCCACAGTGATGTTGCCAGGAAATACAGTGGAATGCACAGACACCACACCTATTCAGAGTCTGTGTCAACTAGCCCACAGGTGCAGTAAGTAAATGTCAGTCAGATGTGTGACCACAGACAACGCACATCCCAAAGTGAAGCACAGGTTTATTACACATTTGCAACATGTTTTTGTCCACTACAAATGCAAGGTTTACCCACGTGGCAGTGGCCACACAGTCAACAAGTGCAGAAGATATGAAGTCCAGGGGTGTGTGGCACATCACTTGTAGGCCAACTACTGCTGCCACCCTGAAAGCTGAATCATGGTGTCGGGGGATCCAAGTTGACCAAAGTACTCAGTAAGCACCCTGTGAAGGACAGACATGACACACAGTTAAAATCACTGTAGAACAGGACAGTACTGCAATACTCATGCCCAATACATGTCACAAGACAACTACACAAAACCAAGTTAGCATATCAACACTGTTGGTGAGTTCAGACTACCTGGAAGGACACATTGCTGCACGCATCCAGTCAAGTAGCACATGGCCACACTGAAACAGCACCAGAGCACCACCCACACATATCATGCAAACTCACGTCATTCACATTACATCTCCCTGGATACTCACATTCAGCTGAAGAAGTTGGTGATGAGCTGTGTGCGGACATCACCATCATCATCATCATCACTGGCATCGTGGTCCAGGCCAGGATCCTCCACAGGTGGCGGACGTTGGTCATCGTCATCCAGGATGAGAGGCAACTCCTTCCGCACTGCCAGGTTGTGTAGCATGCAGCAGATGATGACAATCTTGCACACCTTTGCTGGGGCATATGGGAGGGCCCCTCCTGTCTTGTCCAGGCAGCGGAAGCGGCTCTTCAGGAGACCAAAGGTCCACTCTATCACTCTCCTGGTCCGACCATGTGCCTCATTGTAGCGCATCTGGGCTGGTGTCACAGGGTTCCTGAGGGGTGTCAGCAATCACAGCATGTTGGGGTATCCGGAGTCACCTACGGACAGACAAGTGCACATTAGCTGATTTGGAAAAGTGGGTGGAATACTACAGATCAGAACACACACAATGGTACAAAGTCAGTACACACCGACAAGCCAGGCACGCTGGTTCTGCATCTGTGCCATCATCCTCGGGATGCGACTACTCCTCATCACGTAGGCATTGTGTGCTGAACCAGGGAAACGGGTGCACACATGTGTGATGCTCATATCTGCTAAACATACCACCAGAGCATTGATCGAATGGTAATGTTTACGGTTCCGGTATGCCTGCTCATGTGCCTGTGGTGGTATCAAAGCCACATGTGTCCCATCAATGGAGCCAATGACATGTGGCATCCTCCCCAGGGCATAGAAGTCACTCTTGACGTCAGTGAGTTGTTGACGTGTTGGGAAATAGATGTACTGGTTCAGGCATCTCAACATTGCCTCCAAAACATCGCGTAGCACACGGCTGAACATAGTCTGTGACATCCCACCGGCAGTCGCAACAGTGTGTTGAAAGGTACCGGTGGCAAAGAAGTGTAGAGCTGCCATTACCTTCACCTTGGGGGTCAGTGCCGTAGGGTACGTCTGGCCAGGTTGCAAATGTGGTGCCAAGCACACTGCCAAATCCTCAATCAGCTGCCTGGTGAAGCGGTACCGTCGGATGCTGTCACGTTCCACCATCGTTGCCAGGTCAGGGAATGGTCTATGGACAGCTGGAGCCCTGCAGTGCATAGGTTGAAGGAAGAAAGATTGTCAGTCACCCCACATATGTGCCATTCACCATACTCAATTTCACATGATACATCATTACGTGACACAAGTACTTGATGTGTGTGCCGTTCTGTCGGACATAACTTGCACCTACATGGCCATCATCTAACTTCTCAGTACAACATGTGTGCACAACAGGTACCAGGTTGTGCTATGGGAAACCATTAGGCTGTGTCACAGTACCCATTTACTGCTGTCACGTTCCACACACACACCACAGTGACATGTCTGGACAGATGCGCCTCAGGCATCACAGATCATTGACAGGTAGATTCCCAGTGACCCTGTCTTGCCACATGACCACTGGCATGACATGGCGTATCATGTACACGTCAGAAAAACAAACATGACTCCCACAGGTAGTGGCCCCTGTCGCATCCGCAGGACAGACATGGACGCCAGTGACGCACAACATCAAAGTCCATGCACAAACAATGTTAATGTGGAGACTGTCTCCCATTGTGCACATGGAGTCAGAGACATGTGAAACACAACATGCACACAGACTGTGGAGAGACATCACTATTGTGGCAATGGGTCATCCTGTGACGTACATGCCTTCCCACATGGGACTCTGGGGGTATGTGACATGTCATACACATACACAACCTGGAAATGTGACCATGCCACATGCTCCAAAATGAACTGTTGCACATCACAGTGGTCATGTGCACAACACACCAAGGACCCTGTCCCCATGAACACATGCACAGCCTAGGTGTGGCTGCCCACAAGTGCCACCACAGAAACCACATGTTAACCCCCATACACAGAGAAGGAAATGCAGCCTTACATGCCTCAGGAAACAGTGTGGACTGTGTGGTGTTGTAGGTGTGCCCCTCGGTCTCTGGCAGGTATATGTGGCTGGCATACGTTCACCAGTGACAAGCATGGTGACATATGCGACTGACCTGTACAGGTACGCGTTGTACAGCAATGGACCAATCGGTGTGCCCGGCCGGCCCATTGCATATGATGTGTGCGGGTACGCGTTGTATCCCGAAATACGCGTTGTACAGCAATGGACCGATCGGTGTGCCCGGCCGGCCCATTGCATATGATGTGTGCGGGTACGCGTTGTATCCCGAAATACGCGTTGTACAGCAATGGACCGAACGGTGCGCACACATTGGCTGGGGCCTGGCATGGCAACGGACGCGTTTTCGAAGCTCCAACGAGTCTGATGCAGTGAATTCAGTTGGCCAGCCACAACAATGTTGCAAAATCAGGGGTGTCATGAAGTTGAAGATTTGAAGGATGCTGTGGGCGTGTATTAGTGCTGCTATTCCATGGATTGGTCAGATTCAGAAGATGCAAACGACTTGGACCTATCACTTTGGACACATGGGACAGTATCTGCCTCTGCAGCACACATATAATGCTGGCTGTTCCCCTGAGAGCTCACTTGCCTGCACTACATGCTCCAGGACGACATCTGCCACCAACACTGCTGCTGTTTATGCATCCTCTGGCTCCTGCAATGGCACGTACTGTGGAAAGAGCCCCCGCCTTCAGCCTTGAGGAGAACCAGGCCCTGCTGGACAGCCTCCTTCCACAGTACAGCAAGCTGTATGGGAAACCAGGGGAGCAGGTGAGTGTGCTGTCCACTTCCTCACTAATTGTGTATGTTGTCTGACTAGCAGGACTTTCAGTGTGCACACCACTGGCTAGCATGCCCACTGAGTAGTTGTCACACCCCAAAGTGTGTAGTTACATGCACTGAACTTGTACAGTGCAGTAACAGTGCATTCCAACTAGGTTTACTTCCCATGCAATGATACCATGTAGTGACTGCTGGCAAACTGTTCATAGCCATTGTTGCACTGCCTGTGTACATCATATGCCCCTGTGATTGAGACATGTATATCCAACTGTGTGATGCACGTATATGTTGCATGTGTAGTAATGGCCTTTTCACTTTGTCATCCTCATAGGTTGATGCCCACCAGAAGCAGGAAATCTGGCTGACCATCGCCTGGAAAGTAAGATCCATGGGGGTCTACAGGCGCAGGATCCGCAACTGCCAGAAATGAAATGAAATGAAATGAAATTCGTACTTGTAAAGCGCACCAATACCCCCAAAGGGGTGTCCAGGCGCTGTACGCATACCGCTGTGGAACCCTTCCTGTCTTTTTCCCTGTGAAATGTCCACTCCTGGGCACCCCCAAGGTGAAGGCAGGCATCCCAGCGCTGGTGGGGCCGTTGTGGAGATTAAGCAAGCTATTGCCCAGAGTTGCAGAGTGGGACCCATGATTAGAATAGGCACTGAGGCGAGAATTATCAGGTCCGAGGAAATTGAGCCCAAGACCCGCCGAGGTGGGAATTGAACCCTGGTCCCGGGCCAGATCTCTGCATCAGGGTCTGCCGCTCTAACCATTGAGCCACACTTCCCCACAGAAGAGGTGGCAGGACCTTCGTGGCTGGACCCGGAGGATCGCAAGGGTCCAGCTGAAGCTGTCGCCTCCTCGCAGGAGGGGCGGACACCGGACCCTGACCCCCCACATGCTCCGGATCCTGGCGGTGGTCTTCCCTGACCTGGATGGGCAGCTGAAGGCCAGATAGCAGCACGGAGGGGGTGAGTCCATGACTGCACTGTGCACTTTGTCTGACATGCTATGTGCCCTCCTCTGGCCTGGTTAAACTTCCACAGTACATCAGTCATGTGGTCCAGGACCCATGTCCCTCATTTGTGACATGCCCACTTCTCCTCTGATACGCATATGTGTGGCCCTTATAGTCAGGAAATTGTGTCATTTGGGGACTGTGTCATTGCATTTAGCTTTGCTCAAGGTGGGGGACAGCATTTGTTCCCGTGACTATGTTGTGCGATTCATGGGTGGGTCAATTGCTTACACAATGCCTAAGTTCTGACATGTAATCTGGGTGTAACTTTGATATGTGGTCCGCTTGCTGCTCTGACTCACCACATGTCCCTGGGGAATTTGGCACACACCCATGCTGCTGGTGGGAACAATGTTTGGGCCTCAGGAGTATGTGTATCCAGTGTGTCACACATGCTTAGCCACCTGCCTACTGTCCAGGACTCATCCCTCTTACAGGTGGAGCTGGACAGTCATGCCTACTCCAGGGCATACAATACACTCTGTACTCCCACTCCCGTGTATCATCTGGCATGTTGTGATCAGTGAAATGTACCCTCAGGTGTCTGCCTCTGTCTCATTGTGCTGTGTCTTCGTTGTCAGGACTACTGGTATGTTTATCGGTTAGGGCTCAGCATGCCATCTGAGATGTGACCATGATAGACGATACTTCTGTGACTTATAGGTGTCTGATCACTTGACTGTGCACACAGGTGTTTGCGACTGTGACTTTCAGGCAGCTGTATTTTCATTCACAGCACACTGTGAGGTGCTCATGTTCAGAGAGTTGTGTTTCATGTCCCCCATATGTCCAGTTGGTATGACGTGGACAAATAGTAGTACAGATGATGTGGTATTTGGGGGATGGACATGTGCACTTGTCAGTCACATAACTTGCATTCCCCATGCCCTCGGATTGTGACACAGTGCAGACTGTTGTTGGCTGGCTGCCATTGCCATGTGACTTGAGACAGTAATGTATGACTTTGCACGCATTCCTGTGTCATGGCATTAAACTTCCTGAGACTGATCCTGCAGGGGAGTGACATGTGCAACATGCACCCCATTGTGGCATTGACTATCCGGACATGGGTGCATCATGGTGTCTGGTGCTGGTATGCATCACATGCATTTCTATTTAGACTCTGGCCATCCCTTTATCCGGACACCTGCACTGACTCAGTGGCAAGAGATGTGATGTGTGCATGTTCACATACTTCACCGTGTTCCCTGCAATGTCCAACAACTGTGTAGGTGGTGCATGTGTCCACACTGGGGTCTTACCATCAGACAGGCACCAGACAGATGGGTGCAAGGGCAGGAGGGGTGTGAGTCCCATGGTTGACCATCAGACTGACAATTGGCTTCCCGAATCTGTGTGAGGACTTTAGGCAATGTTCAACTAAGGATGCCAGGGCTTGCTCTGTAATGTGCTGTACTTACTGTGGTGTGTGCGGTCAGTGCAGGTGACTGATGTTTGTCTGTTTCCCTAATTGTTTGCAGATACATCCACGGCCACAGGAGGGGACAGCTCCACGGACCAGGAGGAGCAGCGGAGCCAGACTGGGTCAGCATCGGACAAGTGGTCAGAGGGACCCAGTGGCACGGAGGGCGAGGGGAGCCACACCGAGGAGTCCTCAGCACCATCCACCTCAGCTGAGGACCACAGCAGCTCGGAGGATGACTCCTTTGTGGAGGCGGGTCTCAGCAGCCACCAAAGGCCAGCTAGTCTGTCTGGCCCCGCCACCACCACCACCAGCACCGCCCTCCCATTGGCTCCCATTCCTGAGGTCCGTGGAGGCTCCCGTGCTCGTGAGTGTGTCTCCTTCGTGCCAGGCACCGCACCCCCTGCCCCTGTGTCCCCTGCTGCCCTGAGTGAGGAGTCTGTGTACCTCCTTCGGCAGCTCCATGTAGGGCAGACAGCAATGCTGAGTGTCCTCCATGCACACACCACTCTTTTGACACAGCTGGTGTCGTTCATGGAGGGCATCTCGACGGGTATGTCTGCCCTACAGAGGAGCAATAAGTCCATGGACTCCTCCCTGACGGCAGCAGTGTCCCTCCTCCAACAGTCCCTAACCCCTTCCACCTCTGCCCCATCCACACTTCCTGCCCCCCTACCTGTCCAAAGCACATGCACACCTGCACAGTCACCCAAACACACAGACACGAGCAGCACAGACACACCCAAGAGAAAGGCAAGACGTGCACACAAGCATCCTCAGGGGACTGATACCACAGACACAGGGGATGGGGAACACACACACACAGGCATCCACATTCACTCCGCAGTCCTCCAAATCCTCTCCCTCCAAGACCCCTTCCCTTGCCTCGCCTGCTACCCCACCTACACAGCAGATCTTCCTGTGTGACCTCGGCCTCTTCCCCTCCAATCCTGCTGATCCAGCATACCGGGGGAAGAGGAAGTCCACCCACACAGAGGGAGTGCCCCTCGCCCCCGGACACCCTCCCCCAGGTGCAGGCAGACACAGGACCCCATTCGGAAGTCCCCCGGACCAGGAAGAGCAAGACCCCACCACCACCACCATGCAGCTCCACCGCCCAGTCTCTCTCCTCCATCCCCCAGGCCACCACTGCACAGGTTCCCCTGCCACACCCTGCCCCAGGTTCCCCCACACACCGATACCGCATCCCCAGACTGCTTAGGCCCCTCCCCCTGCCACTTGCTCTTCCACCCCCAACCCAGACGCTCTGCCTGTTAGTGGCACTGTTGTGGAGACCGGGTCCCCCCCCTCTGTCCTGCCCACCTCATCTGCCCACCCTTCCACTCCCTTGGAGTCATGCACTGCAGTGGAGTCCACAACCACCACGTCTGACTCGGGCACCTCAGTGGGTACCCAGTCCACTACATCAGTCCAGCCCACTGCAGTGGTTGCAGCACCCACACCAACTGACTTGTGTACCACAGTGGTGCCGACCCCCCTGAGTCAGACACCTCCACTGCAGTTGCCGGTGACACTCCTGCACCCACCACTCCTTCACTGCCTCACTCTGCCATCCCCTGATCCTGTCCCTGCGGTGCCTGGCCTGCCCCTTGTATGCCCCTCCAAGGGGGATGTCCCCTAACTGTACCAGTGCAGGCAAGCAATGTGTGACCAGTTGTCACTTCTCACCTCGCTGGGATGTGATTTTGGACTGGCCATTGGCCTTAGTTTCTTTTGGACTTCCGTGTTTACCCTGACATTTGCTGAATAAAGCCTCTTTTTGTTTACTTGTGGGTTTTCTTTTGATGTACATGATGTGGATGAGTAGCATCCTGCATTTGCAGTTGTAATAGTGTTCAGATCAGGAAAATGAAGTGTTGCAGTGATGGACTCCATGTGGTCCATGGGATATGTGTCCTGTTGTAGTCTGGATCTATGGCATCCTTTGCTACAGTCTGAGGGTGTAATGTTCAGCATTTGACACAGGGATATCCATTTTGCATTTGTAAATGAACATCTTTGTCTTACACTGATGCACATCTGGTGGGCTTACCACTGTTCAATGTTCCGATTTCCCTGACTGTGTGCCCAGCTCCACGGGACATGCAGTTTTGCACATCAATGTCGAAGGACTCATCTGTGTATACAGTGCAACTTGCTTGACACGTGTTTTGTGTGTGTGCAGATGACTGACGTGACACTCCCGTACCCAGGCTGATGTGAGCAGAGCCTTCTGTGTGTTGTGGTTGTTGACTCACTGACGGAGTGACATGTTTGGGTCGTGCACAGACAAGGTTTGGCACAGCGGACCTTCCACAGGAGTGGAGTGCCCTCATGGCAGTGTGTAATCCGGTGACATTGCGTGGGCCTGTGTTGTGTAAGCATGTCTGTGCGTGTTCCCTTCCCTTTTCCTACACAGGCTGTGTCCCTAAGGATGTTCCTGTTTGTGATGCTTGCTGAGTTGTTCTGTGTTCATCCAGCATCTTGGACCTGGTTTCTCCGTGATGTGGGTGCATGGCAAACTAATGTTCATGAGGTTGTCATACCAGGTTATCTTTGTTGTCAGGGCTGGGGATGTGGGCAAACGCAGATGGGACACATTCAGGATTCCCCTTGGCACTTGTTGTTTACACGAGTCATGTGATTTACAGTTTGTGTTAGCTTTCAGTGATTGTGACACGTTGTGTGTGTGACTGCTGCCACTCCTCAGGGTCAGAGCTGCAATGTTGGAAGTTGTGTACGTGTGTTCTTCGTGTGTCACCTTGGCTTCTTCGTTGGTGTGTGTCTATGGCCAGGATCCCATTGATTGTGGTGGATTTCACATCATGCCCATGTACGGCATATTGTGCTGTGTGTCAGACATTGACGAGTCTTGTTGACTGGCCATGTGTGATGGGTTTCTGCACCTTAGTTCCCACCACCACCGCTGGTATTGTCATGGGTGCATGTCCAATGTCACCAGTCCATGTGAGCTTCACTGCTGCACATTGGTGGAGATCAGGGTGTGTGGTGTTGAGTGTGTGCAAAAGTGAGTTGTTGCACGGCTAGACCCCTACCTCCATATTGGCCTTGGCTGGCAGGCCGTGCTGATTGATTAGAGCTTGTGTAGGTGTGATGGTAGTTAGTTGCTCAGGACACATGGCTGTGGTTCACAGTGTGAACGACATCTAACTTTGTCATCACAGTGGGATTATCATGCAGGCTAGTGTCAGCACAATGTGGGGTCCCTGGGGGTAGTGCTGTGGTGGGTCTGTCTCTTGCTGTGTTAGTTGCTGTTCCTACAAGCTTGTGTGACATGTGTAATTTGTGCTCCCTCTCATCTAACAATGCCTGATTGCCCACATAGGGGTATCCGATCCATGAGTAACTTTTGTATGGCACTGTATACACATCTGTGTGGTTGGAATTCAGGCCTCCTCATGTGTTGTGTGGTTGCCTGGGGACACTGGCACACCCCCATCACCTGTTGTGTTTGATATGCAGTGTGAGTCTGCCTGTTTGTGTTTGTGCCTTTGCACCACTGCATTGGCATATCTTGAGTGTGCCATTGGCTGTATGTTGTTTGGTGGCTTTCCCCTGCTGTCCCTGGGACTCCTAGGTCATCAGTCAGCACAATAATCATGTTTTGTATGTCCCATTGCTGCCATGGTATGGTATTTGTTCACCTGACATCTACAGTCTCCACAGGATATCTACATTTGTGTGTCCATTGGTGCAGATATGTGGGTCAGCATTATGATGGTCACTTCTGTCATTGTGTTATTTGTGAATGTTGACAATGTGGGCCCCCATGGGTGATGTTTGTATGCACATGGCCAAAACGATGTTTCAGTGACACTGCACTGTTTCCCTCGACCAATCTATGTTGCTATGGGACACAAGCACTACTATGCCACTGATGTGTTTGTTGTTGTGTGACCAGGATTCATCCATGCAGTTTGGCTTTGGCAGCTTTTACCATGACTACACTTCCCTTTTGGTCACTGTGGTGATGGGGCTTTAGGCCCCATTGCCACACTGTTCAAAATGTGCATCAGCTATGGACAGCACACTTCCCTTTTGGTCACTGTGGTGATGGGGTGTTCGAGCCCATTGCCACAGTGGCCATGGTCGGCTTGCATTGTGGAGGCCACACACATTTATGTGTGACACATGTGCTAGGGGGTCACATTGTATGTTCAATGTCATGTTCAGTGTTGTAGGCATTTGACACAGACTACACACACTTGTCATGGTGTTGGGGGGATGTAATCTTCTGTCATTCCTTATGTGGGAGTATGCTAGTTGTGTCATGCATTACCCGTCCTATGAGTAGGCGTGGTGTTAGTGGTAGGCATCCATCCCCCCATGAGTATGGATGGTAGTAGTGACAGGCATCCAGGCCCCCCTGAGTAGGGGTGGTGGTAGTGGTAGGCATCCAGCCCCCTGAGTAGGGGTGGTGGTAGTGGTAGGCATCCAGCCCCCTGAGTAGTGATGGTGGTAGTGGTAGGCATCCATACCCCTAAGGGTGGGGATGGTAGTAGTGGCAGGCATCCAGGCCCCCTGAGTAGGGGTGGTGGTAGTGGTAGGCATCCAGGCCCCCTGAGTAGGGCTGGTGGTAGTGGTAGGCATCCATCCCCCATGAGTGGGGATGGTAGTAGTGGTAGGCATCCATCCCCCTATGAGTGGGGATGGTAGTAGTGACAGGCATCCAGGCCCCCTGAGTAGGGGTGGTGGTAGTGGTAGGCATCCATCCCCCATGAGTGGGGATGGTAGTAGTGGTAGGCATCCAGCCCCCTATGAGTGGGGATGGTAGTAGTGACAGGCATCCAGGCCCCCTGAGTAGGGGTGGTGGTAGTGGTGGGCATCCAACCCCCATGAGTGGGGATGGTAGTAGTGGTAGGCATCCATCCCCCCATGAGTGGGGATGGTAGTAGTGACAGGCATCCAGGCCCCCTGAGTAGGGGTGGTGGTAGTGGTAGGCATCCAGCCCCCTGAGTAGTGATGGTGGTAGTGGTAGGCATCCATACCCCTAAGGGTGGGGATGGTAGTAGTGGCAGGCATCCAGGCCCCCTGAGTAGGGGTGGTGGTAGTGGTAGGCATCCATACCCCTAAGGGTGGGGATGGTGGTAGTGGCAGGCATCCAGGCCCCCTGAGTAGTGATGGTGGTAGTGGTAGGCATCCATACCCCTAAGGGTGGGGATAGTAGTAGTGGCAGGCATCCAGGCCCCCTGAGTAGGGGTGGTGGTAGTGGTAGGCATCCATGCCCCCCTGAGTAGTGATGGTGGTAGTGGTAGGCATCCATCCCCCTAAGGGTGGGGATGGTAGTAGTGGCAGGCATCCAGGCCCCCCTGAGTAGGTGGTAGGCATCCATCCCCCTATGGGTGTGTATGGCATTGGTGTTGGCCATCCCACCCCTATGGTTCTGCTGTTGCTAGTGTACGTTATTTGTGCATCCCTATGTGTGTGTGACATATTTCGGGTACGTGTAGTTTGTTTGTATTGTTGGTGTTTGACTTACCGTCTGCGCCGTACGCGTCCGTGCCGGTCCCGGTAATAGATGTAGAGTATAGGTAGGACCTGCGCAATTGGATTCATGCTTGGATCGTCTCGTTCGGGTTTCTCGTGTCTTCGAGTCGTACTCGTAGCAGGCTTGTTCATCTCGTAGCCGTGGATCGTCTTGTGGCGCGAAACGGAGCTTATGTACGGCTTGCCCGGATGCTCAAACGTGCCGGACGTAGCGAAGGGTTCGGCGCGTACGGATTGCGCATCGTACTAGTCCGGCCGGAAGGTGCTGTGTATTTGCTTCCGTGCGGCTCCATTCGGCGTTCACGGATCCGGCTCGGGCGGGGAACAGGAGCTGGATTGGGTGAGTACGGCTCGCTCGGAAAATGAGTTGTTATACGCATCGTACTTGTTCGTCCGGACGAGTGTACGAATCGGTCGGGGAACACGCATTCGGCTGGTATTTTTTCCGGACAAATACTGTTAGGTGCCCTACCGGCCGAGATCGGAATCGACCCCTGAGTCTTCTATGGTTAATAAGATTTCCTTTGGCATGTTTTACCAATCATCCGTCACATCCAATTACTGCATATTTTTCTTCATTTATATTTTCTGTAACATTTCTTTTAAAGCGGTAATGTTGAAGTATTTCATAGAGACATAGGTTTTCCAGATGTGGACTCCTTTTGAGATAGTACGTATCCAACAGATCAGTTTTAACAATATCTGTACTTTCTGGTTCATTCAATGCTAAGTATTTGATTTCTTATAGAGATTTCAATACTCTATTTCGTGTGGCGGCAAGACCTAGACTTACCCAAATGATTCCTCTTGACTTTGAAAATGAATAGGCAGAGCTCAACCAATCCGAATATTATAGGATCCAATCTCTCGGTGGGAAAGCATTTTTAAGCTAAAGCTGTACAATTTCTTGATAAAACTCTTTTCCCTTGAAATTCCTTCCCACATTTCTTTCAACTCTGTCTTTTCAGATTTGGTTATATATGACATAACATATAGAGCAACAGCAATTGAATTATCTGCAACATATTGAATATCCATGTTTGCATTCCACATTGTCAAAATCACTGGATTGTAGTCATTAATATACTTTGAATCTTCAGTTCTTTTTAAGTTGTATGCATTCGTCGGAGATTTCCGAGTTACAGTATGCCTTACTGCTGACATAAAACTATTGACTCTTCCTTTTGAAATATTGGATGTGGGAATCCAAAACAACATTTTGTATAAAAGTTTCCCTTTGACTTGTATTTTCGTCGACAATATTTTTCACATCGATGACTTTGAAACCGTAAAACTTGTTGTCTCAAGCTGTTTTCTCCTCCTTCTTTTGGAATGGCACAGGTAACATACTCTTCGATGAAAGACAAAACACTTTCATCAGTCTCAGTTCCAAATGTTGGTGCATTCTTGATCCATAATAGCATGTGTATATGAGGAGCACCTCTGGCTTGGTAGTCCTTTCTCCAAAAGAAATCAAACTTCTCCAAGAGGTGGATTATTTTTTATTGCAGATAAAAGACATCATAGCTTGAAACCTATGATTAAAATATCTGCACACATTTACAGGATCCAGCTGTCTTCAATCCAATGTCTTTTACATTTGAATTTGCTTCTCGTGAAATTAAAGTAAATCGTCCCATGCGTATTCAGCACAGCTAAGCGTAACTAACCACGTAGGGGTTCCTTAGTTCCTTAACATACATTTAAGTTCACCGTGATGACAATACCAATACTCATTTGTACCACGTTTACACGCCATCAAATTAATTGAGATTCTAAATGATCATCCATGAATTCCTTTGCAGAAACCTGTATAAGGTAAACTCCTGTTTTTAATATGTGGTTCACTGCATATGAAAGTGCAGACAAGTCACTTTCAAACAGAAGATGAAATATATATGGAATGCACTGTCGAAATCTTGGTTCTTCTGAGTACAATCTTGTCGAGCGGTATTCTGAAGCTGGAATCTGTACTGCTCGTTCATCATATTGTCCACCTTCTCCAGTGGGAAACAGCTGTGGAAAACAACAAGCTTCTAAACTTTTTTCCCATACACTCCATGGGAGTTCCCTTTGCTTTCTTCATTTGAAATAATTCAATACTGTTTCCTATCACTTCTTTTGAATATAGAGGAAGTATACTGTAATGTTCGAAAATCTCTTCACTCCTGGACTTGTCCACGTTTTCTATTTGGCCACTTGAAATTTCTGTTTCATCTTCTAAACATATTTCCTGTTCTTCCACATTTACAGTTTTATAATAAATATTGTTCTGTACAAGATATAATGTAGCCTATTGAAGTTTGGTAACATCTACTAACTCTTGCCATATTCTTTGACTCTTTGTTGGTACACCATTAACTAGAATAACTACAGGCTCACTTTCCTCTCTCTCTATACCAACAGTTTCAATATTGTTCTTAAAATATAAAGGTAATTACACAACTCTTACTTTCAGACCTCTTTGTAAATCTGTTGGAGGCAGCTTACCTGTTTTAGGCTCCATAAAAACTATAGCCTGAAATGGGTGCACAGATTGAATAAGAATGAACTCATATGCATTCAAATCTGCCAGTTCCCGAGGTATAGCTACCAACTCTAAGTTGTTATGTACAGCTCTAGCTGGCATTTTGTTCTCTTCTAACATGTTGTAACAATATTTACAAATACGTTGATCAGTACCTAACTCAAAACGACCTTCCACCAACAAATAAGCACCAAATTGCTGCCACTTATCATTGTTTTCCTTTTCACTTTTTTAAATATACATCAACATTCCTAGTTTGACTTCTATAGTAAGTACGTCGACAACAAATACAAACGTAGATTGATTTTTCAGACAAAACTATCTTAAACTTTGTAATTTCTTCAGCAAACTTGTCAATACTAATATCTTCCAGCTGTTCTTCAACACCTACAGTTATCAAGCTCTCACTTTCTGTACACTCTTCTGAACCAAAAAAACGAAACTGTATTTCATCACAAACTTTTTTAACATCTGATGCTGAACTGTGCAAAAGAGCTGTGTTTATTTCAATAAAACATAATGCAGGACTTTTTACATGGTAGAGTCTCCTTACTAACTTCCGCATTTCTGAGTGGTGTACTGCTAACATTCTTAAATGATGAAATGTACTTTTAACACTTTTCTTGCAAGACAAGCCAGAGAATGACCCTGCAGCTTAGTATATTTTCTTACTCTACGTGGATCTAGTCCTTGTAACATCTTAATCTTCTGTTTAAGACTTTTTTTGGCATTTTGTCGTAAAAGAAATCGTAATATATCAATTGATTCCTGTTTAATACTGCAAATACTGCTGCAATCCCACTTATATACTGGAGCTTGTGTGCGCCTTCCTTGAACTTCTTCAGCTATTACTTCTACATTCCTAAGAACCATCTTTTTTTTTCAATTGGACAACCATCTTTCATCTCTTAGCATCGACCACTAGTATCAACTGCATGAACTAATATGTTTTGTTGAAAATAGCTTTCTTCATTAAAGAAAGGCTCAGTACTAGAAGTGTGCTTCCATTCACCAGTAAAAGTTTTACAAAAGTTACTTCTATTAACCAGTCTTTGTCTTTTGCTTTTCTCCTTCAAAAAGTACATTGTTTATTTAATGTTTTCATTCTCTTCAATACCAATATAAATAATTTTTGTTTCAATTCAAAACAGTATCTACTACACTTTCAATGTGTTGCTTCTTGTTATACACTGCTGATCATATTTTATACTTTTTAAAATCTTTTAATACATTTTGAAATACTCTATTTTGAAACATACGTACACGTATGTCTTTAAATTGCTTCTGTCTATTTGTGACATGAGTTCTTTTCCCCAAAGTGACTGTTTTTTTTCCATTGCATCTCTTTACTTGCTTCTGCTGTGTTGTAAAAATTTATTTTTTCCTTTCATTCCTATTGTCTTGCTTTAGTCTCTCTACAACTTTTTAAATAAATTGTTTAGTAATCTTACTAGAAGAGACTTTATCCTCAATAACATTTTGGTCTTTTTCTTGTCTACTCTTTTTAGTTTTCATTAAGTACTTCAGTTTTCTTTGTTCTCTTCTCTTTTCCTGTTTTCTTGCCATATTCAATTAATAATTCAATCAAAATATTTTTCTAAAAAACAAAGAATAGTTTGATTAGTTTGTTACACCAATTTACAATTTAAAACTAATAACATCTAAAGGCTGCTTACTGGCGGGCATTATTTGTTATAGACCCCCAGGAGCGGTGAGTGCACCCCATTTGCAGGGACTGATAGATATCATCTGTAATATGGCCCTTACCCACTCCAACTTGTTTCTCATGGGTGATTTTAATCTATGGTGCAACGGAAATTTAGACTCCGGATATAGCAATCTTATTCAGGCTTGTGAGAACCTGCGATTAAGCCAGTGGATTATTGAAGCCACCCATAAGGGGGGGAATATACTGGACCTGGTTTTTTCTAAGGAACATGCTATGGAAGCAGTAGAGATCCTTCCGGTTGGATGGTCCGACCATCACCTGGTCAAGTTTCAGATACTTGACCCTAGAAGGGTTCGGCCTGCCACCAGCGAAACAAGGATGTTTAGGAGTAGAGATTGGAAGGGACTTTTAAAAAAAAAGACCGATTTCTCCTCAATATTTTCCTTAGGAAACGATTCTAATAATGATAGAACAGTGGAAGACAATTATACAGACTTTTGTGACCAGATTCAAAGTCGACTCGACCAGATTGTCCCTTTAAAAAATTGTAAGAAGACTGGCAGGCCGTCAGCCTGCTGGTACAATGATCATCTTAAAACCTTAAAATTGATTTGCCGAAAGGCTGAGCGGAAATGGAGGAAGATTTACTTGGATGAGGATAAAGCCTCCTGGAAGGCTGCAATAGTGGAATATAGGAAGGGAATCGATGTGGCCAAATCTGAATACTTTGCTAATATCATCCTAAATTCAAAAAATAACTCCAGTGCAATCTTCAAAATACTAAAGGACATGAATGTCCCGGAATGTACACAGTCTAAAATTATGCCAACCCAAGCTTTGTGTGATAGCTTAGCGTTTTTCTTCATGGAGAAAATAAGCAACATCTTTGAGGGACTGAATAGGAATAATTCTCCTAAGAAAGAAGACTTCACTGTTAAAATCAAGGAGACACGAGATTTAGGGAAGGATGAAAGGGCAGAGTCAGGTCGACTGACCTCTCTGAATTATTTCGACCCACTCTTGGAAGAGAATTTTAACAGAACTGCTATGAGTGTATCTTCGGAGTCCCCTTTAGACCCTCTCCCTCACAAAATTTGGAAGGAGCTGGGCCCTGAGCTTTTTCCTACTTTACGCCAGATCTGTAATAGCTCTTTGACCTCTGGTTCAGTGCCAGCATGCTGGAAACGGGCGGTGGTTACTCCACTTTTGAAAAAAACAACACTTGACCCGACCTGCGCTGGGAACTATAGACCAATCTCTCTCTTACCTTACCCGATTAAAATCATTGAACGACTGGTCAGCAATACCTTGTCTCAGTTCCTGGAATCTAACTCCAGGTTGGACGACGTTCAGTTCGGCTTTCGACCTGGCCATGGAACTGAGACTGCCCTAGTGACCGTGTTAGACGACCTCCGATTGCGGGCAGACAGGGGACAAACGGGCATTCTTATTTTGCTCGACCTGTCTGCCGCTTTCGATACGGTTGACCACTGTATTCTGCTGACCAGGTTGGAAGAAGTCGGGGTGTCAGGGACGGCCCTAGAGTGGTTTCGCTCTTATCTATTTGACAGATGTCAGGCGGTCTCCCTTCCGCCGTATCAGTCTAAGTTTTCCAACATCCACCATGGCATTCCTCAGGGCTCGGCGATAAGCCCTATTCTTTTTAATATCTATATGAGATCCTTGATTGGAATTATGAAGGCGCATGGTGTGAAAGTGGTAAATTATGCCGACGACACCCAACTCTTCTTCTCCTTAGAGGGAAATCAGTCGATTTCTTTGGCATCTTTTCATGACTGCATGCAGGATACTGCCCACTGGTTAAGAACTAATTCACTTCAATTTAATTCAGATAAGACTGAAGTCTTATACTGCGCCGTGGGGAAGGTCCCTCCCCTTTTTCCGGACAATCTCTGGCCTTCTCCAACCACATCCACTCTGGCTCCGGCTAAAGCAGTACGTAATTTGGGAGTGATGCGTGATGCGAACTTAACCATGGAAATACATGTAAATAAGGTGGTGGGGAACTGTTTCTCCCTGGTTAAAGCACTAAGGAAGATCCTCCCACTGTTGCCAAAGACGGCCAGAGCGTTGGTTGTTGGTAGTATCATCCTCAGTAGACTTGGCAACTGCAATGCTCTACTGTTAGAGGCCCCTAAATTCTTGATTGAGCGCTTCCAAAGAGTCCAAACCGTGGCGGCCAAATTGGCACTGAGGAAATCACGACGCTCGTCAGGTTCACTGGCCCTTGCAGAGCTTCATTGGTTGCCTATAATGCAGAGGATCCAGTTTAAGTCTCTGTGTTTGGTCTTCAAGGCTCTTCATGGCCTGGGACCCACACCCCTTCAAGAGACCTTTACATGGTACACTCCAACACGGTGTCTCCGCTCTGCCACCGCCTGCTTGGTGAAAGTCCCGAAAATTCGAAGAGCTAAGTCAGGAGGCAGAGCGTTCAGCTCGGCCGCTGCCAAGCTCTGGAACAGCCTCCCTCTGGAATTTAGACAGCTACATGATCTTCTACAGTTCAGGAAGAAGATCAAAACATGGCTGTTTCCCAGAGCTTGACTACTCTGGAGCTGCCCTGTTGGTTTACGCCTGTTTTTTCCCTCCACTGCTTGATGAGGATTCATGTACTATAGCGCCAAGATACCCGTTGGGTGATAGCTGCGCTCTACAAATACCGTATACAATACAATACAATACATCTTAACATTGAAAATAACAAGTAAGCAAATAATTTCAATTACATTGCTTTTGCATTTATTAGTGATAAAAAGACAAAAGTGTAAAAAGAAGCAAGACAACTGCAGAAAGAGAAGAAAAGGGGCTCACAGAGAGAGAAAGAGACAGAAAAAAAGGTTTAGAATCAGCGAAATGAAATACATAAACAAGAACACAGCTACTGAAAAATGTAAGAAATGCAGTAAGAAGCAACAGAGGTGCAGAAAGAGGCAAAAGAGATGCAGAAAGAGGAAGAGAGGTGCAAAAAGAGGGAACAGGGGTGCTGTTAAAGGCAAGAGAGGTGCAGAAATAGGGAAGCGGGTGCAAGAAGATGTTGGAGGGGTACAGAAACAGGCGAGAGGGGTACAGAAAGAGGCAAGAGAGGTGCAGAAAGAACAAACAGAGGTTCAAAAACAGGCAAGAGTACTGCAGAAAAAAGCTAGAGAAGTGCAGAAACAAACAACAGAAATGCAAAAAGAAGCAAGAGAACAGCAGAAAGAGGCAAAAGAAAAGCAGAAAGAGGCAAGAGAACTAATCTTTGCAATGTTATTGTTATAAGTCTCACTATATTCTAGAAAACATGCAAACATGCATCTCTAAGTGTACATATGCATACACTAATACGAGGGAGCCTAATCACTAATCCTTCTACCAACATGTGTTACACCTCACTTTTGTGCCAGATCTTCACTATTCAGCAACTACTGAGAGTGTTGGGCCTAGCCAAATACAAAGCAGCAACCTTTTCAATGTGTCTGTTAAAAGTCTCACCATATTCCAGAAAGCATAAATGCATTTGTGTGTAACGTTTCCTAGTGTCATCATATCTAAAAGAAACCTGAGAGAATGGATGACTGGATGTGTAGTGCCTGAGTGATTAGTTCAGTGCAAGAGTAGTGTCTGGGTGATTGCAAGAGAGCATGAGTATGCCTGGGTGATCAGATCAGTGCATGGGAAATACCTTAGAGAAACTATGGGCCTGATTCACAGAACTAACTTACGTCAAAAACGTAAAGTTAGTACTTTTTGGTATTCACAGAATACACTTACTCATTTTGGTATTCACAGAATGAACTTACTAATTTCGGTATTCACAGAAGTTAGTAGTCCTAACTTTAGGACTCCTAAATGCCTTCTGTGAATACCGAAAGTCTTAAGTTAGGATTTTCTCAGTTTAGGAGTGGTAAAGTTAGGACTCCTAACTTTACTACTCCTAAACTGAGAAAATCCTAACTTTAAGACTTTCGGTATTCACAGAAGGCATTTAGGAGTCCTAAAGTTAGGAGTCCTAACTTTACTACTCCTAAACTGAGAAAAATCCTAACTTTAAGACTTTCGGTATTCACAGAAGGCATTTAGGAGTCCTAAAGTTAGGAGTCCTAACTTTACTACTCCTAAACTGAGAAAAATCCTAACTTTAAAACTTTCGGTATTCACAGAAGGCATTTAGGAGTCCTAAAGTTAGGACTACTAACTTCTGTGAATACCAAAATGAGTAAGTTCATTCTGTGAATACCAAAATGAGTAAGTGTATTCTGTGAATACCAAAAAGTACTAACTTTACGTTTTTGACGTAAGTTAGTTCTGTGAATCAGGCCCTATGAGTGCAAGGCTAATGCATGGTTTAAGGCATGAGTGTATAGGAGTGCCCATCTGAATTCATGACTCCCAGAGTGGTATGTGCCTCTTTACATCAGTGCCTAGCTAGTGCTTGAATCTAGAGATATAATTCTCACTATATTCCAGAAAGCAAGCACGCATGTGTCTATACCTTTTCCTAGTGGCATCATATATAAAAGAAACATACAGATACATGTATACCAGAGTTTTATACCTCTACCATCTTTTTACGTATTACATGTGTGAGAATACATGTGCAAGCAGACACATACCTCAGTCAAAAGACTAAAAAGTCCCTTAAACTTGACAGACTGCACTTCCCATTTCAAAGAGACACCTAAAATTATGTGGCGCACTTGAAGTGTACATTTCCATAGGCCAATACGAGCTAACCTAATCACTAATCTTTCTACCAACATGTCCTAAACCACACTTTTGTGCAGCAGCTTCACTATTCAGTAACTACTGAGAGTGTTGGGCATAGCCAAATACAAAGCAGCAACTTTTTTAATGTGTCCATTAAAAGTCTCACCATATTCCAGAAAGCATGCATGCACATGTCTGTACCTTTTCCTAGTGGCATCATATATAAAAGAAACATACAATTAGATGGGTAGTGCCTGAGAGAATGGGTGACTGGATGTGTAGCACCTGAGTTAATAGTTAAGTCCAAGAGTAGTGCCTGGGTGATTGCATGAGAGCAGGAGTACTGCCTGGGTGATTAGATCAGTGCATGGGAAATACCTTACAGAAACTATGAGTGCAAGGCTAATGCATGGTTTAAGGCATGAGTGTATGGGTACTGCATGAAAGAATGAAAAAGTGCATGGGTACTGCCTGAGTGATTCTATGACTGGGAGCGGTAGTGACTGGATGATTGTATGAGTGTATGGGAAATACCTGAGAGAAAATATGAGTGTAAGGTTAATGCCTGGGCCATTGTATGAGTGCATCAGTAGTGCCTGAGTGAATTTTTGAGTAGCATAGTAGTGCCTGGGTGATTGCACAAATCTATGGTTAATGGCTGAGTAGTTAGAAGTGTGTATAGGTAGTGCCTCCTTGATTGCATAACTGAATAAGAGCGCCCATCTGAATTCATGACTCCAAGAGTGATATGTGCCTCTTTACATCAGTGCATAGCTAATGCTTGAGTTTAGAGATATAATTCTCACTATATTTCAGAAAGCAAGCATGCATGTGTCTGTACCTTTTCCTAGTGGCATCCTATATAAAAGAAACATACAGATACATGAATCCCAGAGTTTTATACCTCTACCATCTTTTTAGGCATAACACGTGTGAGAATACATGTGCAAGCAGACACATACCTCAGTTAAAAAACTAAAAAGACCCTTAAACTTGACAGCCTGCGCTTCCCATTTCAAAGAGACACCTAAAATTATGCGGCATACTTAAAGTATATATTTCCATAGACCAATACAAGCTAACCTAATCACTAATCCTTCTACCAACAAGTCTTAAACCACACTTTTGTGCTGCAGCTTCACTATTCCCCAACTACTGAGAGTGTTGGGCCTAGCCAAATGCAAAGCAGCACATTTTTCAATGTGGCTGTTAAAAGTCTCACCACATTCCAGAAAGCATGCATGCCTATGTCTGTACCTTTTTCTAGTGGCATCATATATAAATGAAACATACAAATAGATGGGTAGTGGGTAGTGCCTCAGAGAATGGATGACTGGATGTTTAGCACCTGAGTGAATAGTTAAGTGCAAGCGTAGTGCCTGGGTGATTGCATGGGAGCAGGAGTATTGCCTGGGTGATTAGATCAGTGCATGGGAAATACCTTAGAGAAACTATGAGTGCAAGGCTAATGCATGGTTTAAAGGTATGAGTGTATGGGTACTGCATGAAAGAATGAAAAAGTGCATGGGTAATGCCTGAGTGATTTTATGACTGCAGCGGTAGTAACTGGATGATTGTATGAGTGTATGGGAAATACCTGAGAGAAAATATGAGTGTAAGGTTAATGCCTGGGCCATTGTATGAGTGTATCTGTAGCGCCTGAGTGAATAGATGAGTGCATGAGTAGTGCCTGAGTGAATTTGTGAGTGGCTTAGTAGTGCCTGGGTTATTGCACGAATCTATGGCTAATGGCTGAGTGGTTAGAAGTGTGCATAGGTTGTGCCTCCTTGATTGCATAACTGAATAAGAGCGCCCATCTGAATTCATGACTCCAAGAGTGATATGTACCTCTTTACATCAGTGCATAGCTAATGCTTGAGTTTAGAGATATAATTCTCACTATATTCCAGAAAGCAAGCATGCATGTATCTGTACCTTTGCCTACTGGCATCATATATAAAAGAAACATACAGATACATGTATACCAGAGTTTTATACCTCTACCATCTTTTTAGGCATAACACGTGTGAGAATACATGTGCAAGCAGACACATACCTCAGTCAAAAGACTAAAAAGTCCCTTAAACTTGACAGACTGCACTTTCCATTTCAAAGAGACACCTAAAATTATGTAGCATACTTGAAGTGTACATTTCCATAGACCAATACGAGCTAACCTAATCACTAATCCTTCTACCAACATGTCTTAAACCACACTTTTGTGCTGCAGATTAACTATTCAGCAACTACTGAGAGTGTTGGGCCTAGCCAAATACAAAGCAGTAACTTTTTCAATGTGTCTGTTAAAAGTCTCACCATATTCCAGAAAGCATGCATGCATATGTCTGTACCTTTTCCTAGTGGCATCATATATAAAAGAAACATACAAATAGATGTATACCAGTTTTTATACCTCTACCATCTTCATGCGCATAACACATGTCAGAATACCTGTGCAAGTAGAGATATACCTCAGTCACTAGACCATAATGGACTTTGAATTATGCAGTGTACTACATCTGCACCTTTCCACACACTCATACAACCTACCATAATCACTAATCCATCTGCCAATGTACACATGTTACTATGCAGAAACTATTTCAAATATCATTTCATTACAATAAAACAAAGTACAATAGACATCTGTACATTTCATAACATATTTCAAACATCAAATTTCTCTTACAATTTCCACACTTTGAAATGTATTTATTTTTAAATAAAAAATTATCAGTAGAAAGAATAAAGCAGTGCTGCATAATACATAAGACACCTTACAAATGTGTTACTCACCTTTGAAATAGTATTGCAGAATATCAAATATCAGAAACTCTTAAAAGATTCTCTTTTCCACACAATAAATGTAATGCAGCACTCTCAGCAATGTGAAACCAGTAATGGCAAACTTTCCCTCTCTTTCTACATACAAAGAAATGGAAGTAACAAATCACATTGCTTCCTACATTATTTCAAATTGTGAAACACATTTCTATTGGTTAGACATATTAACTCTTTCTAACTATCTTCAAATAGTGCCCAAACTGGTTCTGCAATTTTCTGGTGTCGCGACTCCACCGCGGTGCCGCAGTGTAGCATCGCGATGGAGCCTCGAACCCTTACAGGAGTTCAAAAACCTACTTCTACACATACTACCGACTTAGAAAACCTTAATTTAGTAACATATCACTTATATTTAAGTTTGCTATTTTACATTTTAAATCCACAGTTAAGTTTCAACCCTTCCCCCATTCTGCTTAATCCCAGTTTCCATAGTAACAGTTTATGCAACATTCAACTGTACTGGCAGGTCACAAGTTCACCTTAGTTTGAAGATCAATACACAAGCTTACAAATGCAAACAGCAGGTGTGGTTGAATCTTGCAAAATATTACCTTATCCTATCTACTGTACCTTTCAATCATTTCCTAATAACCAATCAGAAACATGATTCCTCAGCAAACTAACATGCATCCTATTTTTGAGTGCACAATGTTATTGAACAGCCAATCACTTATAGGCTTTTTTAAAAACAGCATCTTCTCCACCATTTTAGATACCTCTCTTTCTACCAACTGACTACCTCAGCTACTGACACCTTTTCATTCCTTGTAGACATCCCTTCAAGATGCTCACAATGTGGATTGTAGGGCACAGCTATGTTTTCTGGTGCAAAAGGTATACTGAACACAGAGGTATTGACAAAAACTTAGGTTTATAAAATGTGGATATTAAATGGATTGCACAGAGAGGATTAAAGAGGCACCAATTGTTGCCTTTGGTTAAAACCTTTTTGCATCTCCAACCCCCTGACCTCATGATTGTGCACTGTGGTGGCAATGACCTAGGCACATTGACTGGGGTAGGTCTGGAAATGCTAATGAAGCTTACCTTTGCAGAATTGATGTTGCTTTTGCCTCAAACGGTCTTTGTATTCTCTAATATATGTCAAAGACAGAAATGTAAGTGGTCAAATCAATTTTGTCCACAGTTTGAGAAAGCTAGAAAGAATGTCAATAATGCTGTTTCTGCTTACCTCAGAGACCATAGGATGGGCTCCATCTTTAACAACAATTTACGTTCTACCGAGTCACAAGATGGCTGCCAACACTTCTTGGTTTGAAGTGTTGGCAGCCAATCGGTGTCAAGCTCATGCTCGGGGGGGTTCGCGGATCCACCGAGGTCACCAGATATCAATATTTATTTATTTTTTAATTTCTCAGGAACTACTGAATGGATTTACACTATTTAAAAGAAAGAGTGCACTCTGGACAAAGAGCTACCTCTCTGCCAAATTTGGTGTAATTCCGTTCAGCAGTTCGAGCTGTAGCTGCGACAAAAGTTTCCTATGGAAATTAACATGGAGAAAATGCGTTTTGGGACGCCCTTTTTTGTCGGCCCCCGCTTGACGAATCACCCCGAAACTTTCAAGACAGGAGCTGACCGGAGCGGACCATTAGTTTTCAAAATTTCGCGAAGATTCGTCAAACGGCGCCAAAAATATTGGCAAAAGAATAAACGCTTTTTGAATAGAAACAAAGACCTAACTATAACTATATTGTTCTCTGGGCAAACAGCTATACAGAATAGATGCATTGAACCAATTGAATAACATAGAATGCTACAGACGTAAAACAATGGAAGAATACACAAATGTAAAGCAAGAATTTTGGAGCAGATTAAAAGCATGGAAAGAACAGGAACTTTTAGGTTGGGATGAATATTGCTTCTTGAAACAGGACCATCCAATGATACCTGTTTTTTACACGATACCCAAAATACGTAAAGACCTAAGTAGACCACCAGGTAGACCTATAATTTCTGCCCAAAACAGCATATTTTAAAATGTGTCCAAGTACATTGATTATTTTTTAAACCCTATTGTAACTACCCTTCCATCATGTATAAAAGGTTCTGTGTATTTTTTTAAGATGCATTTATGATGTAAAATGGGAGTCCAACATGCTTTTGATGACTCTAGATGTCCACACTTTATATACAAGCATAAGACATAATGACAGTTTGAGGGTAGCGAACAATTTTTACGCATGCGACTGATTGGTTTTGCTACACATAATACAATACTATTAGAAATTATGCAATGTTGTTTGAAAAAGTATGGAAGAATATATTTGTATTTGACAATGAGCTTTTCCAACAAGAACAAGGCATTGCCATAGGTATCTACTTCGCCCCTAGATATGCTAACTTGCTTATGGGCTGGTGGGAAGAGACGGTGCTCAAGGGCCCAAGAATGGATAAATGTCAGAACATCACAATGTGGTTAAGATTTATCGATGATTCGTTTCTGCAATGGCATGGAAATAGAAGCAAATTAATTTATCTCAGTCCTGAATGATAATGCTCTCAATCTTAAATTTACTGGAAAAGTGAGCAAAGCAGCCATGGAATTCCTAGATATTTGTGTGAGAAGTTGGCCTGGTATATGCTGTCCACTAATTATAGTGGGCACCTTGCACCAGTCCAAACAACCCCTTATTGGAGATAGGTTAAAGACAACCTTTATTGAAAGCTATCCTAGTGGTAGCTATGGAGAGCAGCCTTCAGGCTAAGTCTTGAAGGAATGTAAAGCAGCTTGTTTTAGCAGTCTATAATCTCTTGAGTGACCAAATGAAAGAGGACCACACCAGGTATATATTCAAAATATATGTATTTATTGCTAAACACACCCCTCTAGTCTGTTTATGAGGCTAGAGTTCGAAGTACATAAGTTATAAGTTAGTTATCAACAGTAATAGCACAAATACACGTTTGAGCCCTAGGGGCGTACCAAACCATATACCAATAAAGTGGTATAAGAACCACGACTGAGCCAGACACAAGGCCTAGAGCCTGTAGAAGTGCTTGGCCCTCAAGGAACCACCCAAGGTAGTGACACAGGGGACCCACGGGGGACGCGTGCAGTGTGAGAACACAACCGCGAGTCGCCGTTGACTTCTATGGGGAATGTCGCAGTTAGAGTTTTAAAGAAAAGGGACACTTAGAGGAGGACTTGGAGCAAACCCCTTTAGAACTGGGTTGTTCTAGAGTCTATACCCACGGGAGCACCGGAGTACTCGAGTTACCTCACCCAGGGAAGCCGGGTGCATAGGTGTCTTTCGGGGTCGGGTTTCGTCATCGTTTTCAATGGCGATCTGCTGCAAAGTGCTGCTGGCGGCCAAGTCGGAAGTGTTCGGGTGGATCCAAAGGTGGATCGAAGATCTGAAGAACCTGAAAGCAGAGGGGACAGAGTCTGGGTCACTAGCCAGTGACCAGGAAGGCGATGAGCGGATGCCCACCGATGTCGGGTGCTTCAGGTAGGTTGACGGTCGTCTTGACTCTTCAGCCACGAGGTCCAGGAGGCGTTGACGACGACCAGGAGCTGGATTCGAGCTGTCCCACGACGTTTGTCGATTACTGAGCTGTCGGCGACCAGATTGGACCCAACAAGCCTTGGCAACGGCAAGTCTCGTGGAAATAGAAGAAGGACAGTGGTGCAGACCAGCAAGGTCTGAGGGACTCACCCAGCGAGGGTAAGTCAGGGCACATCTGGAGCAACCAGGGAAGCCCAAGCAGAAGAAGATTGGCCTTCGGGAGGGCCCACTAGCCAACAGACTAGCGACCGCGAAGGAGCCTCGAGTGGACGAACTTAGAGCTGGCTCACGGGACACTCGTGGAGTGGAGGCCAGTGATCTTCGGTGCAGTCGGTGCTGGAGGCGGGGGCTACTCGGAGAGACCAGGAAGAGGATGCACTTGCAAATGTGCTCGGTGTCCAGGGGTCACGGTTCCACGTTACCCACGACAGCTACGGGCCTCAGCTTTGCTGGGGACTCAGGGCAGCCTCGGGGAAGTCTGGAAATCTACCTCTGGTGATGCAAAGACTTTGGTGTCCGGCGGGAGCTTCAGCGATGCAGACCGGACAATTGCTTCGTTGGTGCCTGCCAAGTAGGGGAGTCACTCCTTGACCCCAAGGGAGATTCTTCAGTCCTCTAATCTTAAAGTAGAGCGTCGAAGGTCCAGGATTCTGTATCAGAGTTTCGTCCAGGTAAATCTAAAGTCCTAAGGACTGGGGTCCCATACTTATACTAAGTTAGGGGGTTAGACATACTCTGGGGACCCACCTATGGGAGGGTCAGGGAAGAGGGGTGGTTACACCCATTCCCTTTGTCCAGTTTCGCGCCAGAGCAGGAGCTGGAAGCCCCTGAACCAGTTTGAACTGGGGTATGCACAGGGACACCAAATGTGCCCCCAGTGCAGGACTTCAAAGCACCAGAGAGTGCTCCCGCCCAGCCCCAATACACATTATCCTGTCTGGGGAGGTGGTTACACCTCCCTGGGACAGGAAACCTATTGTCCAGGCCTCCCCTGCAGGAGTTTCAGTCAGCAGCAGGAGGCCAGACCCGTGTCTGTGGCAGCGGCATCCATTTTGTGATGCCAGGGCTTGGAAAGAAGTTACCGGGCAGGCCGGTGTGTACATGTCTCTCCCTCTAGAAGGGTGGAATGCTACCCCCGCCACCAGAACTGGCGAGGGGGTAGTATTCCACCAAACACGACATGTTTCCGTGCAGCCATCCCAAAGTTAGCATTTAACGCGAGGTTATAATGCGCTTAAGAGTATATGGTCAGGCTGCACTACAAACAGCATCAGAGAAGGGTCTCCGAACGCTGCAGAGGGGCTCTGCTCATGCAGGGGCACCCTCTCACATAGGAACCAAGCACTCTGCCTTCAGGATTGACAAGGCCTGCCATAGGAGTGACTTATAGGTTTATATGTGTGTATGTATGTAGTGACATAGGTAACCTATATCACAGCAAGGGGTGCATGCACCACCTTACCCAGGCTGCAGTAGCAGACCTGTGGTGTCCTTTGGCTGGCCTTCCAGGGGTGGCACAATACATGCTTCAGCCCCTGGCAGGCCTCTGAGGTACCTATGCCCTGGGTACATAGTATACCATATACTAGGGACTTACAAGGGCACTCCAGATTCCAATCAGAGATGTGCCTAAGGCACATGGAAACCATTTTAGAGAGGAAGCAGCTAGGCTGGGGTTCTGATTAGCAGGGCCCCAGCCAGACTAAAGTCAAAAAACAGTGAAGCATCAGCAAAAAGTGGGGGTACCCATGTGAAGCAGATCCTACTCTCCTACACAACCCCCCCCCAAACGTAGGGACATTAAACTAACCTTGTCCAGTTAAGTCTTCATGTTCTAAGTGGAAGTACCTAGAGAGTCCATCTGCATTGGCATGGTTACTCCCAGGTCTATGCTCCACTGTGAAGTCCATCCCCTGTAGGGAAATGGACCACCTAAGCAGTTTAGGGTTTTCACCCGTCATTTGTTTTAGCCATAAGAGGGGCTTATGGTCTGTCTGAACAAGGAAGTGAGTACCAAACAAGTATGGCCTCAACTTCTTCAGAGCACAGACCACAGCAAAGGCCTCCCTCTCAATGGCTGACCAATGTTTCTCTCTAGGGGTCAGCCTTCTGCTAATAAAAGCTACTGGCTGATCCTGACCTTCATCATTCAATTGTGACAGTACAGCCCCTACCCCCAATTCAGATGCATCTGTTTGGACAATGAACTTCTTGGAGTAATCAGGACTCTGTAGAATGGGAGCAGTGCACATGGCCTGCTTTAGGTCATCAAAAGCTAACTGTCCACTGAACCTTTTTGGGCATTTTCTTGGAAGTTAAGTCATTCAGGGGTGTCACTATTGATCCATACCCCTTGACAAATCTCCTATAGTACCCAGTCAGGCCTAAAAAGGCTCTCACCTGAGTCTGGGTAGTTGGAGCAGTCCAGTCCATGATGGTCTGGATCTTGCTCTGCAGTGGTTGAACCTGGCCTCCAACCACAAGGTGGCCCATGTACACAACCTGACTCTGCCCTATCTGGCACTTTGTGGCCTTGATAGTCAGGCCTGCTTTCTGCAGGGCCTGCAAAACATTTCTGAGGTGGACCAGGTGATCCTCCCAGGTGGATCTAAAGACAGCAATATCATCTAGATATGCTGCACTATAGGCTTCCAGACCTGTAAGGACTGTATTCACCAACCTCTGAAAAGTGGCAGGTGCATTCTTCAGACCAAAGGGCATTATCACAAATTGATAATGCCCACTAGGGGTTGAGAATGCTGTCTTTGGCTTTGCCTCATCAGCTAGTCTGATCTGCCAGTAGCCAGCTGTCAGGTCAAATGTGCTTAGATACTTGGCTGAGGCCAAAGTGTCTATTAGCTCATCTGTCCTAGGTATTGGATGGGCATCAGTCCTAGTGACTGCATTGAGACCCCTGTAGTCCACACAAAACCTCATCTCTCTTTCCCACCACTGGTGTGAGGTTTTGGCACAAGGACCACTGGACTAGCCCAAGGGCTATCTGAGGGTTCAATAACTCCCAAATCCAACATCTTCTGGACTTTTGTCCTGATACAGTCCCTGACATGGTCAGGTTGCCTATAAATCTTATTTTTAATAGGCAGACTGTCCCCAGTGTCCACTTCATGAGTGCACCAGGTGGTCTGACTTGGAGTCAGAGAGAACATATGTCTGTACTGATTGAGCACTTGTCTACAATCAGTTTGCTGCTGAGCAGTGAGGCTGCCTGCCAAGGCTACACCATCCACTGACCCATCATCAGGGTTCTGTGAGAGCAGGTCAGGGAGTGGGTCACTCTCTTCCTCCTGTCCCTCATCAGTAGCCATGAGCAAGCCCATGTCTGCCCTGTCCACATATGGTTTTAACCTGTTGACATGGAGAACCCTGTGGGGACTCCTGGGTGTTCCTAGGTCTACTAAGTAGGTAACCTCACCCTTCTGTTCAACAATGGTATGGGGTCCACTCCATTTGTCTTGGAGAGCTGCTGGGGCCACTGGCTCCAACACCCACACCTTCTGTCCTGGCTGGTAAACAGTCAGTACAGCCTTTTGGTCATGCCAGGCTTTTTGGAGTTCCTGGCTAGCCTCAAGGTTTTTAGTTGCCTTTTTCATGTACTCAGCCATCCTGGAGCGGAGACCAAGTACATAGTCCACTATGTCTTGCTTTGGGGGCTTGAGAGGTAACTCCCATCCTTCCTTCACCAAGCACAATGGACCCCTGACAGGGTGACCAAACAAAAGTTCAAAAGGGCTGTAGCCAACCCCTTTTGAGGCACCTCCCTGTATGCAAATAAAAGGCAGGGCAAGAGTATGTCCCATCTTCGCCTAAGCTTCTCTGGGAGCCCTTTAATCATGCCCTTCAAGGTTTTGTTGAATCTCTCAACTAAACCATTGCATTGTGGGTGATAGGGTGTGGTGAACTTGTAAGTCACTCCACACTCCTTCCACATTGCTTTCAAGTATCCAGACATAAAGTTTGCACCCCTGTCTGATACAACCTCCTTAGGGAAGCCCACTCTTGAGAAAATTCCCAGGAGGGCTCTTGCCACCACAGGTGCTGTAGTGGTCCTAAGGGGAATAGCCTCTGGGTACCTGGTGGCATGATCCACTACCACCAGGATAAACCTGTGCCCAGATGCTGTTTGGGGATCCATGGGACCAAAAAATCCCCACCCTTTCAAAGGGCCCCCCCACCACAGGTAGTGGTATCAGGGGGGCCTTTGTAGTGCCACCTGCCTTGCCACTGGCCTGGCAGGTTACACAGGAGCGACAAAACTCCTTGGTGTCTTCAGACATGTGGGGCCAGTGAAAGTGAGGGACAATCCTGTCGCAAGTCTTGTTCTGCCCTGGTGACCTGCTAAGGGAATGTCGTGGGCTACGGTCAATAGGAAGCCCCTGAACTTCAGAGGTATAACCAACCTCCTGGTGGCACCAGGCTTGGGGTCTCTACACTCTGAGTACAAGAGTCCATCATCCCAATACACTGTATGGGGACCACTAGCTTTCCCAGCAGCCTCAGCAGAAGCTTGCTGTCTGAGGTGTTCAAGAGAGGGGCAGCTCTGCTGCTCCTGGCTCAGATCTGCCCTGGAAGGGCCCCCTGTCCCCAAGAACTCAACCTGATCAGGTTCAAGCTCCTCTGGGACAGTTCCTTCCTCAGGACTGAGATCATCTCCCTGAAGAGACTGATCTTCCTTCTGAGCCAAGGGGAAGGCACTGCCTTTACCCTACTACTCCTCTTCTTGGAGGGCACTTGGTCCATTATTCCAGAATCCAAGGCCTGTTCAGTGTTAGACATTTTGGCCTGTGACCTGGTCACAGCAAGCACATCTGCAGGGATGCCCAGCATTTCTGCATGGGTCCTGAGCTCCACTTCAGCCCAAGCTGAAGTTTCAAGATCATTGCCAAGCAAGCATTCAACTGGTAGGTCTGCACTTACCACAACCTTCTTAAGGCCAGTTACCCCTCCCCAGGAGAAGTTAACAACTGCCAGAGTATGGTCTGTTCTGACATTGCTAGCATTGGTCACTTGGTACATTTCACCAAGTATAATCTGCCCAGGATCCACAAGGTCTTGTGTCACCATGGTGACACTTGCCCCTGTGTCCCTAAATGCCAAAGCCTCTTTTCCATTTATTAAGGGCTGTTGTCTGTACTTGCCCAGATTACTGGGACTCACAGAGGAGGTCACATCCATGCCTCCATCACAGACTAGGACAGCCTGAGTGAGTTCTCTGACTAGGTCAGAGCTCATCTCCTTACCCAGGGTCAACCCTACTAACCCCTTGGCCTGTGTATTCCCACCACCAACTGTAACTGAACTAGGGGGAGCAGGTGCCTTAGGGGCATTGGTGGGGGCTGGAGTAGAGTCTTTGGGCTTGGTGCAATCACTGGTCCAGTGGGTCTTTTGCTTACAGACCTTGCACCATGGTTTCTTTTGGCCTTTCCCTTTGTTAGACTGTGAATCCCCACCTGAAGAAGATTTTTGGGGGCCTTGTGAAGACTTCTGGTCTTTACCCTTCTCCCCACCCTTATCAGAGTTCTTAGAATCTTGCTTCTTTGGGTCACCACCTTGGTTCTGTACCTTCTGCCTCACCCTGGTTCTGACCCATTTGTCTGCCTTCTTTCCCAATTCTTGGGGAGAGGTCAGATCAGAGTCCACCAGGTACTGATGCAACAGCTGATTTTGACAGTTATTAAGAATCTGCTCCCTCATGATAAGATTGTACAATCCTGTGAAGTCACATACCTTACTGCCCATCAACCAACCTTCCAGAGCCTTAGCAGAACAATCCACATAGTCTACCCAGTCTTGAGTCTGTGCTTTTTGGGTATCTCTGAACTTTAACCTGTATTGTTCAGTTGTTAGGCCAAACCCATCAATCAGAGCACTCTTCAAGACTTTGTAATTGTCAGCATCCTCTTCTCTTACAGTGAGGAGCTTGACTCTACCTTTGTCTGCAAAGGAGAGCCACAAGATTGCTGCCCACTGCTCCTGAGGGACCCTCTGTACTTTACAGGCCCTCTCCAGTGCAGTTATCCATTTGTGGATGTCATCCCCACTCTGGTAGGGAGGGACAATCTTGCTCAGGTTTCTATGGTCATGTGACCTTTCCCTATCTCTGGGGAAACTGCTGCCACTATGGGACTCTAGTCCCAACTTTTTTCTCTCTCTATAGAGATCTAGGGACTTCCTGTCTATAGCCAATTGCTGTTTTCTGAGTTCAAGCTGGGCTTGCTCATACTGAATCAGTCTCTTCCTCCTCTCATGAGAGGATTCCCTTCCATGAGAGGAGACAGAGGTCCCTACTGAGGTGTCAGAGTGGTTAGACTCCTGAGAAGGAGATCTAGTCCTTCTGGGCACACTCACAACTCTTCCTGGGGGGCAAAGGGGAGGTCATTCTGATCCTCCTCCTCCTCCACAGGAGGAATTGGGTTTTCCAGGTCAAGGTCATTTTCACCTTCCTGGCCAGTTTCAGAGGGGGGGCCCTGGGTTTCTTCACCCCTGACCCCTTCCTCATTTTCTGCCCCACCCTCTCTGCCTACCCCTTCAGACCCTAGGGGCCTGCTGAGATCATCAGACAGTAGCACCTCCCTGAGGTGTTGGGTGCTGGCACTTTTGCCTGCCTTCAGCTTCCTAGTATTGCACAGTGCTCTCAATTCCAAGAATGGGAGATTATCATACTTGGAGGGAAGAATCCCACTGGCTTCTGGCAAGGACTCACTGGGTCCTGGCTTTGAAGACATTACTAGTGAGGTGTGGTGTATAAACTACCTACTCTAGTGTGGCCTACTAAACTCTCTTGAGTTGTAGAAAGGGTGTGCTATCCCTTAACACACAACTCTAAGTTCAGTAGAACTTACTGTATACTAAGCTTGTTTTATATGTACCTAAGGTACCCTTAGTGGTTTTCAGTTGATCAATTCAATTGAGATTATCTGGTAAAACAATAGCAAGCTGGAATCCCACACGCTGCACACCAATGTGAGAAGTTGGCCTGGTATATGCTGTCCACTAATTATAGTGGGCACCTTGCACCAGTCCAAACAACCCCTTATTGGAGATAGGTTAAAGACAACCTTTATTGAAAGCTATCCTAGTGGTAGCTATGGAGAGCAGCCTTCAGGCTAAGTCTTGAAGGAATGTAAAGCAGCTTGTTTTACCAGTCTATAATCTCTTGAGTGACCAAATGAAAGAGGACCACACCAGGTATATATTCAAAATATATGTATTTATTGCTAATCACACCCCTCTAGTCTCTTTATGAGGCTAGAGTTCGAAGTACATAAGTTATAAGTTAGTTATCAACAGTAATAGCACAAATACACGTTTGAGCCCTAGGGGCGTACCAAACCATATACCAATAAAGTGGTATAAGAACCACAACTGAGCCAGACACAAGGCCTAGAGCCTGTAGAAGTGCTTGGCCCTCAAGGAACCACCCAAGGTAGTGACACAGGGGCCCCACGGGGGACGCGTGCAGTGTGAGAACACAGCCGCGAGCCGCCGTTGACTTCTATGGGGAATGTCGCGGTTGGAGTTTTAAAGAAAAGGGACACTTAGAGGAGGACTTGGAGCAAACCCCTTTAGAACTGGGTTGTTCTAGAGTCTATACCCACGGGAGCACCGGAGTACTCGAGTTACCTCACCCAGGGAAGCCGGGTGCATAGGTGTCTTTCGGGGTCGGGTTTCGTCGTCGTTTTCAATGGCGAACTGCTGCAAAGTGCTGCTGGCGGCCAAGTCGGAAGTGTTCGGGTGGATCCAAAGGTGGATCGAAGATCTGAAGAACCTGAAAGCAGAGGGGACAGAGTCTGGGTCACTAGCCAGTGACCAGGAAGGCGATGAGCGGATGCCCATCGATGTTGGGTGCTTCAGGTAGGTTGATGGTTGTCTTGACTCTTCAGCCACGAGGTCCAGGAGGTGTCGACGATGACCAGGAGCTGGATTCAAGCTGCTCCACGACATCTGTCGATTACTAATGTGTCGGCAACCGGATTGGACCCAACAAGCCTTGGCAACGGCAAGTCTCATGGAAACAGAAGAAGGATGGTGGTGCAGACCAGCAAGATCTGAGGGACTCACCCAGTGAGGGTAAGTCAGGGCACGTCTGGAGCAACTAGGGAAGCCCAAGCAGAAGAAGATTGGCCTTCGGGAGGGCCCACTAGCCAACGGACTAGCAACCGCAAAGGAGCCTCGAGTGGACACACTTAGAGCTGGCTCACGGGACACTCGTGCAGTGGAGGCCAGTGATCTTCAGTGCATTCGGTGCTGGAGGCGGGGGCTACTCGGAGCCCAAAGCACAACTTCGTGGGAGACCAGGAAGAGGATGCACTTGCAAATATGCTCGGTGTCCAGGGGTCATGGTTCCACGTTACCCACGACAGCTATGGGCCTCAGCTTTGCTGGGGACTTAGGGCAATCTCGGGGAAGTCTGGAAATCTACCTCTGGTGATGCAAAGACTTCGGCGTCCGGCGGGAGCTTCAGCAATGCAGACAGGACAATTGCTTCATTGGTGCCTGCCAAGCAGGGGAGTCACTCCTTGACCCCAAGGGAGATTCTTCAGTCCTCTAATCTTAAAGTAGAGCGTCGAAGGTCCAGGATTCTGTATCAGAGTTTCGTCCAGGTAAATCTAAAGTCCTAAGGACTGGGGTCCCATACTTATACTAAGTTAGGGGGTTGGACATACTCTGGGGATCCACCTATGGGAGGGTCAGGGAAGAGTGGTAGTTACACCCATTCCCTTTGTCCAGTTTCGCACCAGAGCAGGGGCTGGAAGCCCCTGAACCAGTTTGAACTGGGGTATGCACAGGGACACCAAATGTGCCCCCAGTGCAGGACTTCAAAGCACCAGAGAGTGCTCCCGCCCAGCCCCAATACACATTATCCTGTTGGGACAGGAAACCTATTGTCCAGGCCTCCCCTGCCAGAGTTTCAGTCAGCAGCAGGAGGCCAGACCCGTGTCTGTGGCAGCGGCATCCATTTTGTGATGCCAGGGCTTGGAAAGAAGTTACCGGGCAGACCGGTGTGTACATGTCTCTCCTCTAGAAGGGTGGAATGCTACCCCGCCGCCAGAACTGGCGGGGGGGTAGTATTCCAAGATGTTTGACACCAAACACGACATGTTTCCGTGCAGCCATCCCAAAGTTAGCATTTAACGCGAGGTTATAATGCGCTTAAGAGTATATGGTCAGGCTGCACTACAAACAGCATCAGAGAAGGGTCTCCGAACGCTGCAGAGGGGCTCTGCTCATGCAGGGGCACCCTCTCACATAGGAACCAAGCACTCTGCCTTCAGGATTGACAAGGCCTGCCATAGGAGTGACTTATAGGTTTATATGTGTGCATGTATGTAGTGACATAGGTAACCTATATCACAGCAAGGGGTGCATGCACCACCTTACCCAGGCTGCAGTAGCAGACCTGTGGTGTCCTTTGGCTGGCCTTCCAGGGGTGGCACAATACATGCTTCAGCCCCTGGCAGGCCTCTGAGGTACCTATGCCCTGGGTACATAGTATACCATATACTAGGGACTTACAAGGGCACTCCAGATTCCAATCAGAGATGTGCCTAAGGCACATGGAAACCATTTTAGAGAGCAAGCAGCTAGGCTGGGGTTCTGATTAGCAGGGCCCCAGCCAGACTAAAGTCGAAAAACAGTGAAGCAACAGCAAAAAGTGGGGGTACCCATGTGAAGCAGATCCTACTCTCCTACAATTTGCATTTGGGTAGGTGAGGAGAAATTGGAAACAACTACTTTTAGGAAACCGAAAGCAGGGATTTTCTATTCTCCGTGCAGGGAGCTCCCACTCTGCCCCTTTGATAACAAGCATCCCCTTTGCCGAATTTTATCGAGCTAGATGGGCATGTAGCATAATAGAAGAGTACAGCAAAGTTGAGAAAGAGTTGAAAGAATGCTTTGTAAAAAGAGGTTATTCACGACCTATATTAGAAGCAGCATCTAACAAAGCTAGAGTACTGAATAGAGAAATTACTTTGTTTAACCTTTCTAAAACAGCAAGGGAAAAAGAAATAGCCAAGAAAGATGGACCTCATAGATTCATAACCACGTATAATCTTGAACATGCTAAGGTCCGTCAGATTATATGTAAACATTGGCATTTGATGAAAGAAGAACCCTGTCATCGGTACTCTAGCAACCAGGTCACTCCAGATTACATATAGGAAATCTAAATCTCTGAGAGTATTTTTGGTCAGAAGTGAATTAACTACTGAGAATGCCAATAGAACATGGCTTGGTCCTAGGGATGGTTTCAGGAAATGTTCCAAATGTAAAGCGTGTAAAAATGGTGAAAACCAAACAATAATGGGAACTGCTTTCAATAAAATCATCAAAATAAGGGGAAACCTGACATGCAAATCCAGCATTGTTGTATATACTTTGAAATGCCCTGGTGAAAAATTGTATGTGTGTAGTATGCTCCCTGCACACAAATGTGTTACAACACATAAGAGCAATTGCAAATAATGATCGAAGCTATCCTATAGCTTGACATTTTGATAAATGCCATCACAGTGATCCCACCGAACTTAGGTACAGTTGTGTTGCACAAATTCCTAAGAAGAGAGGAGGGGATAGGGAAAAAGCGCTAAGGAAATTAGAGACATTCTTCATTTTCGAATTGGACAGTATGGAACCAAACGGCTTCAATATTGATGAAGAAATGTTTACTTGCTTCTACTGAATAATACACTTCCTGTTGAGTGCTCTGTTAATTAGTTTTAGCATAACACATTTTAGAGGGTAGCACTGGGGAATAAGGACACAAGCACACATAATGTATATTGGGCATCCTTAGAGTTTTGTTTTGTTTATTCTGTTTGTCTTTGCGATCCACCCAAATTTGAGAGGACTGCATGTGATGCATTATTTGATACATATGGCACAAAAAATATATATTTTTGAAATTTTGGTATAGGTCCCACTGTTTTAAATTCACATTCCATTGGTAGGTACAAGTCTAGACATTGAGTATTTTCTTCACATATGATGCACCTAGAGAAATAATGTCATCATGTAAAATAAGTGTGAGTCAATGTGGATCTTACCATGTAGATATATTTTATAAGTACATGCTTTATATGTATAATAATTTTAAAAGAAGAAGTTGATTTAGACAAACAGAAGAATTTGGGATATCTGTTATAAGAGGTACCCAATATTTTAAATATAAATAGCACTATGCACTTTACAAATGTAGTCTTTTTCTTCTTTTTCTTCCCCATTTTTCTTTCTTTTTTCTTTTTCTTTTTTACTCTTTCTCTTTAATAAGTGAATGGTCCCCTGGTCAATAATTTGTCACTGGCCAAGGACACATATATGAAATAATATGCCTTTAACTGTATTAAATTCAAGTTGGGCTATTATTAATTACGGAAACTGTTCCAAGAATTTATATCTTTAAAAATAATGTTACTGTTTTTGGAAATAATGAATGCATTTGTTAAGAGATCTTTCATTATATAATAATTGATTATTAATGGAATGTATGAAGAAAACATTTTTATTAAAAAAAAGCCTATGTATGAATTAGAATTGTAAAGGCATTTCCATGTTAAAAGATGGCACTGAGTAAGACTGCCACATTATACAAATTTGTTACCCAAGTTTCCTTCTTCTATTTTTGTTAAACAACATATAATGGATTCTAGTAATGGCACTTGTCATCATGAACAGGGCTGTGGTCTGCAGCCGGAATGCATAGATGAAATAAGTTATTCCCTTTAACTTGCAATAAATGTTCTGTGAAGCCCTACTACTGAGTGCCAACATCGTTCTTCATCGAGAGCTTTGCTATGGATAATGGAATATATACTCCTGAATACCAAATCCTTGGCAAGCAAAACAGGTATATATATATATATATATATATATATATATATATGTGTGTGTGTTTGTGTGTGTGTTTGAGTGGCTTTGTTGTTTGAGAGAGTGAGTGGGTGTATGAGTGGCTGTATAGGTGAATAAGTGTGTCTGTGAGTTGTATAGATGAGTGTGAGTGAATGGTTATGTGAGTGGCTGTATGAGTGCATGGTTGTGTGAGTGGCTGTGTGAGTGAGTGGGTGTGTGAGTGGCTCTATGGAGTAAGGAGTGGTTGTGAGAATACTTGTATGGGTCTTTGAATGGATATGTGAGTGGTTGTGTGGGTGTTTGAGTGGGTATATAAAAGGTTCTATGGAAGTGTAAGTGGGTGCATCAGTGATTCTGTGGATTATGTTATCAGTGATGTCATTTGAGATGTCATCAGTGATGTCATTAGTGATGCCACTGACCATGTCATGATTGATGTAATATGTGAGGTCATAAGCAGTGCATTGCAAGGGCGCAAGTTACAGTTCGCTCAGGTAACTATAACTGCTGAATTTCAATGCTTTTGTATTAGTGAAATCTGAGCCTAAATATAACATCCCTTTAGCCATTGGTTTTCACAGTGAATTTCAAAGGTTTTTTTAAATGTTAATTCCTAACTATAACGTCCCTGTAACCTTTGTTTTTTTTGTCAGTGAATTTCTATGGCTATTTCACTAGCAATCGCGTTTGCAGTGTGGTAGAGAAAGAGTGCGTGGCCTCCAACCAGCTCTCAGCAATCCCGCTGTCTGGGACTTACTGGAGGTAACAGAAGGGGTTCTTGGCACCCAAGGACCCTTGGCATCCAAGGGGACTTATTCCCCAAGTATCAGTGCACTCAGAGGCACGCTTGCAGAGTGGTGGAAAAAAGGGGCATGGCGTCCGACAACCTCTCAGCATTCCAGCTGTGTGGGAGTTACTGGAGGTAACTGGAGAGGTAGTTGGCCTCCAAGGAACCTCTGGACCAAAATGACTTAATTCCTCAACCAACTGTGCACCAGGAGGCACATTTGTAGACTTATGGAGAAAATGGGCATGGCCTTTGATGAACTCTCAGCAATCTTGCTGTTTGGGACATACTAGAAGTTACAGGAAGGCTTATTGGCCCCAAGGACCCACAGCATTCAAGGGGACTTCATCCTCCAACTAGTAGTGCACCAGGAGGCACGTTTTCAGAGTGGTGGAGAAAGGGGGCATGGCTTCTGACAACCTCTCAGCAAAACTGCTGAGTGGGACTTACTGCAGGTAAGAGGAGTGCTTTCTGGCCCCCAAGGACCCTCAAGAGGCAAAGGGACGTCACAAGTAATGTGCCAGGAGGTGCGTTTGCAGAGTGGGGGAAAAAGGGGGCATGGCCTCTGAAGACCTCTCAGCAATCCCACTGTGTGGGACTTACTGGAGGTAACAGGAGGTCTTGTTGGCCCTCAAGGACCCTCTGGAGCCAAGGGGACTTCATTCCCCAACGAGTAGTGCACCAGGAGGTGCGTTTGCAGAGTGGTGGAAAAAGGGGGCGTGGCCTCCAAGCCTTAGGAATCTGGTTGTCTGGGACTTACTGGAGGTAACAGAAGGGGTTCCTGGCCCCAAGGACTCTCAGAATCCAAGGGGACTTCATCCCCCAACTTGCACTGCACAAGGAGGTGCTTTTGCAGAGAAGGGGAGAAAGGGGGCAGGCCATCCGGCGACTTGCCGGTCCCATTTCTTGTTTTTTTACAGGGGTGGGGCTGCATGACCCCCCTTCCCTGGGCCAATTTCCCATCCTACAGAGACTGCCCTTATTTTTCTTAAAATGAGAGGGGGTGTGTAGTCATCCTACCGGGCAGCTTTTGCCCCGGGGACCCACCCCCCGGACCTGGACACAATACTGGGTGCCCTGGGTAGGTGGCGGTACCTAGGGGCACCCTCATTTATAAAATATTGAGCCCCGGGGAGGTGGTGGTCCCCGGGGAAGCGGGGGAAGTTGTACAGTCCTCCCCACAATATTTCTTAAAAAGAAGCCCTGGGGAGGTGGTGGTCACTGGGGCATTAGTAAGCCTCAGGAGGGGGTCCTGTGCGCCCCCTCCTATGATTACAAATGCCCCTGGGACCTGGCCCACCCGGTGGCCGATAATAAACGAAGAGCGGAAGCCCACTCTTCATTTCTTTTTCACATTTTCAGCAGAATTCGCAGATCCAGTGTGACTAACACTAAGATTTTGTTTAAAAAAAAGCTGTATTGGACCTGGGGGGACCCTATGGGACTCTCTCCCCCCCGCCCCCCAAGAGCCCTGCCCTCTTTTCTTTTTTTTCAGTTGTTTCTGTTATTCGGTTCAACCGAGTCACAAGATGACTGCCAACACTTCCTGGTTTGAAGTCTTGGCAACCAATCAGGTCTCAGCATGAGATTGGGAGGGGTCGCGGATCCACCGCTTCTATATATTCTACTGAACACATTAACACTAATTCACAAAAATGTCACTTTCTGGACCTACAGTTATCTTTCTGCCAAATATGGTGTAATTCCGGGCTGCAACCGTGTCTAAAGCTCCTACCGAAATTAACATGGGGAAATGTATTTTGGGACCCCCCTTTTTCTCAGCCCCTGCTTGACGGATCGCCCCAAAATGTTCAAGACAGCAGCTGACGTTAGTGGCAAACTAGTTTTGAAAGTTTCGTGAGGATCAGTCACATGACGCCAAAGTTATTGGCAAATGAAAAAAACACTCTTCCTATGGAAACTAGGTCCTAACTATAACCACCTACTGGCGATGGCAGTAGGTGAGATATATATACACATATATATATGTATATATATATATATATATATATTACAACACAATCCTTCAGGTCAAAGGACAAAGGATCACACTCCCGTAGCTTTTTGCAATTTTTGTTTTATTTTCTTTACATCCTCTTTTGCATGGTTATAGGCGAGAACGATCAAATACCTTGCTCACGTGAGCAAGGTATTTGATCGTTCTCGCCTATAACCATGCAAATGAGGATGTAAAGAAAATAAAACAAAAATTGCAAAAAGCTACGGGAGTGCGATCCGTTTGTCCTTTGACCTGAAGGATTGTGTTGTAATATGAAGCAGCGTGGTTCTGCTGCAGGATATCGCACCTAGATTGAGCGCTGCAAGTAATCGGCGAAAAGGAACCGTGTTGGGACATATATATATATATATATATATATATATATATATATATATATATATATCCTCAAAATGTCACAATGTGCGTGCTCTCAGGAATCACAAACCAGGGAATATAGGTACTGCAGATAGATTTATTAAGTCATAAATCTATACGTGACGCGTTTTGGCAGTCCAGCGGCCTTGATCACACAAAAGTGCAATCTCATACAGAGTGTCAAATGTCCATGATACATGAAACTGAAAAAGGACTTGGATGCTGAGTAGCATGAGTGAAAGTTACATGGCGGCCATCTTAGAGTGGATACAAGTATGTACATAAATAGTACAATGCTCTCCCAACTGAGGAGACATACCTAATGTATAACGTATACAATGGACATCAGAAAAGGAGAATGTCATGTGCATAGAGTAAATATACAAACTCAGAGAGTTATACTGGTAGACAAAGTGTCAAAATGAGCGGCCCTGGTACATCGCGGAAACCAAAGACAGGCTATAGTAAATGGCAAAAGTATAATACATAACCACTATGCCTCTCTTTAGAACAGAGTAATGCAAAGATCAAAACGGCTTCATCATCTACAAAATCACATATTTAAAATCATAGGGCCAGATGTACGACCGTTTCTTGCGTGTCGCAGAGGGGTTTCAGACCCCTTTGCGCCCGCAAAAAATGAGTTGGCCATGTACTATTCCCATTTTGAGAGTCGCAAATTATTTGCGACTCGCAAATTAGGAATAGCGAGTCGCTATTAGGAAGGGGGTTCCGAGGGCGTCCCTTCCTAATAGCGAGTCCTCCAGGTATGTATGACTCTTTTGTGACCGCAATTGCAGTCGCAAAACAGTCGTAGTTTACCACCCTTCTCAGAAGAGTGGTAAAGCACTCGCAAATGGGAAGGGGTCCCCAGGGGACCCCTTCCCCTTTGGGAATGCAGGGGAAAATATTTTTTAAGGGCAGGCAGTGGTCCCAGAAACCACTATCTGCCCTTAAAAAATTAAACGAAAACGTTTCATTTTTTCTTTTTTGAATGCATCCCGTTTTCCTTTAAGGAAAACAGGCTGCATTTAAAAAAAAACTGCTTTATTGAAAAGCAGTCACAGACATGGTGGTCTGCTGACCCCACCATCCCTGTGAGGCTGGCCATTCCCAATGGGGTCGCAAATTGCGAGTGGCTCATGAATATTGATGAGACTTGCATTTTGCGACCCCATTGGGAATCGCTAACAGTGTCTCTGACACTGTTGTCCATTGGATTTAGCGCCTCGCAATTTGCGACTCACAATTTATCGCAAATTGCGAGGCGCTAAATCCAATGGTTGTACATCTGGCCCATAGTGATTACAGAATCCCATCTCCAAGTGGAAAAACAAGGCAAAACTCGTTCAAAGGTGTCACATAACATCTCCCTCCTTGATACAGTGATGCAGAAAAGAGAAGAATGGCATCAACATATGGCGCAATTAATCATTAAGGAGTCTCTTAATAACAATACAATAATACAAATCCCCAAGTGGGAGAAAACACTTTGTATGAGAAGTTGAAAAAAGGATAGAAAGGAAATATATAAATTCTTATCTGGGGCTAGAGAGACCAAAAGTGATCAGCTCGCATGAAGAAAAGGGTAGGGATCCCAGAAGTAATTGGTCCTGATTCATGGATCCCTTCCTTACCTCCTGAAAGATAAAAGAAAGAAGAGACAGTGTTTGAACTTCTCCATTTGCCTGTGTCTGTACATTGTGACATTTTCGTCTCATTCTTCGACTTATCACGGTTACCTAAGGCGGAGCAAGTACTGTACAGGGTAAGGCGGCAGGAGGAACTTGATATCCTATCAAGGGGAATACCATGGTTTAGTGTACTCTATTGGGGCTATTGATGAGACAACCATACTAACTTTTACAATGGAGGATGATACAGACAGACGTGCCGTGGCACAAACTTTATTTGCAAGGGCTCCCGGGAAAAATCAAGTACCTGATGCACAGATCTCACGTGCATCAAAGGTTATGGATTTACTTAAGAAACTGGAAAAATTCAGCAAGAACGAGATCTCAAAATGGTGGGAGGCTACCTCCCTCCAGGATTACATCAACAAGGAAATGGTTCCAAGGTGGTTAAGGATATACATCACCCCATCATATGAGTCTCCGAATACTGGCATGCTTGAAGAGTGGGCAGCGAATTCTGCCAACAGCTCGAAGACCATGATGGGAATCTTGGTCAAATATGCTTGGCAAGATAGAGAAACTACTATTAATGAAATTAAGCGTTTGAAGGAAGAAATCCATAAGAGTAATGAACATGACACCATCACAAAGTTCATGAATGAAATGAAAACAAGATTAATCAATTACGAAGAAGACATACAAATCAGAAAACAGAGAAAACTGCATCGTGATTGTGTCGACTACGAAACGGGAAGGATACTAACCTACAGTCACAAGTACGACCATATGTACGACACACACAATCAGGACACCATTAAATATACACACACAGAAATATCGTCAGAAGTCAATAGGGAAACATCCAGTGAAGCGGATACTGATACACCAGTCACATCAATGGCATCCGGAAGTTCCACATCTGGTAGCGAAACCGATGTTAGACCGAAGACTTTTTTAGACGAATATCGGCTCCTTCGCTGGGGCCGACAGACAACAAGGACAACTCCAAAACCCAAGACCAAGAATCCCAGCCAACGAGGAAGAGGCAGGGGAAGAGGCCGCCGAAAAAGGAGGAAAAGACATAGGCAGAGGAGAAGGAAGAGGCAACAACAAGGAGCGTATGGGAAGTTCATCGACTCGCTCCAAAACAGCTATATAATGGATGAAAAGAAGGTAAATCAAACCATTATAAATCTTACTGATAAACCTCTCAACGACCTTGAAAAATGAACCCTCTGCCTTGGCCTATCATTCTGTCCCACACTCCCCCTTGACTATGTCAACACTCGCATTGACCTTTTTAAATTTTGCCGTAAACTCAAATTGCAGAAATGGCACAAGCTCAAACCTTGCAGCAACAAAGAAAACAACAAAACCCAATGGTCTAATGCGAGTGAAGAACTGAACATTAATGACATTGACACTCTTATCACTATGCATGAACTGGAAGGAGGTGGAAGAAATGACAATACCAATGTACATGAGTTTCTTGAGGATTTGGAAATTCTATATGATAAGGCAGCTACCTCTAAGTTTAAACCTGAATCCACTTTTCTCCCTACGATGCCACATGATAACATAGACACTTTCCAAGATATTGTATCTAGCCAACTTCTCAGATTCAGACAGAGAATGTGGCTTAAACAGTCTCGTCCGCCCAAATTTAATCTTACACTAGCACAGAAATATGCCATTAAGAACCTGGCCTTGGATAACACCATCGTTATCAAGCCTGCTGACAAGGGTGGGAATCTGGTTATCCTTAGTAGGGAGATGTATGTAGCCGAAGCCATGCGTCAACTTGATGATTCCATGTTTTATACCAAAACCAATAAGGATGAATACACTAAAAGTGTCACAGGTATCTGGAGCCTCCTTGTGGATTGGAAGGAACGGGGCTTGCTTGAATGGGAGGAGTATTGCTTTCTCAAACGTGATTTCCCTAAGCTCCCGGTCTTTTATCTTCTCCCTAAAGTCCACAAGGATGCATCCAATCCTGCGGGTAGACCTATCGTGTCATCGAGGGGCAGTGCACTTGAAAGTGTTTCTAGATATGTGGACCACTTTTTAAGGGATCAAGTTATCACCTTACCCTCATATGTTAAGGACACGAAAGACTTCCTCACCAAAATCCAAGGTATCCAATGGCAACCAGATCCCTTGTTGGTAACTATGGATGTCAATTCTCTTTACACGATCATAGAGCATGGTACTGGCCTCAGGGCATGTGAGAAATATCTCACCAAACGCCCTATACGTTTCATGGAGCACACTAATATGCTCCTTGAAATGATACACTACTGCCTCAACAATAACTTCTTTCTCTTTGATGGTAACATCTATAGACAGACCCTCATAACTGCCATGGGCACTTGCTTTGCCCCCAGCTTCACGAATCTGTTTCTGGGGGCATGGGAGGAGGAAATCATGAACGACCCCAACATGAGGAAAGACTTCGAACAGGTCATCGTATGGCTACGATACATCGATGACCTGTTCATTGTCTGGAAGGGCACTGAACCCGAGGTTATCGATTTCGTACAGAGATTGAATTTTAATAACATTATTCTCAAATTGACCAGCAACATCAGCAGCACCTCTGTGGAATTCCTGGATGTCAAAGTTGAAATTATCAACAATCAGGTACATACCAAACTGTTCAGAAAAGCTACCTCTGTCAACAGTTTGTTGCATGCAATGAGCAGTCACCCTGATAATTTAAAATGCAGCATCCCGTATGGGGAACTCCTCAGAGCGAAACGTAACTGCAGCTCCGAGGAGGCTTTCCTCTTTGAACAGGACACCATGCTTGTCAGATTCACTGAAAGAGGGTATCCTGGGTGGGTCCTCCGTAGAGCAGTTGAGAAAGCCAAGTTGGTCACCAGAAGTGCCACCCTCAGTGACACAACTACCGACCTTGATGAGGAGTATGACACCACCAGGGTTATTCTCACCTATAATAATGATTCTAAAGACGTCCAAAAGATCCTCGCAAAAAATTGGGAAAGTCTGACCAAAGATCCTATTATAGGAAGCTCCATTCCTGCTAGGCCCAAAATAACTTACAGGAGGGGACGTAACTTGAGAGATACACTCATGCATAGAGACATCACAACCAAGGTGAATACTAGCAACATGAATCTGAAGGGTTTCTTCCCCTGCAGTCATTGCAAGGCTTGCCGTAGCAGTACCATGAGAAAGGAGTACAACAATCCCAATAAGAATACTAATATACCTATCAAACAATTTCTTACTTGTAGCTCTGTGTTTGTTATATATGTGCTCGAATGTCCATGCAATCTCCGCTATGTGGGTAGTACTAAACATATGGCCAAGAAGAGAGTCTTGGAACATATGAGGGCCATTGTGAATAAAGATCCGCACTACCCCATTGCGAGGCATTTTGAAACACATCACTACTCGAATAGCTCCAAGCTCAAATACTTTGCCATAGAACAGGTGAATGTGGGGGCACGAGGTGGCAACAGGGTACTACAGTTGCATAAACGTGAATCCATGCATATTATCGACCTTGAAACTCGTTACCCTGGTGGGCATAATATCGATGAAGAAATGACCATACATTTACACACAGAATAACTTTCAGTTCTGCCCTTTTTGCCTTTTGTTTCTAAGTATTTTGGAATTTTTTCCTAATTACTGTATTCTTAGAAGTTTCTGCAAGTGTACCACCTTTCCTAACACTGTCTCTTCTTTCTTGTATCTTTAGGAGGAAAGGAAGGGATCCATGAATCAGGACCAATTACTTCTGGGATCCCTACCCTTTTCTTCATGCGAGCTGATCACTTTTGGTCTCTCTAGCCCCAGATAAGAATTTTTATATTTCCTTTCTATCCTTTTTTCAACTTCTCATACAAAGTGTTTTCTCCCACTTGGGGATTTGTATTATTGTATTGTTATTAAGAGACTCCTTAATGAGCAATTGCGCCATATGTTGATGCCATTCTTCTCTTTTTTGCATCACTGTATCAAGGAGGGAGACGTTATGTGACACCAATGAACGAGTTTTGCCTTGTTTTTCCACTTGGAGATGGGATTCTGTAATCACTATGATTTTAAATATGTGATTTTGCATATGATGATGCCATTTTGATCTTTGCATTACTCTGTTCTAAAGAGAGGCATGGTGGTTATGTATTATACTTTTGCCATTTACTCTAGCCTGTCTTTGGTTTCCGCGATGTACCAGGGCTGCTCATTGTGACACTTTGTCTACCAGTATAACTCTCTGAGTTTGTATATTTACTCTATGCACATGACGTTCTCCTTTTCTGATGTCCATTGTATACGTTATACATTTGGTATGTCTCCTCACTTGGGCGAGCATTGTACTATTTATGTATATACTTGTATCCACTCTAAGATGGCCGCCATGTAACTTTCACTCATGCTACTCAGCATCCGAGTCCTTTTTCAGTTTCATGCATCATGTACATATGACTCTCTGTATGAGATTTCACTTTTGTGTGATCAAGGCTGCTGGACGGCCGAAACGCGTCACGTATAGATTTATAACTTAATAAATCTATCTGCAGTACCTATATCCCCTTGTTTGCGATTCCTGAGAGCGCACACATTGTGACATTTTGAGGATTGATTGACGGTTGCTCCGCCGAATTACGCGCCACTTCCCGAGGGTCTCCGGTTCCCGGAAGGAGTTCCTTTTGCTGTTGGCTATATATATATATACCAGCTTTCTGTGCCTAATTGGTGGAGACTACGTCGAGCTTGCTGTGAATGTAAATAAGGAACACGTTCCTGCAGCCGGTACATTAACTGAGTAATTCCCTTCTTCTGTGTCTCAGGATTCTGTATATTTACCCATATATGTCGTCTGGATTACACCCGTCTCGGTTGCCTCTGGATTCCGGTCATGTCATCTTCCCCTTTGTGGTCGCACCACGCCCAACCATTTCTCTTGCTATCCGCCCTGACAAAGTTCCCTTGGCATCAGGGAACGAAACGCGTTGGCTGTGTGCCAGTTTTAAATGACAACTTGAATAAAAGAAGATTTTTGGATTATATCTGTCTTGTGTGATTGACTCCATTCTGAGTGCACCTCCCTTGCCCATGAACTTTCTTGAAACATTGGCACCCATCAACGGCGGATGCTGGGAGCAGCTGCACCTACCGAATATTTGAGAAACGAGTGGAACTGAAGTGCTCAACCCTGGTCGGCCGTTGCTTGCTTTCTTTGTTTTTTCTAATATATATATATATATATATATATATATATATATATATATATATATATATACATAGAGAGAGAGAATTTAGTTTTTGTATTTTTTGCATAACACTTCTATTTGGGACATAGTGATGGGTAATCAAAAACTAGAAGAGTCTTCGTTGTAATTTGTTAGTGTATTCATTCAGAGACATAGAAAAGACTGTTGTGTTATAATAGTGATACTTATTCTACACTAGATGTTTTATGTAAGTTGTATGTAGAAAATCGCTATAGATGTGTTTCCTCTGGCATGAAAGTGTAGGCGATCTATTTTTGAAATGACTGCGCTGTAATTGATAAACCTCTTCAATCACAGCAACTAGGAGGGCACTTTATGGATAATGTATGCCAGACGGACTGCACACATTCTCCTTCTATCTGTGTCATGACCCCTGTTGGCCCCAGCCCCTTACTCACACTCTGTTCCTCTTGTGCTGCCACATGCCTCCTTCTGCCTCCATAGTCACTTCACCTTTGCCCCTTGTGTGCCTCTGATTGTGTTCCTCTCATGTGCTCCCTTAAGCACCAGATCCCCTTGCCTCATTCCCTGAGTGCACCCCTGGCAAAATCTCTGATTCATTCTACTCTACTCTGTCACCATGCTCCACTGTGTGCTGCGGTACCATCTGGGACTTACAACCCTCTGCTACAGCACTGCCTCACTACCTCCACTACCACCCGCGTGTACATCCCTTTCACCTGTGTGGCACTGTCATCTCAACCCCCCCACCTCTAAGCTTAAGGAGTCCATTGCTCTACAATATCATCAACCCTAAGGCACCGCTTCATCAGTGCTTCAAGTGTGGTGAAAAAGGTGTGGGGTCTCAAAAAAGGGGTGAAGCTTAACAAGAATAACTAGAAACTCTCTATAACGCTCTATAAGAGGAGTGCCCAGAGCAACTATAGATGCTGCCTCAGACATGAAAATTTTAGTCTTCTCCTTGACAAGCTCATAAAGAGACAATAGAACAAACAATTACTAAAGATAGCAGTTAACACAATCTTTAACCCTTTATATAAGCACTATTACTCGTGACTGTAAGCAATAAAGCATTTGACAATGTAAGTTTATAGGTAAGCAGCACCTTGTTTGCTTGCTTTCACTTCTGTTGAAGGGTCCCATCTAATGGGGATACCTTGGTAATTCATTTAGAATTAATAACATCTTAGGCCATGTAACAGCAATGATGTATGGCAGCATCCACTGTATCGCTTCAACCCCTTATCACAATTGGTGCATTTGGTGACATGACATTGCAGCTCCAGTTCTTTACCAGGGTTCAGACATGGCAGGCAGGGTCAGCCATGGCAGGCCCTGACACACTTTGAACATTGCTCTCCAGTCAGATGCTAGACTCCATACAGGTTCGTGAAGCCTGGCATCATGTGACTGAAATTTGTGCTGCATGTGGGTGAAACCTACAATGTGTATGCTGGATATTATTCTTAAATGAGGGAAACTTGCTTTGCTGCTGCCCTTTTGGTAATTTCACTGTAATACTAAAGGATCACAATAGTTTTTCAATCATTTTATTAAGTTTTAATTGCATAAAGGAAAATAATACAATTTTGGGTAAAACAATGCCATTACACGCTCACTCAAGAAAACAGTACCTTATTGTATTGTCACCCATTACTCACTGTATCTTCCCTCCATTGCTACAATATAATACCATGTCAGTTTACAGTGATTCCTTCTTGGGGAATCAGGGTTCAAATCCTAGAAAGCAGATATTTTTTTCCTTCATAATGGTAATCTTTTTTCCATCATACCACCTGTGTTTCAAGGTGCCTACCTAGGATGATGTCACCTTTAGGGCCATCAGGATAATTGTTTTCCACAACACAGATCCTGACATAAAACCACCATAATTTGTCAAAATCTTATGTTAACATTTCGAAGCCTTATGATTTCCAAATTTGTCTATCAAATGGCCAAAAAAGGCATGTAATCAATTGCCAACAGTTCTCAAGGGCATTGCTAAAGTATTGCCAAAACATTGGGATCTTTAGTCAGTCTTGTACCTTGTCATTTCTCTTCCTCCTGTAGTACACAACACTGTTTGGTTCTCTGAGCCAAATTATCTCTAGAGGTCCAGGACCCTTACCAAAATTCCCACTATTAATATAACCACAGCAGCCATGAAAAGCAGTCCACGTCCAAAAATCAGCATCATCTTAGGCACAGTGTCGTTTTTTGTTGGATCCATTGGTACAGATTGGTTCTTCAAAGGTAACTGATCCAGGGGATGCCCATTTTGGTCAAATTGGGGAAAATCAAAAACATTCTGGCTATGTTCTTCCCCTGTAGAACATGAACACAACATATGTTAGAATAAGTAAATATCTACCACCTATTCACAGTTGTCTGAACTGAATGCTCACACAATACAAATAAAATAGATAAGTGAAGAGTCTGTGGGTTTAGAATTCCTCTGACATAGACACTTGGGCAAGACTCAAATGACAATTGCATTTATTTTTTATTTTTTAAAAGTCCACGAATAGGTTAGAAACTTTCTCACAAACAACTGGTAATAAATAATACATTACAAACTCATATATACTGTTCACTTAAGCATTATACAGGAGTGTGTATTCAAGATCTGTAAAGAGTTAAGATTACGTGTATCTAATGAATGAGTGTGCTTTAAATTGTGTCAGGAGACTGTGTCTTTTAAGGGTATGTACGGTCAAAGGTATGGAGTCGAGGGTTTGACTCATCAGTGTATTGAACAGATGTATTTATCAAGTTGGGTGTATCATGAGTCAGGAGTGGTGTCTTTCAAGAGGGGTTTCTTATAGAAAACAGATGTCAGCTTTACATTTGTATAAATAATCTAGACCTTTGCATCGTTTGACTCCACCTTAACTATTGAAGAAGTTTACTCTGCCATTAAATTCTCAAAGTCCAAAAGTGCACCTGGTCCTGATGGAATTTCAGCCGAATTCTATAAAATATTTTCCACTCAATTAGGCCTGGTACTCCTATCCTTGTTTCAAGATTTTGCCTTCAATGCTTCTGTTGAGGGTACATTTAAAGATGCTTCAATCATTGTGCTCCCCAAACCAGATAAGGACCATACTCTAATTTTAAACCTTCGCCCTATCTTGTTATTCATCAAGACTGCAAAATTGGTGGATTTAGATACATGATCACAAACGAAAGACTGCAATTAACTCATCGATCTCGTAGCTGCAAATCTAAATGTGAATGATAATATGGTGTGCTGTGCATTAAAAACTTACCAATGGTGGTGATTTTATTGGACATTTCAACATTACCAATAGTACAATACATACTTTTAAATGTGTTCTATTAATGGGGCAGCTATGAGATAGATGAGGCAAATGCAGTTGTTTCTTTGTAATCATGCCTCTAAATCCACCAATGGTGAAAGGGTTCTTGATATTTAAATAAACCCGTGATGATATGTGTAAAGCACCCAATTCATTGGGAAATTGAGAAAGGCGACCTATTGCTGAAATGCGTCTGTGAGATGAAACAAATATGGTAACAAGAACTCATTGAGTGCCTTACAATGTTGAAGGAGCGCTGATTAATTTGCATGATTTTCATCATCACGCGTCTGTGTGGCACCCGCTGCAAGTTTAGCAGCATGGTGAAATCAAAGCATCATGTTTAATTTCAACTGCCTGAGCCGCCACTAAAGAGCTGGACCATCGACCAAAGTCTGCAATTATTCAATTTCAGGGAAGCCAGTAATCTGAATGACTCCCAGGGTTTTCATTTCATTTTGGAATGACATCCAGTGGCAGGCAAGGGGCGCTTTTAATACACATCATTATGGAAATGGAAATGTGAGTGACAATGTAGTGAGCAATACATTAAAAATGATGACTTAACAATGGTGGTGAGTTTATTGGACATTTTAATATTACCAACAGTCTAATATATACTTTTAAATGCTTTCTATTAATGAAGCAGCTCTGAAATCGATGAGGACATTGCAGTCCTTTCTTTGTGATCATGCCTCTAAATCCACCAATGGCGAAAGGGTTCTTGATATTTAAATGAACCCGCAAGGATGTGAACATTGAGAAAGGCGACCTATCACCGAAACCCATCTGTAAGATGAAATAAAGATGATAACAAGAACCCAGTGAGTGCCTTGCAATGCTAAAGGAGCACTGAATTATTTGTGTGATTTTCACTATTATGCGTGTGTGTGGCACCCGCTGCGTGTTCTGTTGCATTGTGACATCGGAGCGTCGTATATATATGTGTGTGTGTGTGTATATATATATATATATATATCCTGAATCACTCCTTCCTAAATCCTGAACCCATGGGAGGTGGTGCACCAGCCGGCAGAGCCTGTGAGTAATCCAATAAGGCTCACACTCAGGTAAGATGTCAAGTGCAGTGAAGTTGATTTATTACTTCATGAATCTTGTTACGCTTTTTCGACTGAACAGGTAGTCTTGATCAAGACTGCCTGTTCAATTGAAACACGTAACGAGATTTACATGGGGATTCATGAATCTTCGTGATTTTCGAAGTTGAAAATTGAGAAAAATAAATTTTTGGGCCCTGGCGGGTTCCAGTAGCTACTCATAATTAGCACCAAAGTTTCCATAGGTAAAGCGTATTTTTGTTTGGCAATACCTTTGGTGCTGCTTGATGAATCATCACTAAATTTTCAAAAGCTTCCCCTTTTTGGTTCAGCTGCTGTGTTGAAAAGGCCAGGTCAAGAGGGGACTGAGAAAAAAGGGGGTTCCAAAACACGCTTTCCCCGTGTTATGTCTAAAGGGGTTTTTCGTTTTTGAACATGACTACAGCCCAAACCGCTGAACGGAATTGCACCAAATTTGGCAGAAAGCTAGATGTTGGTTCAGAAAGGATGATTTTTGTGTTGTGCTGAATATCCGTTCAGTAATTTCAGAGATATTTAAGTTTAAAAAATATCGATATCTGGGGAAGCGACTCCTTGCAGTGGACTCGCGGATCCTACTAAAATTTGATTGGCTGTCAACACTTCATACAGGAAGTGTTGCCAGCCATTTTGGGACTCCGCTTAAAGCCGAGTTCCACAAAAAAAGTAAAAAATAAAAAAAAGGGGCAGGGTAGGAATACTCTGACCCCCCACATAAGTTTGCCAGCAATTCATGGGTTTAACTGTGGATCGGTGGCAACATTTTCAAAAAAAGATGTGCGGGCTCCAATAATGTCTTTTTTTATGAAGCTCCTGGGTGGGCCAAATCTCGGAGGCATTGTTTATTAATTATGCCAGGGGTGCCCACGCGTCATACCCCGTGCACCAGAGACCACCACCTCCCCAGGGCAAACAATAACATTATTGCACGGGAGGCCCCAGCCCCAGAGACTGCCACCTCCCTGGGGCAATTAATAGAGAAATGCTGGGGGGCCCCCACCCCCCGCAGCCCTGGGGATTGCCACCTCCCCGGGGCTCATATTATATAATGAGGGAGGTCAGTTGCGGACCCCCTGGCCCCGGGGATCACCATCTTCCCGGGGCTAAATGAAACAAAGGAGGGGGGCTGCGCAACTCCCCTCCGGGAGCCGTAGATGGCCCTTGGGACCACCACCCCCCAGTGCCGGCTCCTGCGTTCCTGCTATGTCCTAGGGTGCCCACTCCTGGGACATAGCTGTTTGCTAGGGCTTGGCTAAGCAATAGCAAACTGTGCTCCACTTTGAGCAAGTGAGGGCATTTTGCTTTACCACAGAGGTGCAGCTGCTTTTGTGTCAAAGCAATGCCGGCTCACGCCGGAAGTGGGGAGCCGGCAGGGACTACTGGGGCCTTGAGGCTGCCCCACAGTCCCCAACAGCTCTCCCTGTGGACCCCAACACTAGAAAGTGGGTGCCCTGGGTGCGACCAGGGCACACACAACAGAGGCCAGGCCCCGGGGGATGGGGCCCCCCTCCCATTATTTATTTTTTTAAAGAAAAGGCCGGGCCCCGTGGGATGCCCCCTTTATAATTAACAACATCTTTAATGTACACAAAATATATATATATTTACATTAAAAATGTAGGCCAGGCCCTGGGGTAAGAATCCCCAGGGCCAGAAATGGCCTGACTCACCTATTCAAAATAGGCCTGGCCTGGGGGTATAGGCCCAGGGAAGGGGGGCCAAACAGCACCCCTCCTCGGATACATAAAAAATAAAAAAAGACCAGCAAGTCGCTGGAGGCCCTGCCCCCTCACCACTCTGCAAATGCACCTCCTTGTGCATTATTGGTTGGCGGATGAAGTGCCCTTGGCAGCTAAGGGTCCTTGGGGGCCAACAGGACCTCCAGTAAGTCCCACACAGTGGGATTGCTGAGAGGTCTTCGGAGGCCACGCTCCCTTTCTCCATCACTCTGCAAACGAGCCTCCTGGCACACTACTAGTAGGAGGATGAAGTCCCCTGGGCTATTTAGGGTACTTGGGGGCCAACTACTTCTCCTGTTACCTTCAGCAAGTCCCACACAGTGGGTTTGCTGAGAGGTATTCAGTGGCCACACCCCCTTTCTCCACCACTCTGCAAACGTGCCTCCTGGCATACTGCTGCTTAGGGGAAGAAGGCCACTTTAGTCCTGAGGCCCTCAGGAGACAGAGGGACCTCACCTCCCCACCAACAGTGCACTGAGAAGAACATTTGCAGAGTGGTGGAGAAAGGGGGCGTGGCCTCCGATAACTTCTCAGCAGTCCCACTGTTTGGGGCTTGCTGGAGTTAACAGGAGGTCTTGGTGGCCCCTGAGGACTCTCAGCAGTCAAGGTAACTTCATCCCCCAACCAGGAGCATGCCAGGAGGCGCGTTTGCAGAGAAATTGATAAATAGGGCGGGCCTCTGGCAAGTTCCCATCTTTTTTTTAAAGAAGGGGGGCCGCTTGGCCCCCCTTCCTTGGACCATTTTGAGCCCCAGGGGCCCCATCCCCCAGGACATGACCCATTTTTTTGTAATTTATGAAAGAGGAGGGGGCCGCGCCCTCCTCCTGGCCCATTTTCGGCATCGGGAACCACATCCCCCAGGGCCCGACCCTTTTTTTTTTTTAAAAGGGAGGGGGCAGCACTCCCGAGGCCAATTTCTACCACAAAAACCCTATACCCAGGGGCCAGGACTTTATACTTTTTTTTTTTTTTTAAAGGGATGGGCACAGCACGACCCCTAACCCTAGGTCGTTTACGGCCCTGGGACCTCATCCCCCCGGGCCAAGCCTTAATATATATTTTTAAATGAGGAGGGGGAACTATGCGTCCCTCCTCCCCTGGCCAACTTCGGCCCTGGGGGCCCCATCCCCCAGGGCATGGCCACCTCGTTGGCGACCGCAGGGAGAGCCTGAAGGCCCCCACAGGCTTGGCCAGCTTTCCGCCTCCTGTGGGAGCCTGCATTGCTTTTTAAACACAGGGAGCTGCTGACATGCAGCTCCCTGTGTGTATAAAGCAAAGTGTGCTCCGCTTTAATAAAGCGAGAGAAAAATGCTCTCGCTAGCTAAAGGCAGAGTACACTGTTTCCTATGGCATGGTGGGATCAGTGCTTCCTCCACGCCATGGCAAACTGCAACGTCCAAGGGTAGGCACCCGGGGTCATTGCTGGAGCCGGCCCTGGGAGCTGGCGGTCCCCAGGGCCATGTAGGGCTCCAAGAGGGGTGCTGGGCCACCCTCCTCCTTCCTAGAATAGGGCCTGCCCCAGGGAGGTGGCGATCCTAGGGATGAGAATGGGCCGGGAGGAGGGCCACACACCTCCCTCTCTCATTTATTTAAAATATAGTTTGGCCCTGGGGAGGTTGTGGTCCCCGGGGCTGGGGGTGGTCCATGAGGCCCCCCTACATGGAAATCTAAAAGCCCCAGGGAGGTGGTGGTCCCAGGGGCAGGGGGGTCCTTGAGGCCCCCATTACATAAGCTGCAGGGAGGTGGCAGTCCCCGGGCTGCTGGGGAGGCCATAGGACCTCCCCCGCATTTCTACAATAATTAGCCCCAGAGAGGCAGCGGTCCTCGGGGCTGTGGCTAGACCATGTGCCTCCCCCGCATTTCACTTGTATTCAGCCCTGGGGAGGTGGTGGTCCCCATCATTATTTTCAATTGCTCCCAGGACCTGGCCCACCCGGGTGTCTAAATTAAACGAAGCATGGGAACCTGTGGGACCTCTCCTAAAGCCATAGGGGGTCAGGGTGTTTCCACCCTGCCCGCTTTTCTTTTTTAAATCTTTTTTCTTGTGACTCAGTTGAACTGTCCTGGTTTGAAGGGTTGGCAGCGAATCAGATCTCAGGCACAAGATCGGGAGGGGTCGCGGATCCACCGCTGCCTCAGTTGTACATCTGAGAAATCTTTAAATTTCTCAGCAAATACTGAACAAATTTACACCATAAAAAGTGGTCGCTTTCTAGACCAACAGCTACCATTCTGCCAAATTTGGTGTAATTCCGTTTAGCAGATCGGGCTGTAGCTGTGTCGAAAGTTTTCTATGGAAAATAAGATGGAGTATTTTGGGACCCCCCTTTTTCACGGCACCCGCTTAACCAATCACCAAAAACTTTCAAGACAGGAGCTAAAGTGACTGGCACATTAGATTTGAATATTTCATGAGGATTCGTGAAATGACGCCAAACTTACATATGTGTATATATATATATATATATATATATATATATATATATATATATATATATATATATATATATAGAGTCTGCTGACCTCAAATGTCTGTTTTCTAGTAAACCATTGATGGTGTTGTTAGGGGTGGGTAAGGGAATAGGGTGGTAATGGTGTTTTAAGGTTTATGGGTGGGTAAGGGAATAGGGGGATAAGGGTGAATTTAGAGTTAGGGGTTGGTACGGAATAGGGTGTAAAGGGTGTTTTTAGGGTTATGGGGTAGGTAAGTGTATATGGTGGTAAGGGTGAATTTAGGATTTAGGGATGGGTGAGTTGAAGGTTTAGTGGTTTCTAAGGGAATAGGGGGAATTCATTATATGTATATATATATGAAAGAGAGATTCTGTGGCTACCTCCACTCACATTGCGCCGTCATCACGGAAGAACACAGAAAGGAGGCACTTGAAACAGCGACTCACATCAGGTAGCTAGTTGCAAAACTCCTTTTTATTTTTTCATTTTTCTTGATGCAAAGTGCAAACAGTGCATTTTAAGTGACAAAAAGACGACCTACGCGTTTTGGCCAACGGCCTTCGTCTGGGTCAAAGTATGTGTGGTGACATTGGTGTTTATAAAGGGGTTGGTTGGACCCTCCCCCTATTAAAAAAACATTAATTACAAAAAGTTATTTTTTGCTGTTAAAGGAACCTAACACATTTTTCTAAGTACATTCTTACTTTTTTACTTTTTTCATGTGTACTCTTTTATTTACAAATCCCAGCATTATGCATCAATATTTACATTCATGGAAAATAGCGACACAGATTTTCCTACAGAAATGAACTGAAAAAGAATAATCGTTTGCAACCAATAATATCATTAGCCTTGAAACAAAATTTAGGTAAAGTACCCATTTGTAGCAAAGCTTCATCTTTAACTATGTTGAATTCTATGCTCTACTATTTTAAAATAGATTGACAATGGATATAGCAGAGGAAATAGACCTAATATTCATATTAATTTTCATATGTTAAGACATTCCCCATATTTTAAAATTTGTATGCCTTTCAAAGGGTCCAGCTGCCAGATCCTTAATTGTGCAAATTGTGCAAGATGTAAACATGTGTACGTTATGACACAGTTAAAGTAAATCACGGTCCTATCGATCTGTTGATTGTTTTGATGCTTTTGAGACCAAATATCAGACTTTAGACAGATAAAAACCATGTGCAAAAGCGCTAATGTAAGTGAAGTACATACTTAAACCATATTGCTATACATGCCGTTTATATACTGTCAAAGTGCATCTCATTGATGGTAAAATACACATTTCATAATAATGCTGTTTCATTAAAAAATTTTACCTAAAAACCAATTTAAGTGCAAAAATGCAATAAAGTGCAAAGTGTATGTAAATAATAGCACATACAGTGCATCTCATTGAAGGTAAAGTACCCATTTTATAATGGTCCTGTCCCATTCCATTAATGTACTTCAGCCTTATTCAGGTGCAAAGATGCAATAAAGTGTCTAGTGCAAGTAAACAATAACATATACAAACATGTTTACAGTTGTCCAACTCATTCTTAGGATTCAGAGAGTTCCTCAATGTCACCTTACCAACCGCATTTACTCTGATGTATATTGGACAACAATTAACTTGTCAAATTTGTCCTAAACCACATTGTCTCTAGATGTATATTGCAGAATCCAAGATTTCCCTCTAATTCAATATAGTGGCAATTCAATTATGCTTCCTACACTGCAGTTAAGTCATTATTGGTCAGTTTTCATAAAAACGATTAATAGTAAAATTCTGCCACCTTCTCCATTTATAAAGTGCAAATGCTGGACCTAAGCAGTATTGATTCATCCCCAACCATCAAATATATAAATGTACAAATGTATAATACAACAGCATGGTGAGCATAATTAGGAAAAGATTGACCGACTTCTTTTTACAGGATAGTCTTAAAAACAAACTTATAAAAAAGTGTGAAGTTCCGCATCAGCATTGAGTCCCCATGGTATTTCAGTTCCCATCAATACTATCCATTTGGATTCCGCTTTTCTGAGTGTCAAATCTCTGTCTCCACCTCTGATGTTGAGAGGGATGTGCTCAATGCCATAAAATGATAGGTTCTCAAACTGGCCTTCATGGTCTTTCCACACATGTTTAGAGATTGCATAAGTGAAATCCTTATTTTTAATTGCCCTAAGATGTTGTAGGATACGCAATTTCAATTTGTTCACTGTACTTCCAATGTACTGCTTCCCGCATTCACACTGGAGGGCATAGACAACATGTGTGGTTTCGCACGTGATTCTTTCCTTAATTTTGATTTTCTCTCCTATCAGGTTGTTAACTTCCTGACGGTTTTGCCCATGTTTGCACGCCTTGCATTTAGGGCATTTATAGAAGCCACTCATTCTTAACCACTGGCTCTTGCTCCCACTTGTATCTGTTTTCTGGAAGTGGCTGTGCGTCACAATGTCCCCAAGTGACGATGCCTTCTTGTAGGGGATGCTGAGATGGTTGGATGTGCACGCCTTTAGATCTTCATCTGTGGATAATATCTTCCAATGATTTCGCAGAGCATCTCTTATATTACTGGAGATGTTAAATTGTGTAATATATCTGATTTCACCCTCCTCTGTTCGATCTCTTCGCTTCTCATTGATGCTCTTTGGAAGTAACAGGGACTCTCTCTTCTTCTTCATAGCCCTTGTTTTTGCATCATCCAATACCACTATAGGATAACCTCTCCTAAGGAATCTTCTGTACATTTGGTCAATCTGTTCCAAAAATTCTTCTTCCTCTGAGCAGTTCCTTCGTGCTCGGAGTAATTCCCCAAAGGGGACGCTCCATTTCAGACATTTTGGGTGGGATCTGTTTGCCAATAAGCTACTGTTGCAGGAAGTGGGCTTGCGGAAGAGTGTTGTGCATATTTTCTGTTCCTTTGTATAGATATGGATATCCAGATAATCTATCTCGGTTTTACTGGTGTTATATGTAAACTCCAGCTGGAATGTGTTTGTATTAAGAGATTTAAGGAAGGCATTCAATTCCTCTGTATTGCCCTCCCAGATTAAAAACAAATCGTCTATATAGCGCACCCAGAGTATAACTTCTTCATTCACTCCTTTGTTTGCGTCAGACCAAATGTGTTCTGCTTCCCACATGCCCATCGTCAGGTTGGCATACGTGGGCACAAAGGAAGTCCCCATCGCAGTCCCTTTGCTCTGTCTGTAAAACTTTTTATCAAAGATAAAAACATTTGTGAGGCAGAAATTCAACATTTCTAAAATCATATTGGTCTGTCTTAAAACACTCAGAGATCTTGAACAGAGATAGAATTCACAGGCGTTGATGCCATCCTCATGTTTGATTGATGTATATAGTGAGACTACATCAATGGTCACCATTGTGTAGTCTTCTTTCCAAGGGATTCCAGATATCCAATTTAAAAAGTCCATTGAATCCCGGATGTAGCAAGGTAAATTTCGCACATATGGAAAGAGAAAGATATCCAAAAATCTCGAGGTATTCTCCAGAAGCGAACCACAGGAACTGACAATAGGGCGTCCTGCAGGATTTTCCACATTTTTGTGCCCCTTCAGTAACACATATATCGTCGGTGTGATAGGACGCAGTATAAGGAGGTAATCTAATTCATTATCATCCAACAATATATATATATAATTCACTGAAAAAAACACAGGTTTCAGGGATGTTATAGTTAGTTGGACATTTCACTCGTACAAAACCAGAGAAATTCGGCCGTTATAGTTAGTTGAGCTTACTATAACTCGCGCCCCCGCAATGCACTGCTGATGACGTCACATATTACATCACTCATGACATGGTCAGTGACATCACTGATGACATCACTGATGACATCTCAAATGACATCACTGATGATATCATCCAGTGACTGTGTGTTTCTGAAAAGTTTAAATATGTTTTATATATATATATATATATATATATATATACGCCAAGGTGTATTGCAGAATGAGTGGGTGTATGAGTGTCTGAATGGATGATTTAGTAGGTGCGTGATTGATTGTATAATGAGTGATTAAACGTGTCTTACTGAATGCATGAGTTAGTGACTAATCTGTGTGAAAGTCTGTATCAGTCTGTCAGTTGATGTGTAACCGGCTGCATGGGTTGGTGAGTTGGTGAGTAGCTACATGAGTGTCTATATGGGTTATTCATTGGTTGTCTAAGTACCTGTAAGGGTGCCTGAGTGTCTGTGTGGGTGGCTGTGGGGGTGTGACTCCGTGCATGGATGTGTGAGTGGGTGATTTACTGGGTGTATGGGTTCAAGAGTGCATCTGTGAGGGGCTGTATTGGTGGGTGAGTAATTGTATGGCTGTGTTGGTGAGTGAATTGATGTCTCAGTGGTACATGTCTGAGTAACTACATATGTGAAGGCAGTATATGTGAGTGTTGGAGTATATAAATGACTATATGTGAGAGTGAGTGATTGTGAGAGTGGCTGTATGGATGAGTGTGTGCTTGTGTCAGAGATTATATAAGAGAGTAAGTATGTGTTAGTATCTGTATGAATAAGTGAGGTGGTGTGTGTATAACTGTATAGGTGAGTAAATGGGAGTGTGATTGTTTCTTTGCGTGACTGACTAGGTGTGTGAGTAAGTCTATGGGTGAGTGGCTGTGTGTGAGTGTCTGTATGGGTATATGAGTGCATATGATACTGGCTGTATTGGTGAGTGACTGTATGGGTGAGTGAGTGGATGTATGTGTAGACCTAGGAATCAGTGAGTGGGTATGTACTAACTGGTATTGGTGTGTCTATGGTTTTGAGAATGGTAGTCTGTATTCTAGAGTGGGTGTATCAAAGGTTATATTAGGGTGTGAGGAGGTGCATCAGATGATCACGTGGATGATGTCATCAGTGATGACATCAGTGATGTCACTGACCATGTCATGAATGATGTAATATGTGACGTCATCAGCAGTGCATTGCGGGGGCGCGAGTTATACTTAGCTCAACTAACTATAACGGCCGAATTTCTCTGGTTTTGGACTAGTGAAATGTCCAACTAACTATAACGTCCCTGAAACCTGTGGTTTTTTCTGTGAATTTCAAAGGTTTTTTAAATGCTAATTTCTAACTATAACGTCCCTGAAACCTGTGGTTTTTTCAGTGAATTTCTATGGTTTTTTAAATTCTAATTTTTAACTATGGCTACATAGTTAGAACATGTACAGAAAGAGGAAGAAAGGTGCAGAAAGAATCAAGAAAAATGCAAAAAGAGGCAACAGAAGTCCAGAAAGAGGAAGAAAGGTACAGAAAGAAGCAAGAGAAGTGCAGAAGGAACCAACAGAGGTGCAGAAAGATGCCTACTTCGACAGTACCTTTCCAAAGACTCATACAAAGTAGCCTAATCACTAATCCTTCTCCCCAAGATGTCTTAAACCTCACTCTTCTCTTGAAGGTTCACTATTAATCGACTGCTCAGAATGTTAGGCCTACCAAATATAAAACAGCAATCCTAAGCATATCACTAATGTAAGTCTGACCAAGTTTGTGAAGGTATGCATGCGTGTCCATGCTTTTACCCAGTGACATGTTAAATCTAAATAAACATACAAATACTTGAATACCTGTGTTTCAAACAGCATACTCGTAAATTGGTGTACAAAAATGTGTATGCATTTCTTTCTGCTCACAATACAGGGCACATGGGTATTCAATAGTATATTTGAGGGGCTCTATAACAGATATATACATAAGACATGTCTGCCTGTGTAACCGAATGACAGAGCAGAACTGAGAAGATTTGACCACCTATAGGAGAAGCTACCCGCTTTTTAAGCTACCACCTTCAGATGCAAAACACATGTAAGAATACATGTACAAGTAGATATATACCTCAGTCACGAGAGCACGCATACCTTTAAACTTGACAGCTTGCACTTCCCATTTGAGTACAGAAAGAGGCGAGAGAAGTTCAAAAAGAAGCAAGAGAGTTGCAGAAAGAGGCAAAAGAGGTGCAGAAAGAGGGAACAGGGATGCAGACAGAGGCAAGAGAGGTACAGAAAGAAGGAAGAGGGGTACAGAAAGAGGCAAGAGAGGTGCAGACATTTTCAAGAGAGGTGCAGAAAGAAGCAAGAGCAGTACAGAAAGAACCAACAGAGGTGCAGAAAGAGGCAGGAGGGGTACAGAAAGAGGCAAGAGAAGTGCAGAAAGAAGCAAAAGAGGTGGAGAAAGAGGCAAGAGGGGTGCAAACAGAGGCAAGAGAGGTACAGAAAGAGGGAAGAGGGGTGCAGAAAGAGGCAAGAGGGGTGCAAAAATGTGCGAGAGGTGCAGAAAGAAGCAAGAGCAGTGCAGAAAGAACCAACAGAGGTGCAGAAAGAGGCAAGAGGGGTACAGTAAGAGGCAAGAGAAGTACAGAAAGAAGCAACAGAGGAGCAGAAGGAGGCAAGAGAACTGCAGAAAGAGGCAAGAGAGTTGCAGAAACAGGCAAACAAGGTGCAGAAAGAACCAACAGAGGTGCAGAAGGAGGCGAGAAGGGTGCCGAAAGAGGCAAGAGGGGTCCCGAAATTTGCAAGAGAGGTCCAGAAAGAAGCAAGAGCAGTGCAGAAAAAACCAACAGAGGTATAGAAACAGACAAGCGGGGTGCAGAAAGAGGCAAGAGAAGTGTAGAAAGAAGCAACAGAGGTGCAGAAGGAGGCAAGAGAACTGCAGAAAGAGGAAAGAGTTGTAGAAACAGGCAAGAGAGGTACAGGAAAAGGGAACAGGTGTGCAGAAAGAGACAAGAGAGGTGCAGAAAGAGGGAAGAAGGGTGCAGAAAGAGGTTAGAGGGGTGCAGAAAGAGGAAATTTAAGTGCAGAAAGAAACAACAGAGGTGCAGAAGGAGGCAAGAGAAGTACAGAAAGAGGCTGGGGAGTTGCAGAAACAGGCAAAAGAGGTGCAGAAAGAAGCACGATCAGTGCAAAAAGAACCAACAGAGGTGCAGAAGGAGGCAAGAGGGGAGCAGAAAAAGGCAAGAGGGGTGCAGAAATTTGCAAGAGAGGTGCAGAAAGAAGTAAGAGCAGTGCAAAAAGAAGCAACAAAGGTGCAGAAGGAGGCAAGAGGGATACAGAAAGAGGCAAGAGAAGTGCAGAAGGAAGCAACAGAGGTACAGACAGAGGCAAGAGCGGTGCAGATATAGGGAAGAGGGGTACAGAAAGAGAAAGAGGGGTGCAGAAATGTGCAAGAGAGGTGCCGAAAGAAGCAAGAGGAGTGCAGAAAGAACCAACAGAGGTACAGAAAGAGGCAAGAGGAATGCAGAAAGAGCAAGAGAAGTGCAGAAAGAAGCAACAGAGGTGCAGAAAGAGGCAAGAGGGGTGCAGACAGAGGCAAGAGAGGTGCAGAAAGAGGGAAGAGGGGTGCAGAAAGAAGCATGAGGGGTGCAAAAATTTGCAAGAGAGGTGCAGAAAGAAGCAAGAGCAGTGCAGAAAGAACCAACAGAGGTGCAGAAAGAAGCAATAGGGGTGCAGAAAGAGGCTAGAGGGGTTCAGAAAGAAGCAACATAGGTGCAGAAGGAGGCAAGAGAACTGCAGAAAGATGCAAGAGAGTTGCAGAAACAGGCAAGAGAGGTGCAGAAACAGGCAAGAGAGGTGCAGAAAAAAGCAACAGAGGTGCAGAAAGAAGCAAGAGAAGTGATGAAAGAGACAAGAGAGTTGCAGAAACAGGCAAAAGAAGTGCAGAAAGAGGCAAGAGTAGTGCTGAAAGAAGCAACAGAGGTACAGAAAGAAGCAGGAGAAGTGATGAAACAGACAAGAGAGTAGCAGAAAGAACTCTTGAGCTAGAAACAAGGTTTTTTTTGTTCAAATCTGCAGATTATGCAGCGGATGATGGATTATGTGGCAAATGCGGAAAATGTCTAATTATGCGAAAATCGGTGCAGCCGAACAGTCGCATAATTCCAGTGGCCCTGCTCATACCTCCGACTAGGTCCAGAAGTGCTCCTCAGTGGTTCCTTCTTTTTTTTGTCTCATTAAGTTTATAGTTTAGCTTCTATGGAAATGAGGAAGACTAAACCTGAGGTTAGCACTCCACAACACAGACTACCAGACCACATAATTACTCTCCATAACACATAATCACACTCTACATAATTCCTATAAACTAAATACCACATACTTTCTATCCGCATAATTTCACGGCACAACATACCGCATAATTCCACTACACACAACGTACATCCACTCCCCTCCAAAAAACATTAGTAAAAAACATTTACATTTACAATGCCAATAGCCACAACTTTTGCAACTGCGAGAACTATTACATTCCAAATGCTTCTTTAACTAGTAGTCGCGTTTGCAGAGTGGTGGAGAAAGGGGGCTGGGCCTCTGACCAGCGCTCATGAATTCCGCTGCATAGGACTTACAGGAGGTACCAGGAAGGCTTCTTGGCCCCCAAAGTCCCTCAGGAATAAAGTGGACTTCACCCCCTACCAGTAGTGTGCCAGGAGGCGTGTTTGCAGAGTGGTGGAGAAAGGGCAGCATGGCCTCCGAAGACTTCTTAGCAATCCCACTGTATGAGTCTTACTGGAGGTAACAGGAGGGGTAGTTGGCCCCCAAGGACATCCTTTGGGGCCAACTACCCATTCTATTACCTCCAGTAAGTCCCACACGGGCAGGACTGCTAAGTCCTCAAAGGAGGCCATGCCCCCTTTGCCCACCACTCTGCAAACGTGCTCCCTGGTGCAGGAGGTGCGTTTGCAGAGTGGTGGACAAAGGGGCCATGGCCTGTGTCCACCTATCAGCAATCCCACTATCTGGGGCATACTGGAGGTATTAGGTAGGCTAGTTGGCCCCTAAGGACTCCCAGCAGCGCAGTGGACTTTAATCCCAATCCAAGAGCGCACCAGGGAGCGCGTTTGCAGAGTGGTGGGGAAAGGGGGCGTGCCCTGCTATGAGAACTTAGCAATGCTGCTGTGTGGGACTTACTGGAGGTAGTAGGAGGGGTAGTTGGCCCCCTAGGTTGTCCTTGACCGGTTAAATAAATGTGGAAATATACTAATTTCAGCTTCATTTTTCTGCAAAACCCAAAATAAATATGGATAAGTACAGATAAAATTAACAAAAAATAAATATGGATAAATACAGACGGAAATGTCAAAAAAATTAATACCATAAAACCAGGAGCCCTAGTTATGGAGAGTAATTATGTGGTATGGTAGTCTGTGTTGTGGAGTGGTAACCTCAGGTTTAGTCTTCCTCGTTTCCATAGAAGCTAAACTATGAACTCAATGAGACAAAAAAAAGAAGGAATCACTGAGGAGCACTTCTGGACCTAGTCAGAGATATGAGCAGGGCCACTGGAATTATGCGACTGTTTGGCTGCACCAACTTTCGCACAATTATACATTTTCTGCATTAGCCACGTAATCTATCATCTGCTGCCTAATCTGCAGATTTGAACAAAAAAAGCATTGTTTCTAGCTTAAACAGCTCAAACGTTACCAAAAATGCAGCGACAAGTGTTAAAACGTGGTGGAAGGTCCTTTGTAAACCTAGAATGGTCACCTGTTACTTATTGCTAAATGTGGGTGTCAAATTGGTACTAGTGGTGTGCAAGCCATTCTGCGCCTCTCTTGCCTCTTTCTGCATCTCTGTTGCTTCTTTCTGCACCTTTCTTTCTTTTTCTGCACTTCTCTTGCCTCTTTCTGCACATCTCTTCTACTTTCTGCACCTCTTTCTGCACCTCTGTTACCTCTTTCTGCACCTCTGTTGCCTCTTTCTGCACCTCACTTGCATCTTTGTGCACCCCTCTTGCCTCTTTCTACACCTCTCTTGCCTCTTTCTGCACCCCTCGTCCCTCTTTCTGTACCCCTCCTGCCTCTTTCTGCACCTTTGTTCCTTCTTTCTGCACTTCTTTTGTTTCTTTCTGCACCTCTCTTGCTTCTTTCTGCACTTCTCTTGCCTCTTTCTCCACCCCTCTTCCCTCTTTCTGCATCTCTGTTGCTTCTTTCTGCACCTCTCTTGTTTCTTCCTCCACCCCTCTTCCCACTTTCTGCACCTCTGTTGCTTCTTTATGCACCTCTCTTGCTTCTTTCTGCACCCCTCATGCCTCTTTCTCTACCCCTTCCCCCTTTCTGCATGTCTGTTGCTTCTTTCTGCACTTCTCTTGCCTCTTTCTCCACCACTCTTCCCTCTTTCTGCAACTCTGTTGGTTCTTTCTGCACTTATTTTGCATCTTTCTGCACCTCTCTTGCTTCTTTCTGCATCCCTTGTGCCTCTTCCTGTACCCCTCATCTCTTCCCGCACCCTTCTTGCCTCTTCCTGAACCTGTGTTCCTTCTTTCTGCACTTCTTTTGTTAATGTCTGCACCTCTCACTTCTCTCTGCACCCCTTTTGCCTCTTTCTTCACCCCTCTTCCCTCTTTCTGCACCCCTCTTGCCTCTTTCTGCACCTATGTTCTTTTTTTCTGCACTTCTTTTGATTCTTTCCACAGCTCTCTTGCTTCTTTCTGCACTCCCTTGCCTCTTTCTCTACCCCTCTTCCCTCTTTCTTCTCCCCTGTTGCCTCTTTCTGTACCTCTGTTCCTTCTTTTGTTTGGTTTTGCACATCTCTTGCTTCTTTCTGCACCGCTTGTGCCTCTTTCTGCACCCCTCTTCCCTCTTTTTGCACTCCTCTTGCCTCTTTCTGCACTTCTATTGCTTCTTTCTGCACTACTCTTGCTTCTTTCTGCACCACTCGTGCTTCTTTCTGCACCCTTCTTCAATCTTTCTGCACCCCTCTTGCCTCTTTCTGCACCTCTGTTCCTTCTATCTGGTCTTCTTTTGTTTCTTTATGCACCTCTCTTGCTTCTTTCTGCACTTCTCTTCCCTCTTTCTCCACCCCTCATCCCACTTTCTGAACCTCTGTTGCTTCTTTCTGCACTTCTCTTGCTTCTTTCTGCACCTCTGTCCCTTCTTTCTGCAACCCTTGTGCCTCTTTCTGCACCCCTCTTCCCTCTTTCTGTTCTCCTCTTGTGTCTTTCCGCACCTCTGTTGTTTCTTTCTGCACCTCTCTTGCTTTTTTCTGCACCCCTCATGCCTCTTGCTACACCCCTCTTACCTCTTTTTGCAGTACTCTTGCCTCTTTCTGCACCTGTTCCTTCTTTCTGCACTTCATTTGTTTCTTTCTGCACCTCTCACTTCTTTCTGCACCCCTTTTGCCTCTTTCTCCACCCCTCTTTCCTCTTTCTGCACCCCTCTTGCCTCTTTCTGCAAGTCTGTTCCTTTTTTCTGCACTTCTTTTGTTTCTTTCTGCAGCTCTCTTGCTTCTTTCTGCACCCCATTGCCTCTTTCTCCACCCCTCTTCCCTCTTTCTTCTCCCCTGTTGCCTCTTTCTGCACCTCTGTTCCTTCTTTTGTTTGTTTTTGCACATCTCTTGCTTCTTTCTGCACCGCTCGTGCCTCTTTCTGCACCCCTCTTCCCTCTTTTTGCACCCCTTTTGCCTCTTTCTGCACTTCTGTTGCTTCTTTCTGCACTACTCTTGCTTCTTTCTGAACCTTTCTTGCTTCTTTCTGCACCACTCGTGCTTCTTTCTGCACCACTCATGCTTCTTTCTGCACCCTTCTTCCATCTTTCTGCACCCCTCTTGCCTCTTTCTGCACCTCTGTTCCTTCTTTCTGGTCTTCTTCTGTTTTTTTCTGCACCTCACTTGCTTCTTTATGCACTTCTCTTGCCTCTTTCTCCACCCCTCATCCCTCTTTCTGCAATCCTTGTGCCTCTTTCTGCACCCCTCTTCCCTCTTTCTGCTCTCCTCTTGTCTCTTTCCGCACCTCTGTTGTTTCTTTCTGCACCTCTCTTGCTTCTTTCTGCACCCCTTGTGCCTCTTTCTGCACCCCTCTTCCCTCTTTTTGCAGTACTCTTGCCTCTTTCTGCACCTCTGTTTCTTCTTTCTCCACTTTGTTTGTTTCTTTCTGCACCCCTCTTGCTTCTTTCTGCACCCCTCCTGCTTCTTTGTGCACCTCTTGTGCCTCCTTCACACCTCTCCCCTCTTTCTGCACCCCTTTTCTGTCTTTCTACACCTCTGTTCCTTCTTTCTGCACTTCTTTTGTTTCTTTCTGCACCTCTCGTTTCTTTCTGTATCCCTCTTGCCTCTTTCTCCACCCCACTTCCTCCTTTCTGCATCTCTGTTTCTTCTTTCTGCACTTCTCTTGCTTCTTTCTGCACCTCTCTTGGTTCTTTCTGCACCCCTCATGCCTCTTTCTGCACCTCTGTTGATTCTTTCTGCACTTCTTTTGTTTCTTCCTGCACCTCTCGCTTCTTTCTGCACCCCTTTGCCTCTTTCTGCACCCTTCTTGCCTCTTTCTGCACCTCTGTTCCTTCTTTCTGCACTTCTTTTGTTTCTTTCTGCAGCTATCTTGCTTCTTTCTGTACCCCCTTACCTCTTTCTCAACCCCCTTTCCCTCTTTCTTCACCCATGTTGCCTCTTTCTGCACCTCTGTTCCTTCTTTCTGCACTCCTTTTGTTTCTTTCTGCACATCTCTTGCTTCTTTCTGCACCCCTCGTGCCTCTTTCTGCACCCCTCTTCCCTCCTTTTGCACCCCTCTTGCCTTTTTCTGTACCTCTGTTGCATCTTTCTGCACTACTCTTGCTTCTTTCTGCACCTCTCTTGCATCTTTCTGTACCACTAGTGCTTCTTTCTGTACCCCTCTTCCCTCTTTCTGCACCCCTCTTGCCTCTTTCTGCACCCCTGTTCCTTCTTTCTGCTCTTCTTTTGATCCTTTCTGCTCCTCTCTTGCTTCTTTCTGCTCCCCTCTTGCCACTTTCTCCACATCTGTTCCCCCTATTTGCATCTCTGTTGCTTCTTTCTGCACTTCTCTTGCCTCTTTTTCCACCCCTCATCCCTCTTTCTGCACCTCAGTTTCTTCTTTCTGCACTTTTTTTTGCTTCTTTCTGCACCTCTGTCCCTTCTTTCTGCAACTCTTGTGCCTCTTTCTGCACCCCTCTTCCCTCTTTCTGCTCTCCTGTTGTCTCTTTCTGCACCTCTCTTCCCTCTTTCTGCACCCCTCATGCCTCTTTCTGCACCTTTGTTGATTCTTTCTGCACTTCTTTTGTTTCTTCCTGCACCTCTCGCTTCTTTCTGCACCCCTTTTGCCTCTTTCTGCACCCTTCTTGCCTCTTTCTGCACCTCTGTTCCTTCTTTCTGCACTTCTTTAGTTTCTTTCTGCAGCTATCTTGTTTCTTTCTGTACCTCCTTACCTCTTTCTCCACCCCCTTTCCCTCTTTCTTCACCCATGTTGCATCTTTCTGCACCTCTGTTCCTTCTTTCTGCACTTCTTTTGTTTCTTTCTGCACATCTCTTGCTTCTTTCTGCACCCCTCGTGCCTCTTTCTGCACCCCTCTTCCCTCCTTTTGCACCCCTCTTGCCTTTTTCTATACCTCTGTTGCATCTTTCTGCACTACTCTTGCTTCTTTCTGCACCTCTCTTGCATCTTTCTGTACCACTAGTGCTTCTTTCTGTACCCCTCTTCCCTCTTTCTGCACCGCTCTTGCCTCTTTCTGCACCCCTGTTCCTTCTTTCTGCTCTTCTTTTGATCCTTTCTGCTCCTCTCTTGCTTCTTTCTGCACGCCTCTTGCCACTTTCTCCACACCTGTTCCCCCTATTTGCATCTCTGTTGCTTCTTTCTGCACTTCTCTTGCCTCTTTTTCCACCCCTCATCCCTCTTTCTGCACCTCAGTTGCTTCTTTCTGCACTTTTCTTGCTTCTTTCTGCACCTCTGTCCCTTCTTTCTGCAACTCTTGTGCCTCTTTCTGCACCCCTCTTCCCTCTTTCTGCTCTCCTGTTGTCTCTTTCTGCACCTCTCTTCCCTCTTTCTGCACCCCTCTTGCCTCTTTTTGCACCTCTGTTCCTTCTTTCTGCACTTCTTTTAGTTCTTTCTGCACCTCTCTTGTTTCTTTCCGTATCCCTCTTGCCTCTTTCTTCACCCCACTTCCCCCTTTCTGCATCTCTGTTGCTTCTTTATGCATTTCTCTTGCTTCTTTCTGCATCTCTCTTGAATCTTTCTGTACTCTTCGTGCCTTTTCGGCACCCCTCATCCCTCTTTCTGCCCTCCTCTTGCCTCTTTCTGTACCCCTCTTCCCTCTTTCTGCACCCCTACTGCTTTTTTCTGCACCTCTGTTCCTTCTTTCTGCACTTCTTTTGTTTCTTTCGGCAGCTCTCTTGATTCTTTTTGCACCCCCTTGCCTCTTTCTCCACCCCTCTTCCCTCTTTCTTCACCGCTGTTGCCTCTTTCTGCACCTCTGTGGCTTCTTTCTGCACTTCTTTTGTTTCTTTCTGCACCTCTCTTGATTCTTTCTACACCCCTCTTGCCTCTTTCTCCACCCTCCTCCCTGTTTCTGCATCTCTGTTGCTTCTTTCTGCACTTCTGCACTTGCAAGGCAAGCCCGTCTGCGCCCGTCCGCGGCCAGCCGGGACCAGGGGCCAGTCATTATGCCCCAAAAATTATTTACACCATAACAGATCTTAAATCCTTAGCCCCATGGAATATACAACCCCTAAACTTGACAGCCAACAATTACTAGATGAACTCGGCCTCCTTCAATCTGGTCAGTCATCTGAGTTTGGCAAAAATAGAGATCCTGGTCAAATCTCTAGTCAGATTACTGCACCAAATAGCCAAAGCACAGCACGCTCGGTAAAAGAACTGAGCATACTGTACTTAAACACCCGGTCTGCAGTAAAGCATAAGTTAGAATTGTTTAACCTACTCGACACTGATTCACCCGATATATTGTTCTTGTCAGAAACATGGCTGACGGAAGAAGCCACGCCTGATATTTTAGCTGCACTGCCAGACAATTATTACCTGCTCTCCGCAAATAGAACAGGAAAAAAAGGGGGTGGAGTGGCAGCTGCTATAAAAAAAGGATTATCCGCCATCAACGTCTCTCCATTGGAGATAGAATTAGTGGATAGCCTAGTCTTCAAGTTAGACTTTAACAACAGCACCATGATATGTGTACTTGTGTACAGACCTCCAATTGCTATGCCTAACTTCCCAAAAACTTTTGCAAATTGTATCGCATCCCTGACAATTGACTTCTCCAAAGTCTTGGTGATTGGTGATCTTAATTACTGGGTAAATGAAGTAACAGGGGGAAAAAGTGCCAGGGAATTGACCGACGCCCTACAAAGCCTGAATCTCTCACAACATATTCAAGCGCCAACACACAATAAAGGTCACATTCTTGACCAAGTATGGTCAATCAATCTGACCCTCCATAATTTGGAAATACAACCATGTATATGGTCTGACCATTATATAATCAGGTTTGCAATAGGCAATATCTACACGTCCAGAACAACACCTTCTCAAAAGACCCTATCAAGAAACTGGCACCACATTAACTTGGAAGCATTATGTGACACCTTAAAACAGAAACCTCCTAAAATTAAGGATAATGTAGATAATCTGGAGCGAGAAATTGCAGACTGGCAAAGAAAAGCCATTAATTCTCATGCTCCCCTAAAATCTCAAACCTCACGCATTAGGAAACATGAAGCACCTAAATGGTTTACGGAAGACTTAAGATTAGCCAAACTCCAAACTCGCCAGGCAGAGCGGAAATGGCGCAACTCCTATTCACCTGAATCCAAAGAACATTATAAAACTAATTTCAGGAAATATAAACACGCCATAATGGAGGCAAAAAAACAATTCTTCTCCAATAAGGTGTTGAATTCAATTAATAAAACCAAAGATATTTTTAACACAGTAAGGGAATTATCTAACCCTGATCGTGTTACTCCACCAATTCCCGCTACTCAGAAACTTTGCAATGACCTAAGCAATTTCTTCATTGAAAAAATAGAGAAAATTCAGGAATCCATAGATACCAAACATCAGGAGATGGAAAATTGGGTTTTAAATACCAACACTGATATCCTGACTACTTTTCCATGCATAAACCAAGATCTATTCTTGGAGTACCAAAACATAATAAAATCGGGCTCCCAAATGATGTCTGTCCAGCTGAAGTACAAAAATCCATTTTCAAAGCATTCCCTAAGATCACTCTCTCTCTTTTGAATCTATCCTTAACTCAAGGGACAGTCACACAAGCTTTCAAAGAAGCAGTGATTATTCCACTTCAGAAAAAGCAGGGAGTTGATCCCCAGAGGCTGGACAATTATAGGCCAATATCTCTCCTCCCCTTTTCGGCTAAGGTGTTGGAGAAACACATAGCAAAGACTCTTAGCTCCTTCATTGAAAAAACAAACTTCCTAGATCCACATCAGGCTGGTTTCCGCGCAGCCCACTCCACGGAGTCCATTATTCTGTCTGTAATGGATGACCTAAAGGGGAAGGCAGATGTCGACAGCACTCAAGCACTGATTCTCCTGGACCTGTCTGCAGCCTTTGATACTGTCAACCACAACATCTTGGTGGACCGTCTGGCTGCAGCAGGTCTCAGTGGTACGGCCCTGGAATGGTTTCAATCATTTCTTGCAGATAGAAAACAGTCAGTTTGGCTCTCTCCGTACAAATCGGGCACAGTAAATCTGAAGTGTGGAGTGCCACAGGGCTCATCCCTATCCCCACATCTTTTCAATATTTATATCCGTCCTCTTATTGTTGCGTTATGACAGATGGGAGTGCAAATCTACAACTATGCTGATGATATGCAGCTAGTCTTCCCCATCAATGAATCTATAGAGTCTCAGGAATTTCTTAAAAAATCCATGCTGTTCATCATGAAATGGATGAACAAAAATCAATTAAAACTAAATGCCGAAAAAACAGAAATCATTATCCCCCACAATAAACTCCAGCATTGGACCCCCGCCCACTGGCCCTCTGAGTTAGGCCCGCCTCCGGCATTAAAAAACTCAATAAAAAGCCTAGGCATACACATTGACTCAGACCTAAACATGAATACGCAGATTGGAGCAGTTACCTCCGCTTGTATCCTCCAACTGCATAAACTGAGGAAAATCAGAAGATTTTTCAGTAGAGAGGCATGTATCCAAATTGTCATCTCTTTGATTATGTCAAGAATTGATTATGCTAACTCTATATACCTAGGTCTTCAGCGTAATCAGATACATCGTCTACAGCTAATACAAAATCAGGCAGCCAGAATTATATTCCAACAAGACAGACGTTGTCACATCAAGCCGCTGCTAAAAGAGTTGCACTGGCTTCCAGTGGAGCAACGTTTCAAGTTTAAAGCCGGTTGTATTCTTTTTAAAGCCTTGCACGGGATCGGCCCTAAGTACATTTCATCAAAAATTCATAAGTACATCCCCCACCGTACTTTAAGATCTATGCACATGAACTACGTAGAGGTCCCAGTTTGTAGACGAAAAAGAACAGGAGGCTCACGCTTCTCAATATTAGGACCCAAACTCTGGAACGCCCTTCCACCCTCATTGAGACTTGAGTCAGATCTCTTTCATTTTAGGAAGACGTTGAAGACCTGGCTCTTCACCCAAGCATACAGTTAGACAAGGACCATCCGTACCAGTAACTCCTTCAGGAAAGCAACTCCGTCAGCGCCAAGAAACTGTTGGTGAACGAGCGCTATAAAAGTTCCCATTAACATAACATAACTTCCCCTGCCTCTTTCTGCACCTCTGTCCCTTCTTTCTGCAACCCTTGTGCCTCTTTCTGCACCCCTCTTCCCTCTTTCTGCTCCCCTCTTGCCTCTTTCTGCACCTCTCTTGCTTATTTCTGCACCCCTCTTGCCACTTTCTCCACCTCTGTTCTGGCTTTTTGCATCTCTGTTGCTTCTTTCTGCACTTCTTTTGTTTCTTTCTGTACCTTTCTTGCTTCTTTCTGCACCTCTTGTGCTTCTTTCTGTACCCCTCTTCCCTCTTTCTGCATCCCTCTTGCCTCTTTCTGCACCTCTCTTGCTTCTTTCTGCACCCCTCTTGCCACTTTCTCCACCTCTGTTCCGGCTTTTTGCATCTCTGTTGCTTCTTTCTGCACCCCTCGTGCCTCTTTAGCACCCCTCTTCCCTCTTTCTGCACCCCTCTTGCCTCTTTCTGCACCTCTGTTTCTTCTTGCTGCACTTCTTTTGTTTCTTTCTGCACCTCTCTTGTTTCTTTCTGTATCCCTCTTGCCTCTTTCTCCACCCTACTTTCCTCTTTCTGCATCTCTGTTGCTTGTTTATGCACTTCTCTTGCTTCTTTCAGCACCCCTCTTGCTTCTTTCTGCACCCCTCATGCCTCTTTCTGCACCCCTCTTCCCTCTTTCTGCACTCCTCTTGCCTCTTTGTGCACCTCTGTTGCTTCTTTCTGCCCTTCTCTTGCCTTTGTCTGCACCACTCTTTCTGCATCTCTGTTGCTTTTTTCTGCACTTCTGTTGCTTCTTTCTGCACTCCTCTTGCCTCTTTCTGCACCTCTCCTGCCTGTTTCTGCAACTCTCTTGCCTCGTTCTCCAGTTCTCGTCTCCTTCCGCACCTCTGTTGCTTCTTTCTGTACCTCTCTTGCCTCTTTCTGTACCCCCTTTCCTCTTTCTGCACATCTCTTCCCTATTTCTGTATTTCTCTTCCCTCTTTCTGCACTTCTATTCTCTTTCTGCACCCCTCTTGCCTCTGTCTGCACCTCACTTGCCTTTTTCTGCACCTCTCCTGCGTCTTTCTGCACCTGTCTTGCCTCTTTCTGCACTTCTCTTCCTTTTTTCTGCGCCTTTCTTGTTTTTTTCTGTAACTCTCTTGTCTGTTTTATCATTTCTCTTGCTTCTTTCTGCACCTCTGCTGCTTCTTTCAGCACTTCTCTTGCCTCTTTCTGTACCCCTCTTGCCTCTTTCTGCACCTCTGTTCCTTCTTTCTGCACTTCTTTTGTTTTTTACTGCACCTCTTTTGTTTCTTTCTGTATCCCTCTTGCTTCTTTCTCCACCCCACTTCCCACTTTCTGCATCTCTGTTGCTTCTTTATGCACTTCTCTTGCTTCTTTCTGCACCTCTCTTGGTTCTTTCTGCACCCCTCGTGCCTCTTTCGGCACCCCTCTTCCCTCTTTCTGCTCTCCTCTTGCCTCTTTGTGCACCTCTGTTGCTTCTTTCTGCACTTCTTTTGTTTCTTTCTGCACCCCTCTTGCCTCTTTCTCCATCTCTGTTCCTTCTTTCTGTACTTCTTTTGTTTCTTTCTGCACCTCTCGCTTCTTTCCTGCACTCCTTCACCTCTTTCTGCAGCCCTCTTTCCTCTTTCTGCATCTCTGTTCCTTCTTTCTGCACTTCTTTTGTTTCTTTCTGCAGCTCTCTTGGTTCTTTCTGCACCCCCTTGCCTTTCTCCACCCCTCTTCCCTCTTTCTTCACCCATGTTGCCTCTTTCTGCACCTCTGTTCCTTCTTTCTGCACTTCTTTTGTTTCTTTCTGCACATCTCTTGCTTCTTTCTGCACCCCTTGTGCCTCTTTCTGTATCCCTCTTCCCTCTTTTTGCACCCCTCTTGCCTCTTTCTGCACCTCTGTTCCTTCTTTCTGCACTTTTATTTTTTTCTGCACCTCTCGCTTCTTTCTGCAACCCTTTTGCCTCTTTCTTCACCCCTCTTGTCTCTTTCTGCACCTCTGTTCCTTGTTTCTGTACTTCTTTTGTTTCTTTCTGTAGCTCTCTTGCTTCTTTCTGCACCCCCTTGCCTCTTTCTCCACCCCTCGTCTCTCTTTCTGCACCTCTCTTCCTTCTTTCTGCACTTCGTTTGCTTCTTTCTACACCCCTCTTGCCTCTGTCTGCACCTCACTTGCCTCTTTCTGCACCTCTCCTGCGTCTTTCTGCACCTGTCTTGCCTCTTTCTGCACTTCTCTTCCTTTTTTCTGTGCCTTTCTTGTTTTTTTCTGCAACTCTCTTGTCTGTGTTATCATTTCTCTTGCTTCTTTCTGCACCTCTGCTGCTTCTTTCAGCACTTCTCTTGCCTCTTTCTGTACCCCTCTTGCCTCTTTCTGCACCTCTGTTCCTTCTTTCTGCACTTCTTTTGTTTTTTTACTGCACCTCTTTTGTTTCTTTCTGTATCCCTCTTACTTCTTTCTCCACCCGACTTCCCACTTTCTGCATCTCGGTTGCTTCTTTATGCACTTCTCTTGCTTCTTTCTGCACCTCTCTTGGTTCTTTCTGCACCCCTCGTGCCTCTTTCGGCACCCCTCTTCCCTCTTTCTGCTCTCCTCTTGCCTCTTTGTGCACCTGTGTTGCTTCTTTCTGCACTTCTTTTGTTTCTTTCTGTACCCCTCTTGCCTCTTTCTCCACCTCTGTTCCTTCTTTCTGTACTTCTTTTGTTTCTTTCTGCACCTCTCGCTTCTTTCTTGCACTCCTTTCGCCTCTTTCTGCAGCACTCTTTCCTCTTTCTGCATCTCTGTTCCTTCTTTCTGCACTTCTTTTGTTTCTTTATGCAGCTCTCTTGCTTCTTTCTGCACCCCCTTGCCTCTTTCTCCACCCCTCTTCCCTCTTTCTTCACCCATGTTGCCTCTTTCTGCACCTCTGTTCCTTCTTTCTGCACTTCTTTTGTTTCTTTCTGCACATCTCTTGCTTCTTTCTGCACCCCTTGTGCCTCTTTCTGTATCCCTCTTCCCTCTTTTTGCACCCCTCTTGCCTCTTTCTGCACCTCTGTTCCTTCTTTCTGCACTTTTATTTTTTTCTGCACCTCTCACTTCTTTCTGCAACCCTTTTGCCTCTTTCTTCACCCCTCTTGTCTCTTTATGCACCTCTGTTCCTTGTTTCTGTACTTCTTTTGTTTCTTTCTGCAGCTCTCTTGCTTCTTTCTGCACCCCCTTGCCTCTTTATCCACCCCTCATCTTTCTTTCTGCACCTCTCTTCCTTCTTTCTGCACTTCTTTTGCTTCTTTCTACACATCTCTTGCTTCTTTCTGCACCCCTTGTGCCTCTTTCTGTATCCCTCTTCCCTCTTTTTGCACCCCTCTTGCCTCTTTCTGCACCTCTGTTCCTTCTTTCTGCACTTTTATTTTTTCTGTACCTCTCGCTTCTTTCTGCAACCCTTTTGTCTCTTTCTCCACACCTCTTCTCTCTTTCTGCACCCCTGTTGCCTCTTTCTGCACCTCTGTTCCTTCTTTCTGCACTTTCTTGCTGAAAGCAGGAGGATTGGAGGTGTGAAGGGCGTGAGGATGATGCTGGATGCTCGGAGCTCCTGTTCTGTCAGCGGACTGGTACTTGGTCTGTTGACAGAGGGTGCCGCGCTGCCCCCTGAGGGCTTTTATGAGCCGCTGCAGAAGAATAACAGATTTTATCAGAAAGAAACCATTACACCTGAAAATTGATGAAGCATTGCTTGTTGTCGAGAATGAACAGCCGGGCACAGATGTGACAATCTATTGGCTTTCGGATCACTGTTACCAGTGCCAATACCAAGCTCTAGTGACTATTCCTGTAAGTCTACCTGAAAAGCCATCCACAGAATCAACTGCTGTCTCATCCCAACATCCTCTCACCCTGCAGATTAATGCTACCTCTGAGAACAAAGAGCTTTGCAGGTTACATTACAGTTTTGGAGAGTTTGGGAATTACTCCCTAAAAATAAAGAGTTTCCATAACAACACCATGGAAGTGACCTGCGAGATAATCGTCAATAATAAACCCATCAACAGCCAGCTACACTTGAGCCTATTAGGAAATGCCTCCACAACAAAATTAACATGGGAGACACAGAGCGACTGATTAATTCTGAGCTAGGATCCCCAAACCGAGTAGAATCAATGACCCAAGGGGGCATATTAGCAAGACCGGCGATAAAATTATCGCCGTTTTAGCGGCAGGAAACTGCCGCTAAAGCGGCGATAATGGGCTTGCTAATATGCGTTATAGAATTCAATAGAAGCCCATGTTAGATGTGCAGGACATCTAACCTGGCCTTCTATTGGAATTCTATAACGCATATTAGCAAGCCCATTATCGCTCGTTTTAGCGGCAGTTTCCTGCCGCTAAAACAGCGATAATTTTATCGCCGGTCTTGCTAATATGCCCCAAGGTCTTCAATCAGTTCCTTTGAACATTTTTACAAATTGTCTTCGTTCACTGGATACATTTAGAGGGCTTTCACTTACAGTTATGGTGTTTGTGAACTATGGTGGAGGAAAATACTGGATCTTCAAACATGAAAGCTGGAATGGACTAACCCTTGCTGACCTTGTATTTCCAAGGTTTGTGTTCATCATGGGGACCTCAATTTCTCTATCCCTGAATTCTCTGCTGCAAAAGGGTTGTTCTAAAGGGAAGCTTTTGCACAAAATTATATGGCGGAGTTTTCAACTATTCATTATTGGAGTTCTAATTATAAATCCAAATTATTGCCTTGGACCATTATCATGGAACAATGTTCGCATTCCTGGGGTCCTCCAGAGACTTGGTGTTACTTATCTTGTGGTTTCCATTTTGGAATTATTATTTGTTAAAGCAGTACCAGAGAGTGTTGAGAGGGAATCGATAAAGGTTCTATTTCATGATGTATTACCTTACTGGCCTCAGTGGATTTTGATGGTTGTGCTGGAAGTCATTTGGATATGCCTGACATTCCTATTACCAGTTCCTGGCTGTCCACAGGGTTATCTTGGTCCTGGTGGCACTGGTGATTTTGGAAAGTACCCCAATTGTACCGGAGGAGCAGCCAGATACATTGATCGCTCGGTCCTGGGAGAAGAGCATATTTATCAACATCCATCTCCAAATGTGATGTACCAGACAACAGTGCCTTATGATCCAGAAGGAATTTTGGGAACAATCAACTCGGTTGTAATGGCATTTTTTGGACTTCAGGCTGGGAAGATACTCTTGTTTTATAAAGGTCAACACAAACAGATCATGACGAGGTTTTTTGTTTGGAGCATCGTGATGGGAGTCATTTCAGCTATTTTGACAAAATGTTCACAAAATCAAGGATTTATTCCAGTCAACAAGAATCTTTGTCTCTCAGCAGCTTCGCTGTAAATGCCAGGAGGCGCGGTGGCATAATCCGAACTCCACATAAGGGCTTGAAGGAGCGGCGATAGTGAAGAGGTAAGCGGAGGTCCACTTCCGTGAGACACAATCACGGGGACCCGCGCCGGTGAAGGGGAGGCTTTGGGGGAGTTGGGGGTCACACGAGGCACCAGATGGATGGGGGAGGATCCACTCCCGCCCCGCCTGACCCCAAAATGGCAGAAAATTGTGGCAGAGTTGCTTGAAGGTGGGCCAGGCAAGGGCTGTGCCTGTCCCTAAAATGGTGCCCGGAGCGAGATTTTGTTGCTCACATCAGGCTCTCCACAGCGCAAAAGAATTGCAATGGGACTGTTTTTTACACTCTGTCCTACGACAGCCTCACTCACACCGAAAGAATTGCTTGGGGCAACAGCTGAGTGCCCTACAACCCCGGGCCTACACATTCAATATGCCTGACCTTAAGATGGCTGTCCTGGCCTGTCCCCTGGAAGCATTGCTATCAAGTGCATATCAACCCTACAGTAAGTCTTGGCTTTCCAATAACTCCGGGATGGGTGCTGCCAATTGATCTATGACGATGCCCCCCAGACTGAAACCTTGAACATTGTACACACCACGGAGCCGGATCAACAGGGCCTATGCCCGGTGGAACTTTGATGGAACTTTTAATGGACCTTTGACGATGCCCCCTGGGCGGATACCAAAACTGTTTGTACTTACCTCGGTGCACGAGCAACCCTGGCCGATTCCCGGTGGAGCTGTCATATGCAGCTATAGAGGAGTCTGGCCCTGGTTTCTCCCCCTCGGCCGTCACCTACCCAGCCGGTCATCTGACATTGTTTTCCTCGTTTCCCCGTTGTGTTTCCTTCCCTCCCCCTCCTTCCTCCCTCCGTGATTCTTTGATTTAATTGATGTAACTATGTAATCTGTAACTCGCTGATCCTCTGAAACCTTGAACATTGTACACACCATGGAGCCGGATCAACAGGGCCCATGCCCGGTGGAACTTTGATGGGACTTTCGATGGACCTTTGACGATGCCCCCTGGGCGGATACCAAAACTGTTTGTACTTACCTCGGTGCACGAGCAACTTTGGCCGATGCCCGGTGGAGCTGTCATATGCAGCTATAGAGGAGTCAGGCCCTCGTTTCATCCCCTCCGCCGTCACCTACCCAGCCGGTCATCTGACATTGTTTTCCTCGTTTCCCCGTTGTGTTTCCTTCCTTCCCCCCTCCTCCCTCCGTGATTCTTTGATTTAATTGATGTAACTATGTAACCTGTAACTCGCTGATCCTCTTGTAAAGCGCTTTGATACCTCCGGGTCTAGCCAGCGCTATATAAAACTTTTCAAATAAATAAAACTTCTTTTGTTTCTTTCTGCACATCTCTTCCCTCATTCTGTATTTCTCTCCCCTCTTTCTGCACTTCTCTGCTCTCTTTCTCCACCCCTCTTGCCTCTGTTTGCACCTCACTTGCCTCTTTCTGCACCTCTCCTGCCTCTTTCTGCACTTGCCTTGCCTCTTTATGCACTTCTCTTCCTTTTTTCTGTGCCTTTCTTGTTTCTTTCTGCAACTCTCTTGTCTGTTTTATCATTTCTCTTGCTTCTTTCTGCACCTCTGTTGCTTCTTTCAGCACTTCTCTTGCCTCTTTCTGTACCCCTCTTGCCTCTTTCTGCACCTCTGTTCCTTCTTTCTGCACTTCTTCTGTTTTTTTCTGCACCTCTCTTGTTTCTTTCTGTATCCCTCTTGCTTCTTTCTCTACCACACTTCCCCCTTTCTGCATCTCTGTTGCTTCTTTCTGCACTTCTCTTGCTTCTTTCTGCACCCCTCGTGCCTCTTTCTGCACCCCTCTTCCCTCTTTCTGCACTCCTCTTGCCTCTTTGTGCACCTCTGTTGCTTCTTTGTGCACTTCTTTTGCTTCTTTCTGCAATTCTCTTGCTCCTTTCTGTGCTTCTCTCGCCTGTTTCTATATTCAAATGGGAAGTGCAAGCTGTCAAGTTTAAAGGTCTGCGTGCTCTCGTGACTGAGGTATATGTCTACTTGCACATGTATTCTCACATGTGTTATGCATAGGAAGGTGGTAGCTTAAAAAGCGGGTCGTTTCTCTTATAGGTGGTGAAATCTTCTTAGTTCTGCTCTGTCATTCGGTTGCACAGGCAGACATGTCTTATGCATATATGTGTTATATAGCCACTCAAATATACTATTAAATTCCCATGTGCCCTGTATTGTGAGCAGAAAGAAATGCATACACCTTTTTACACAAATTTACATGTCACTAGGTAAAAGCATAGACAAGCATGCATACCTTCACAAACTTGGTCAAACTTACAACAGTGATTTGCTTTAGGATTGCTGTTTTATATTTGGTAGGCCAAACATTCTGAGCAGTCGATTAATAGTGAACCTTCAAGAGAAAAGTGAGGTTTAAGACATCTTCGGAGAAGGATTACTGATTAGGGTACTTTGTATGAGTCTGTTGTAAGGTACAGTCAAAGTAAGCCTCTTTGTGCACCTCTGTTGGTTCTTTCTGCACATCTCTTGCTTCTTTCTTAACCTTTCTTCCTCTTTCTGGACTTCTGTTGCCTCTTTCTGCATTTCTCTTGTTTCTTTCTGCACCTTACTTCCTCTTTCTGCACCTCTCTTGCCTCTTTCTGCACTTCTCTTGCTTCTTTCTGCACATGTCCTACCTATATAGGCATAGTTAGAAATTATCATTTAAAAAACCTTTGAAATTCACTGAAAAAAACCATAGGTTTCAGGGATAATATAGTTAGAAATTATCATTTAAAAAACCATAGAAATTCACTGAAAAAAACATAGGTTTCGGGGACGTTATAGTTAGAAATTACCATTCAAAAACCATAGAAATTCACAAAAAAAAACAAAGGTTTCAGGGACGTTATAGTTAGTTGGACATTTCACTCGTACAAAACCAGAGGAATTCGGCTGTTATAGCTAGTTGAGCTAACTATAACTCGCGCCCCCGCAATGCACTGCTGCTGACATCACATATTACATCGCTCATGACATGGTCAGTGACATCACTGATGACATTTCAAATGACATCACTGATGACATCATCAGTGTTTCTAAAAAGTTTAAATATGTTATATATATATATATATATATATATATATATATATAGATATATATGTATATATTTATATATATATATATATATATATATTATCCACCAAATTGCCCAAGCAAACCCGGCTGCACTCGACTGCTGTTGGAAGTTTATTAACCTGGCGGCCAGCTGATTCATGCCAGATTTAACGTCTCAATGCCCGACGCGTTTCGAAGTGTTAACTTCTTCCTCATGGGCGGCTGTATAAACGTCATCAGGAAAGCCAGCATGCCAATATTTATCTTGTCCCGCCCTTAGTGGGTGTGGCTTAGTGCCCAGGAGCATGCTGGAACATGTAGTTACCCTCACAAAAAAAACCAAAGGTTTCAGGGACGTTATAGTTAGTTGGACATTTCACTCGTACAAAACCAGAGGAATTCGGCTGTTATAGCTAGTTGAGCTAACTATAACTCGCGCCCCCGCAATGCACTGCTGCTGACATCACATATTACATCGCTCATGACATGGTCAGTGACATCACTGATGACATTTCAAATGACATCACTGATGACATCATCAGTGTTTCTAAAAAGTTTAAATATGTTATATATATATATATATATATATATATATAGATATATATGTATATATTTATTCACTGAAAAAACCATAGGTTTCAGATAAGTTATAGTTAGAAATTAGCATTTAAAAAACCTTTGAAATTCACTGAAAAAACCATAGGTTTTAGGGACAGTTATAGTTAGGTGGACATTGCACTCGTACAAAACCCGTGAAATTCCCCCGTTATAGTTAGTTCAGCTAACTATAACTCGCGCCCCGCAATGCACTGCTGATGACGTCACATATTACATCACTCATGACATGGTCAGTGACATCACTGATGACATCACTGATGACATCTCAAATGACATCACTGATGACATCATCCAGTGACTGTGTGTTTCTGTAAAGTTTAAATATTTTTAATATATATAGGGAAAGGCGTATTGAAGAATGAGTGGGTGTATAAGTGTGTGTATGGATGATTTAGTAGGTGCGTGACTAATTCTATAAGTGAGTGATTAAACGTATCTTACTGAATGCATGGGTTAGTGACTAAACTGGGTTAATGTCTGTATCTGTCTGTTGCTGTGTAAGTGGCTGCATGGGTTTGTGAATAGCTACATGAGTGTCTATAAGAGTTATTGATTTGTTGTCTGAGTATCTGTATGGGTGCCTGAGTGTTTGTGTGGATGGGGTGTGTGCGACTGTGCATAGATGTGTGAGTGGGTGATTCACTGGGTGGATGGTTTCAAGAGTGCATCTGTGATAGACTGTATGGGTGGGTAAGTGTGTGTAAGAGTGTGTTAGTGAGTGAATGTATGTCCCAGTGGTACATGTGTGAGTAACTACATATGTGAAAGGCAGTATATATGTGTATTGGAGTATATAAATAGCTATAAGCTAGAGTGAGTGATTGTGATAGTGGCTGTATGGATGAGTGTGTGCTTGTATCAGTGATTGTATAAAAGCGTAACAATGTGCTAGTATTTGTATGATTAAGTGAGCTGGTGTGTGTATAACTGTATAGGTGAGTAAATGGCAGTGTGTTTAATTATTTGCATGACTGACTAGGTGTGTGAGTACCTCTATGGATGAGTCGCGGTGTTTGAGTGTCTATATAGGAGTAAGAGTGCATATGATTGTCCTGTACTGAGTGACCATAAGTATGAGTGACTGTACGGGTGAGTGAGTGGATGTGTGTGTGTAGACCTAAGAATCAGTGAGTGGGTATGTAGTTATTGGTGTTGGAGTGTCTATGGTTTTGCGAATGGCAGTCTGTAATTTAGATTGGGTGTATCAAAGGTTATATTAGGGTGTGAGGAGGTGCATCAGATTATCACGTGGATGATGTCATCAGTGATGTCATTTGAGATGTCATCAGTGATGTCATCAGTGATGTCACTGACCATGTCATGAGTGATGTAATATGTGACGTCATCAGCAGTGCATTGCGGGGCGCGAGTTATAGTTAGCTGAACTAACTATAACGGGGAATTTCACGGGTTTTGTACGAGTGCAATGTCCAACTAACTATAACTGTCCCTAAAACCTATGGTTTTTTCCGTGAATTTCAAAGGTTTTTTAAATGCTAATTTCTAACTATAACTTATCTGAAACCTATGGTTTTTTCTGTGAATTTCAAAGGTTTTTTAAATGCTAATTCCTAACTATAACATGTCTGAAACCTACGGTTTTTTCAGTGAATTTCAAAGGTTTTGTAAATGACAATTTTTAAATGTATTAATTGTTATATTAATTTTTTTCATACTGATTTATTACATTTTTAGATTTTTTTTTTACATATCTTATTTTTTAAATTACATTGTAATTACATTATACATTACATTACAAAAAATACTTTCTCAGAATGAATTACTTTAGTTTAAATACTTTGCACATAGGCAATAGACTTTTAAGTACAGTAGTTACAGTTGTTGCAATGGGCACCACATTTTCAAACACAATGCAACATTCAGCTCAATGTGAATTTCTAGTTAAATGCAATTAGTTACTTTATGGATTACTTTTCTAACCACAGGACTGGATCCTAGATTCAGTCCTGGTACATCTCCTGTAAACAGTTGAGTAAAAGCGTTTTGGTTACAGTCGTGATTTTTAAGGAATATTATTGTATTTTAAAAGTTGACACTTAGAAACTTTTTCTCATAGAATCACCAATGTTATCCTATGGAAGGAAATTCACTTAGCAGGTAAAAACTGTTATCGTTACTTTTTCTTACTGGTGCATCTCCTGTAAACAGTTGAAAGAATGCGTTTAAGTCATACAGGCGATTTTTAAGGAATATTTGTAGTTTGTGAAAATCGACACTTTGAAACTTTTCTGCTGAAAACCAGACAATGGATTCCTATGGAAGAAAATATAAGTTACTGGTAAGTACGGTTAAAATTACTTTTCAGGACCAGTACTGGGCTGAACGATGCAGCACTGAGGTCTCTCCTGATAACAGGTGAGTACATCGAAATTCGTATTTCGGCTGATTTTAGAGGAATATTTGTATGTTTCAAAAATCAACACTTAGAAACTTTTTCAGCAAAAAGCAGGCAATGATATCCTATGGAAGGAAATTCAAGTTACTGGTAAGTACGGTTAAAATTACTTTTGAGGATCAGTACTGGGCTGAAAGATGCAGCACTGAGGTCTCTCCTGATAACAGCTGAGTAAATCGGAATTCGTATTTCGGCTGATTTTAGAGGAATATTTTAAAGTTCCAAAACTCCACACTTAGAAGAATTTCCAAGTGAAACCAGTCAATGTTAGCCTATGGAAGGAAATTCAAGTTACTGGTAAGTACGGTTAAAATTACTTTTCAGGACCAGTACTGGGCTGAAAGATACAGCACTGAGGTCTCTCCTTATAACAGGTGAGTAAATCGGAATTCGTATTTCGGCTGATTTTAGAGGAATATTTGTATGTTTCAAAGATCAACACTTAGAAACTTTTTCAGCAAAAAGCAGGCAATTATATCCTATGGAAGGAAATTCAAGTTACTGGTAAGTACGGTTAAAATTACTTTTGAGGATCAGTACTGGGCTGAAAGATGCAGCACTGAGGTCTCTCCTGATAACAGGTGAGTAAATCGGAATTCGTATTTCGGCTGATTTTAGAGGAATATTTTAAAGTTCCAAAACTCCACACTTAGAAGAATTTCCAAGTGAAACCAGTCAATGTTAGCCTATGGAAGGAAATTCAAGTTACTGGTAAGTACGGTTAAAATTACTTTTCAGGATTAGTACTGGGCTGAAAGATGCAGCACTGAGGTCTCTCCTGATAACAGGTGAGTAAATCAGAATTCGTATTTCGGCTGATTTTAGAGGAATATTTGCACAATGGTGAAGGGAGGGGCGGGGCCTGAGGTGACATCTGTGCAAACGCGCCCCGTGGCGCGTTTTAAGTTGGGGGATTAAGTCCCCTTGAATCATGAGGGTCCCTACGGGCCAACTAGCCCACCAGGAACCTCCAGTATGCGCCAGGGGCTGCGTTGCAGAGACATGTACAGAGGCCACACCCTTTTTACACCTCTCTGCAACGCAGCTCTGTGGCGCTTTCTGGACGTACCTGTTGGGCTAGTTGGCCCCAGGACCCTCAGGATTGAAGGGGATTTAATTCCCCATCTTAAAACGCGCCACGGGGCCTGTTTGCACACATGTCACCTGAAGCCCCGCCCTCCCTTCACCACTGTGCAAACGCGCCCTGTGGCGCCTTTTAAGTCGGGGGATTAACTCCCTTGAATCCTGAGGGTCCCTGGGGTGCAACTAGCCCACCATATACCTCCAAAAGCGCCACAGAGCTGCGTTGCAGAGAGGTGTAAAAGGGGCGTGGCCTCTGTACACCTCTCTGCAAGGCAGCCCCCTGGCGCATACTGGAGGTTCCTGGTGGGCTAGTTGGCCCCCAGGACCCCCAGTATTCAAGGGGATTGTTCCCCTCTGCAAACGCGCCAGGGGCGCGTTTGCAGAGTGGTGAAGGAAGGGGCGGGGCCTGCGGGCCCGATCGTTTTTTTTTTTTTTCTTTTTTTTCCTGAAGGGGGCTGTGTGGCCCCCTTCCTTTTCCTATTTTTAGGCCCTGGGGACCCCATCCCCCAGGGCCTTACCCCTTTTTTTAAATTAAAATAAATAAAAAAACGGGAAGGGGGCCGCGTGGCCCCCTTCCCTGGGCCTGTATTGGCCCCGAGGACCCCATCCCCGGGGCATGTCCTCTTTTTTTTTATTTGGAGGGGGCTGCGTGGCCCCCCTCCTCAGGCCATTTAAGGCCCGGGGACCCCATCCCCGGGGCCGGCCTTGCACTTTTTTTTTTTTTTACTTTTTTTTACCTTTGGGGAGGGGGCTGCGTGGCCCCCCTCCGTGGCCACTTATGGCCCCGGGGACCCCATCCCCCGGGCCTGGCCTCTCGTTGGGGACTGTGGGGGGTCCCCAAACCCCCACAGTCCCGCCGGCTCCCCGTGTCCTACGGGAGCCGGCATTGCTTACACATGGGGAGCAGCTAACATGCTGCTCCCCATGTGGAAAAGCAGTCAGCTTTGGATATTGGAAGAGAGAGCAGGTTTCCTGCTCTCTCTTCCAATATCCAAGCAGTTTGCAATGACAGGACGGAAGCCGCGAGGCTCCCGTCCTGTCATTGCAAACAGCAGTGTCCCGGGGTAGGCACCCCGGGACACTGCAGGAGCCGGCCCTGGGGGTGGCGGTCCCCAGGGCCACCACAGGCTCCAGGAGGGGGCCGCGCGGCCCCCCTCCTTACATTTTGAAAGCCCCGGGGAGGTGGTGGTCCCGGGGCTTGGGGGTCCAAAACGGACCCCCATTGTAATTTTCTTAGTGCCCCGGGAGGTGGTGGTCCTCGGGCGTGTGGGGCTGGAGCCCCCACACAGGTTTTTCAAAAATAAAAAGAAGCCCCGGGTAGGTGGCGGTCCTCGGGGCTGCGGGAGGGCTCAGAGCCCTCCCGCACCATTATACATAAAGCCCCGGGGGTGGTGGTCCCCGGGCTTGGGGGCCCTTAGAGGCCCCCACACATAAAATTAACCCCCCCAGCATGCACCCTGAGCGCATCCTGCCGATTTAAAAAAAAAATATATATATTTTTTTGCCCAGGGGGCCTTGTGGGACCCCTGAGCAGACCTAGGGGGTCAGGGTGTTTCTACCCTGCCCCCTTTGTGCGCTTTGCGCACTTGTTTCTGTCCCTCGGTTCTACCATGATCATAGTATGAAAACTTGAGAGCACTAGAACCTACAGAAAATTAAAAAAACTACAGCCCATATTTGTCCAACTGTGTGTGGCCCTGCGGTGCTTGGTACGCCTGAAGTAATGCAAGTCGGCCCAAGCCGCGCCCTTGCGTTACTCTACCCCAGGAAGGCTTCAATGGGTGGAGCGTGGGCGTTTGGAATATTCCCAGATTTACCAGGAGTGGTAAACCTGGGAATGCGTCAAAATGGTAAACCTTCCCAGGCAAGGCGTAACGAGGAAAAATATATATATTTCTCCCCGTTTTTTCCTCTTCTACATGTGCTGTATTTTGCAGCACAAGTAGAAAAAGGAGAAAACGCCTCAAAGGGTTGCTTTTGTGCAGGAAGGTTTCCCAGGGTGCCTGCTTTGGCGCTAGACAGCCAAAGTGCACATGCACAAGGAGAGCAGAAAAGCGCCATGTCTTGATAGATATGTCACATTCCTGAACTCTCCTTTTTATGCAGCACAGCAAGGTGTCTTGCTGCTCTGAGATACAAAAAAAATTATAAATATGGCCCATAGGGACTATGTAGATTAAAACGGTATAAGTGCAATACTTAAGAAACAAATTGGTTCTAAATGTTTTTGCCAGTGGGTATTGTGGTTGATGTGGTTGGTGGGATAATGGATTGTGGGCTTTGAAATGTTATGGAATTTTGCATTTAACTACTTCAGTTCATTTCAAGGTTTGCTGTCAAATAATAAAAGTCAATACCATATTGCAGCACAAATCATAAAAACAAGATTGGTAAAGCCAATAGGACTAGCCTTTAGGACATATTGACTTTGCAAATGGTTTATAGCGATGATGTACTCCCTGAAGGCTAAAGAAGAATTTTTAATAAAGCCTATGGGGCAACCTTCTGCCTCACTTTGTAGGAGCGGACATCATACAAGCGCGCACCTACAAGATGGTGTGGGTGCTTTTTTTTTTTTTATATACTCATCCAAGTTGGATCGGTAAACAAGAAGAAAAAACATGCAAAAAGAGAAAAAACATGCAAAACCATTTTATCTTTTTTGAAAACGGGAGGGCAGAATCAATGCCTGGGCTCATGTGAAGGGTAGCAACATGGAGGAGTGGGTGGCGGTAGAGAAAAGTGAACAGGCGAGAGAGATCAATATGGAGCACAAGGAGAAGTAAATGGGTGGTCAAGAGCGAGTGAGGGAGAAGCAGAAGGGAAAGAAAGAAATACAGAGAGCAGCACATGAGGAAAAGCGCATCATGGAGGTTGCTGGTAGAAGCACACGAGCGAGACAGAGCAACACAGAGCATGAAGGGGGACGGGAAGCACACTAGGAATACAGCCAGAAAATACATACACTCTTGTGGAATGCTCACGACAAAAGAAGAATGTAGTTCCAGCATGAGAAGTAGAAGGAAACAAGTAAATTGAAAAATGCTCTAGTGGAGAGACAGACACAAAATGGACAGGTTGAGCCAAGGAATAGGAAGCAGGGAAACAAGAGTGCCAGTAAAGCTATCCAGTGACAAGCAATGGATGGCCTGTAAGCCCCTCCATGCTCTTTATATGTTCTTTATAAGCCCACACTATGTCTTTTGCAACCAGGCAGCTGTGATGCTTGACCTCAAAAAAGCCCAGGGCAGACTTAGAGAGGAGCTGCTTGTCCTCACATGCAAGAGCTAAAACAAGCATGTGTTCCATTTTATACAAGAGGATACCATATCCTCATTGACCGCCATAAGAGCAGAATGTACTTAATTTTTTTAAAACATTTTTATTATTGTTTTCATCTATATTATAAAAAACTGCAGTCCCGTAACCCTACCTCCGGACCACTCCACCTGCCTTACATGTTTAAACAGTGATCTCATATGATTTCATCATATCTCTTTACAGCCTTAAATTTCCATAATCAGTTCATTAAGGTGATTAATTAAAATTTCATTGTAAGACATTAAATCAATATACAAATAAAAGAAGACCCATGCAGTCTAAAGTGCTTAGCGCATAGTAATTATATCACTAAAACACATTAAATATATTCCTTTCCTAATAACAGGGATCTGTCTCAACTACCAAGTCTTCCACCCGTCTTCATCCAATCCGTCAAAGGCGTCCACCTCCTCAGTCCTTATTTCCCAGCTCGTACCCCTTTCCATTGAGTAAATAGCTTTTTCCAAGTAATATAATGCCAACACTAGGGCTAACCATTGCTGAAATATTGGTGAATTTGCATCCAGCCAGGCAGAGGCATAATCAAAAAATGATTAAATAGGAGGGATCTACCTCTTTCACTCCCCTTCCTTCTTGTACCCCCAGTATGATTAATGCAGGGGTTAAAGATGTTCTAATTCTCAGCTTATCATTAAAAAATCTAGCAGTCTCCTCTTTCACAACCGATAATACTCCACAAGTAGCAAACATTTATACAATATCTACACTGTACTGCTGATATCTAGGGCTTCGCAATCCTTTACCATCTCCCCATCTTATAATTCTACTGGGTGTATAGTATAGGTTAAAACACATTTTATAATATTGCACTTAGAGCTTTGAGGACAATAATGTTAATCTTGCCAATGAAAAAAAGATTTTAGAAAACTTGACTCCGGTACCATCAGTTTCTCCTGCCACCTCTGAGAGTGTTTATCCAGGTCATCTTTCAATAACCGATTCAGAAAGCTGTAAATAACCCAAATAGGACATTTTTGTCCACTGAATAATAAATCCAAGAGGTCAACTCTTTGAAGCCCAGCTGGAACACCCCCTTACGTATCAGAAAATCCCGTACTTGGAGACACTTAAAAAAATTCCTCTGACCAATATTAAAATAATTTCTAAGTTCTTCAAATGAAGCAATCCCCATAAATGGAAATAAATGCCCCAACAATATTTAACCCAGGAATATTCCAACGAGAAATATAGTGATCACAAAAAATATCTGGTAAATTCCCATTATTCCATATAGGAGTGTAATAATTCAATCTTCCAATCCCCATCATCGTACGTACTTCCGACCAAACTTTAACAAGAGTCTTAAAGCGAACTCTTTTATAAAACTGAACTTGAGCTGCCTTCAAAGACATCCCCAAGTATCATTACCAATTAATATTTCAAAGGGGGTGGGAATATTTTCCCCTACCGGACCCAGCGGCCTTTCTTGTAATAGGACCAAGCTGTTTTGAAGCACAGTGGCCCACCCCCCTCTCTCCCTTGGCAGTGTAAGATATTTAAAAGCTCTCAAAGCTCTTCTGGGTTTAGTATAAGTCCAAATAAGTTGATAGATCAAATCCTCCAGTTTCTTAAACCACAGATTCTCGAATTCCACTGCAATGGCCTAGAAAAAATACAGAATGTTGGGGGAAAAAATCATTTTTATTATATTGTACCTACCTACTAAGGAAAAATGTTGATTATTTAATCTGCTCAGATCTCTTTTTGACTTCTCAACAAATGGATCGAGATTTTCCTTTGCTATTGCATCTAGGTCTGACAATATCAATCAAATAATCAATCAGGGGTTTGTAAAGTGCACTACTCACCTATAAAGGTCTCAAGGCGCTGGGCGGGGGTGTGTGTGGCTCCATAGAGGTAATTCGAAGAGCCAGGTCTTGAGGTCTTTCCTGAATTGGTGCAGTGTCGGGCTTCGCCGGAGGTGAAGGGGGAGATCGTTTCAGATCTTGGCTGTGCGGTATGAGAAGGACCTTTCCCCCGCTCTGTTCATGTAGAAGCGTGGGACGTGGCTAAGGATAGGACAGCTGAGCGGAGGTTTCTCTTGGGGGCGTTGAAGGAGAGGCGGTTGGTGAGGTATTGAGGTCCAATATTGTGGAGGGCCTTGTAGGCGTGCGTGAGCAGCTTGAAAGTTATTCTTCTTTCGACGGGGAGCCAGTGGAGGTCAGGGAGGTGTTAGGTGATGTGGTTGTGCCATGGAATATCGAGGATTAGTCTGGCTGCGGCGTTCTGGACGGTCTGGAGTTTGTGAAGTTTTTTGTTGATTCCGGCATAGAGGGCGTTGCTGTAGTCCAGTCTACTGGTGATGAGGGTGTGAGTGACTGTTTTCCTGGAGTCGGGGTTTATCCATTTGAATGTTTTACGTAGTATGCGGAGTGTGTTGAAGCATGCGGAGGAGATGGCGTTGATCTTGCGATTCATAGTGAGGAATGAATCCAGTATGATGCCGAGGTTACGTGCATGGTCTGTTGGGGTGGGTTGGTTTCTGAGGGCGGGGGCCACCAAATGTCATCCCATGCAGAGGGGTGGAGCCTAGGATGAGGACTTCTGTTTTCTCTGAGTTGAGTTTCAGGCAGCTGTTCTTTATCCAGGTTGCGACAGCTTTCATCTCTTCTTGGAAGTTGTGCCTGGTGATGTCAGGTTCCTTGGTGAGGGAGATGATGAGTTGGGTGTCATCGGCATAGGAGACGATGTAGAGCCCATGGTTTCTGATGATGGTTGCGAGGGGGGCCATGTAGACGTTGAAGAGGTTGGGACTGAGGGAATATCTTTGGGGTACTCCGCATCTGGTCGCTGTCGGTTCTGAGAGGAAGGGTGGGAGTCTTATTCTCCGTGTTCTGCCCGTGAGGAATGAGTATATCCAGTCTAGGACCTTTCCTTGGATGCCGGCGTCATAAAGTCTGGAGGCTAGTGTGCGGTGGGAGAAGGTGTTGAAGGCTGCTGATAGGTCCAGGAGGATGAGGGCTGCCGTTTGGCCTTGGTCGAGGAGGGCATGGATGTCATCTGTGGCAGCGCTCGGGCGGTCTCGTTGCTGTGGTTGCTGCGGAATACAGATTGGGAGGTGTCTAGAATGTTGTTGGCTTCGATGAAGTATGCTAGCTGATTGTTGACGGCCTTTTCGATGACCTTGGCTGCGAAAGGAAGCAGCAAGATGGGCCTCAAATTCTTGAGTTACTCCTAAGTATACTGCACTCTTTACAACATGCATGTCTGATAACGCAATCTTCTGGTTAATAACAATTAGCGTCTTTTCTTTATTCAATGAGTATCTGGAGATGCTCCCAAAGCTGAACGCTTCCTACTCTACCTCTTTGAGGGCTGTCACTGGCTCAGGCATTACAAGTGTTACATCGTCCGCATAAGCTAATGTCTTGGTATCCCTTCCCCGAAATGACATCGGACAAAATGGGATGTTACTCTCCAGTCTACGTATAAGGGGGTTGATATACATCACAAACAGGAGTGGTGAGCAGGGACACCCTTGCCTTGCCCTCCTAGAGATCTTAAACGGTTCAGACAGGTCCCCTGCTACTAACACTCTGGTCTCTGGTTTGATACATAAAGCTTTGACTGCCTCTATATTTCGAGGCCCAATACTCACTCTTTGCATTACTACCCAAAAATATTGCCAGGAGACCCTATCAAAGGCTTTTCCCCATCCAGCAGAATGAAAGCCATAGGGTCCCCTGACATCTGAGCTGCATCAAAAAGGATAATTACCCTTCTAGTTGGATCTGTTGTGCCTCTCTCAGGGATGAACCCATGTTGTCGTCTGGATACCTTGCCTACTATCTGGGACAAACGAGAAGCCAAGAGTTTAGAATAGACCTTAGAGTCCCCATTAATCAGCATCAGCGACCTTATCTCTTTGCTGTGTGTCCAAGATTAAATTCCTTTCTTATGCTGCCAATGCTGCATATAGATCCCTCCCTCTTTGTTTCTCCTTCTTACCTTGATTCAAAGTAAACTGCAGGGTCTCCCCCAGTATACTTGCTTTCAATGTGTCCCAAATTACTTCTAACGGGGCACTTCCTATGTTTCCTTTCAGGAGGGAGGGTATGCATTTCTTCATGTGCGCACAATATTCTTCACTTATTAAAAGAGCGCGTTCAAAGCTCCAGTAAGCCTCTTTCCTAATAAATTCCCACTCTTTATTTCCAATTCTAGGGGGTTATAATCATACATGTCCCGTGGGTTACTTTCAATGTCACATTCTTGTACAAAAATATGGGAAACAAGAAAGAAATCCAAGTAAAAGTTTGATTTCTGTGGCGCAGAAAAGAAAGTGAACCCATATTTGGAGGGTTTCCTGTCATGCCATATATCATTCCATGATCTCCACAGAGCCCTCTCAAGGACTGAAATACTTTAGGTTTCCTCTCAGTGAATCTATAGTGATCCTCCCAAGACCAGCTCACAGGCAAATTGATATTCATACCCCTACATAAAATAATAGGTAAAGGCCAGAGTGCAAGTTCTTTAGAGAGCCAATCAAATAGCCCTGGTACGTCTGTGATACACCCATAAACAGAGCATAAGGTAATTATTTTCCTAAAAGATTGGAATTCAGCTATAACACACGGAGTGTGTTTATCCACTCGTACTTGTTTAAATTGATCACATGTGTTGTGAGCTAATGTAGCAACTTCGCAAGTACGTGCCCCTTGCATTGTCCCCCAATTAACTTAAACCCAATCGAATCCAACAACTGCAATTATGATCCTTCAATATGCGTCTCTTGGAGACAAATAATATCAGCATTTAGCATTTGCATCTCCAGAGCAATTTTACAACTTTTTGTTCCTGTCATTCAAACCGCATACATTATAGTCAAAATTCTCAATTTACTCATCGCTGATCTTAAGTTTCACCATCCAGTTGTGCTTTACCCCCAATAAAACTATCTGCCCAGGACACATAGAAACTAGAGGATACCCGTCTTTCCCCTTACATATTTCTGCTGTTTCTGTCTGTTTATATGGGTAGTCTCCTCCACCCCATACCCTCCAAAATCACCCGCTCCCCAAAGCCCCCCTCCCACAACTATATGAGCAGTCAGGCCCCATGCCTGAATGATGACATCCGAAAGACACCCACACCACCTGCACCTTCCTACCTTATCCCTTGATAGGTATACATCCTTGGCCAAAAAAGAAGAAAAAAGGGAAAAGAGAAAAACCCTAAGCATGGAACTTGCTTATCAATTACTCTGCCCCTTCACCCTCATTCATGTAAAATCGCTATTACTCACAGCCAGACAACAAAGCGAAGGGGAAGAAAAAGAAGCATCATTATATATAATTTAATCACTTAATATCCAACTTCTATTTACACTATACTGTGGATCTGCAACACATTTAACACATGTACGGTACGTTTTGGCAATCAATATTTACACAAAATGCATTTTCCCTATCCGTACCAGCTGCAATGAGAAAAAATACTTTCAGTAGCTGAGAAAATTCAAAAGATGGTTCCTAGTTTTGGCAAATGTGAAAGAAAGCAGCCTTGAAGAGCTTATATATAGCATGTAATAAAGTATTTAGCTCGTTTATGTGTGTTCCCATTCAGGCAGATAAAACACTGAGTTAAAAGACGGCAGATGTTTGTCCGGGATGATGTAAGTGGGTAAAGAGGTGAAGCGCAGCTTCTGTGTCACTCTGCAACTGGAACATTAATACTTGACATCGCACCCTAATTCTGTTCTAGATGTTGAATGTGTATCACACTGTAAACCCCAGTGCATGCATGATGTTGCTGTAATAACAAACAGATTTATTTCAGAATTATTTTTTCTCAATTGACCTAGTGATATTTATGCAAAATGTAGCACTTTCTCTAATAAGAGAAACATTTAGGGGCGGATTTACAATAACTGGCGCATCTCTGCATATTAGCAGAGCTGCACCAGTTATTTTGCGTCACAGAAAAATAGCCTTGCGCCACCATGGATGCAAGGATGGAAAGATGCGTGACGCATCTCCTGATGTAAAGGCATCGGATTGCTGGAGTCGTGTCGCAAGCACAACGCAACTCCAGCAATAGTTAGGAATGCCCATTCCTAACATGCTGCGTCACTCCTTACGCCTGCTTCAAGCAGGCGTAAGGTTTTGATGCAGTGGCGTCGTAAAAGTGACTTCGTGAAATGTTGTAGATTTCACTGCGTCACTTCTACGAGGCTTTCCTATGTCGGAACGCCCACCCTGCATACATTATACCTGACGCAGGTATAATGTAGCACAGGGCTTAGATGCGTCACGTTGTAAATATGTCGCATAGTGGCGCATTGTTTACGACGCTGCTGCGTCACAGAAGTGACGGAACGGTGTCATAAAGATGTCGCAAGGGGCTTGTAAATCTGCCCCACAGTCTAGAATTGAAAAGAAGTCTGGAAACTTCACGAGATCATCAAATATCATACCTGAGGAAGTCGTGCGTTAGGAATGAGAAGCATCAATTACGTTTCATTTTCCCTTTCTAGAAAATCAATAAAGTAGCACTTACAAGAGATGGAATCTGTGTACGAAGGGACCAATCCTGATGGTGTCTTCTGCTTCAATCCTGCTCGTTCTTGCGCCTAAGAACAAAAAGATCAGTCTGAGGCATCATTCCTCCGATCCCAAATGGATATTTTCATTACGCCCAATTTTATGGACGTCATGACTCGTATCATTGTTTTCGTCTCGTTCACAACCACACTCGCTCACCAATGCCTCATAAATGCCTCTGAATCGTGCATCCTAACTGCTCACAGCCTATGTATCCTATGCTTTGGTCTCTGCAGCGTTTCCGTTATATGTGCTCTGGATCTTCTATGAACACAAGTATGCTTCGAGTGACCTCTACAAGCAACTCAAGTGTCTTCTGAAACACCTTAAGCACCACCTGCATCTCCAAGTTCAGATACACTAAAGAAGAATGAAGACGCTCCTGTGAACCTACCATTCATAAGCCTGATCTTCCTTTCGGTGTTTCATGATTGGTAAACACAACTATTGATGCTTAACCTAGGTTGGACAGTTTGTGATCATTGTACAACCTTAACAAATAATTTGAAGTAATTTTCTCTTAGAAGACTATGATCTGTAATTATTCCAGTTATTGCCTCACTCTGGATTTACTGTTACTGGATATATCGGTAATTCAGGGAGCAGGGGAATAACAGGAATTATTTTTTTGTGAAAATCTTATTATATGTATAATGAGTTAGATAATATAAAGTAATGGTTTTAGCTTGGAATAAGGAAGATATGTTTGCTACATATTGTCGATTTATGTATTTAAAATGGTCTAATATTAGATGTTTTATGTATACTTTTTATTGATTTTAAATTAATGATTGTTGTGTACCTTTATGGTTTATATACTAAATAAAGTTGATTGATTGAATAACTGGAATTATGAGGGTCAATAAGTTACACTGACTAAGTTTTAACTAGGTCTTGTATGAAGCACTTTTTCCTGCACCTGTTGATAAAACAGCATTCTTGTAGCACTGGTACAACTTGGAACAAACTTACAACTGAGGGGCCGATTCCGATCTCGGCCGGTAGGGCTCCGAATCGGATTCGGCTTAACCGGATCCGATTCGGAGCCCTATTTCCCGACTGATTCGTACGCGCGTCCGGGCGAGCGAGTACGATGCGAAATCGCCGACCGACTCGTCCGGGCGTCCCGACCGCTCCAACCGACTCGTTCCCGGGTCTAACCGCACCGACCGACTCGCACGGACTTGACTCGCACCGCGCAATGGAGACGTTCCCCGGCCGGGTAAGTACGATGCGCGCCGCGAGCAGTCCGACCGAGCCGCGCACTCCGGCTCGAAAGAGCAGTCGGAGCCGCACTTGGGGGTCCGTGTCGGACCCCCCTGTACGCCTAGCCGCGCAAGTCGCACACAGGGCCTGTGTGTGTACGGCGCGAGTCGCTTCGCCGCGTACACGCTGTAGGGGGCGCACTTGTCCGCATCGCACCCATTGAGTCAATGGGAGCCCGCGTACCCGTTGTACGACAGGCTCCCATTGACTTCAATGGGAGTCCGACCGACTCGAGTCCGATGGCATACGTGCGCATCGTACTCGTTCGGTCGGGCTGCACGGGTCCGATTCGGTCGGAAATCTCTCCGGATCCGGCTCGGTCGGAGAGATTTCCGGCCCGAATCAGAATCGGCCCCTGAGTCTGAACTCTATTAAATCACTTTTCACTTTAACACTTTCACTGCTCGGGTATTTGCACGCCCCTTTGGTAGATCTTTTTAACAAAATAGGTTCTAGATTGTTCAAATTCACACACCTCTTTGGTCTCTCATAGAAACTATGGGGCAGATTTGCTTAGAATTCACTCAACACTGTGCAATAGTGCAAATTGCTGTGCTGTGTTGTATGAATGGCAGAGAGCTGAAAAGCAACATATCTACTAAGATATGACTCTCTGGCTGGTGCACTTGAGGCTGCCTAGCGCCAACGCGGCACCCTTGCACCAAGATTCAAGTGTGCCTTCATTACGGGCAGACAAGCAAACACAAGGAAATGATGGACGGAGCGCTGAAACCTTTCAGACACTCACCCCCAGTCACAGATCTGCGTTGAATCCACCATCGTTCTTTAGCTCACTTCGCCACCCCAGTTCAGACCCAACCATATGCAAATCAGTCTTGACCTTGTTCCTCATGGGAACAGTTCAGCCCGAACTGCCAAGCCAGGTCTTCCCTGGACCGGAAACAAGCATCCTGGGACCGGTTTCGGGGTAACACCCCACATCAGCCAGGCTAGCTTGAATCCAGTGGCAAAGTGAGCAAGGGAGCCACATCTTAAAATGCCCTCCCAACTTAGGGCAAACAAAGCAAACATAAGGAGATGATGGACGGAGTGCTGACATTTTTCAGACACTCACCCCAGTCACAGATTTGGGATGAATCCACCATCGTTCTTTAGCTCACGTCGCCACCCCAGTTCAGACCCAGCCATATGCAAATCAGTCTTGACCCTGTTCCTCATGGGAACAGTCCAGCCCGAACTGGCGAGCCAGGTCTTATCTGGACCGGAAACAAGCATCCTGGGACCGGTTTCGGGTAACACCCCTCATCAGACAGGCTAGCTTAAATCCAGTGGCAAAGTGAGCAAGGGACCCACGTCTGAGCATACCCTGCCAACTTAGGACACTCCTCAAACTTTTAACGCAAGGCAAAGTCCTCTTTTGTGAAGCCCAGCGTGTGCAGCAGGTGCAGTCCTTATGAGTGTAGCCCTTCTTGGTGCAGACCATGTGTTCAGCAGGGCAGTCCTTCTTCTTCTTTCCAGGCAGGGATCTGAGTTGCTGGCAGCTCTCCCTTATTTATCCTGGTTTCTGGGTTGGCAAGAAAGGAGGTAACCTTGGCCAATAAGGTGTAAGGTGCCACCCTCTTTAATGACCACTTCCCCTGAACTGTGGCATTTTCTTGTCCCAGAAAGGACTGTTCCGCAAAAAACAAAATAGAGGAGATTTCTCCTGGAACTTCAGGTCTGGCTAAACCAACTCACAGGTGTTACTAACTTTCTCCTACACTCCCCTTCCAACCCCTATCCAAATTCTATTACAGGTACTACCATCTGGCTGGCGTGCAGGAAGTGGGGGTGGGCCTGGTTCCTGGTTTCACAGTTTTTCTCCCTTTGAAGACCAGTTTGGCTACCGAGTCCCCTTCCTGTCCTGGCATCTACAGGCAGAAGATTTCTTCCCATCAGAGATCTCCTTTGTCTCAGTTCAGAACACCTCACACCTCATAAAGGAAGCTTGAATCAGCCTGTCAAATGCTGACCTATCAGAAGAGGCTGCTACAGAGCTGAATTGGGTAACTTTAGGAAAGCAGTTCCTTTCACTTCTTTCCTGTAATAGTTATAATAAATCCAAGCTTGATAAGTTGTTGGATTTAATGCAACTATTATTTTCATACTTTGAAGTACTAGTTCAGCTCACTGCTATCAAAAGATAATTAATTTTAAATAAAGCCTTCCCATGTTAGCCTATGGAGCTAATGTACTATAATGGGAGAAAAGAAATTGGGAGTTTTTCCCTCACCAGGGCATATAAAACATGTTTTATAATGTCCCTGCTTCATTTAACATGGTACCCTGCCGTTGGGGCACCTAGGGCAAACCTTAGGGGTAACCTACATGTGACAAAAGGTAGTTTAAGACTATGGAAGTATTTTTAATTTCACGGTCGAATTTGGACATAGTCAGGCAGGGCTGGTTTTTAAAATGTCGCACAGCCGCACTGAACATGGCAATTCCGTCAAGTCTTCTCCGTTGTGTAGAAGCATATCCTTGCTAAGGCTTGGCCCTCATCTTTGCTCCTCTGGCTTTTCTTATTATAGGAGTACCAGACATATGGTTTTCTCTGGGTTTGGCGATGTCCACAGGCGGGTACTTGAATAATTTGGAAAGCAACTAAAAGTGAAATGCTGATTTGCTGTATGTGTAATTTGGTTACATGTATCAGCCCTGATGGATACCTACCACAACCTTATATTTCAATATCTACACATCCTAATGTTTGCAGCACTTTGCACTAGATCTACCTGCCCTGTTTAGCTGGAAGGAAGAATGCACTACTAAACATGGCATTTGTCAGTTTTTCAGACATTTTCCAATGATTGCCTGCAGTCTTGCTTGTGAGAAGAAATAGCCAAGGATAGGTTTGACCACCATCTGTGTTCCTATAGGTTTAGTGGGTGTACAAGCCGTGCATGGTTTTCCATGGTTTGGGGGTTCCTGTAGGTGATAAACTGGGTGCACTGCTTTCAGGAAATTGGGAAATTAAAAAAAATAATGTGCATTTAAGTTAATATATTTAAATTATTTAAAGATTTACTAAGATGTTATAGCGCTGTAGAATTTTATATTTTGTTCTACATTTAAAATAATTATACAAAATTAATTTCCATTAATATTTAAATTAAAATCTTGTGATAATGAATTTTTGTTTGGGTAAAATAAGTTTTTTCATTTCCCAATAGTTCACCACAGGTTGACTTCACAGTCAGGGTTCAGATCTCCCTATAGTAAATTATAGAGAAAATTAAAGAGGTTTATTAAACTTTGCAATAAATTAAAAATACTTTTACGTTAAAGTTTATTATGCATTAATAATTGTTGAAGATGAACAGAATGATTTTAAAGTGATTTAATTATATATTTTTTTAAATAATAATACTTTAATTTTTAAGTTCAAAAAGGTTGTTAAATGTTTTATGATAAAATAATAAATATGTTTCACTTTCAGATTTTATTTTCATTGTAAAATTATAATTATTTATATAATTTCATATATTTTCAATAAAATAACGCAGTTTGACATTATTCTTATGGGAGCTTGTTTGAAGACCCTTCTTCCATTATTTTCAATGGGGGAGTTTTGCAGTATTGAATGGCAGGCCAAGAGCAGTGCTGGACTACCTACTGTGTCTTTTGTGGCAGGAATAGCTTACATTAGTACATTTGCTGCACACCATTTTTCAGGGAGTAGAGATGTATGTCTATACTTTTGAGTAACTTTACACTCAGATTTTTAGCCAAAGGAATCAGCCAAAGTTATTCAAATGTGTAGGGAAATTACATTTGTGATTTACTCGCAAGTAGGTTACCTTTGTGAAGAGTCCCAAATATTTATGATGCTTGGTATTTGTGCCATCAAATCTTATTTATTTTATTATAAGTGTTCCAATCATTATTGATATTAAAAGACACTCATGTATTTGCTTAAACTTACATACTTTTGTCCAAGTAGGTAATCCATTATGAAAGTTTTATTATCTAATGTTCAAGCCCTGAAGAAATGGTCAGTTAAGTAGCAATAAGTAGGTCTAACGACTGTAATTTACAGTCACTACACAAATACAAAATATATTAGAGGGGCAGGGAAAGACACAGGGAGTGGAAGAATAAAAATGGCCTGTCAAATGGAGAATCGGTGATTAGAAGTCAGTCATTAATGTCCCAAAGCCATCAGCATAATCATGAGATCTCATTTTCTCAACACTACCATTCACATTCACACCATGCTACAAATAATATCCCAGTTCTATTCTGATAAATATGCACAAGTTTTTAGGCCCACGTGGGTTAAAGGTGTAACTTCATATCTACAAGTTATTTAGAAACATGCTAAATAAAAGATAAACAGTTGAGTTACCTCCTCTGTTATATTCCTCCAGTTGGCTCTTAAAATATACACAGTGAGGAAGAAGGCTGGAATAAAAGCACTGACTGTCATGCCGGACCATAGACCTATGGAAAATGAATCAACACTATTAGAATTAGAAGTTCTGCCCTAAGCCGGTTAGTAGGGTGCCTTCAAGGCATCTTGCCCTCTGAACAGCTGGAGTCTCCTGCACACAGGAGTCTGAACTGCACTTTGCCAGTTCATTGTGAAAAGGTTCTTTATTCACCTATTTTATTTATATAGAGCGTCAGTGTCTCCAACGGATTTGTTTGAAAATGATGAGAACATCAATAAAATGGTCTACAGTGTATTTCCTTATTGTAGATGGCCAATATCACCAGGATTATTACATGGTCCTTTGGAAAACAAACACTAATGCACCATATCACCATGATGACATTCCACAAATCCAACATAATATAACTATTAATTGAAATATTTGACACACTCTCATTGTTAGAACTTAGTTTTAATGCTTCAAGTGGCTTACATTTGCATTTTGTATAACATTCTTATAAATAAAAATATTTTAGGACAACATAAATGACAACTATCTGGTATTTCGTAGAAAAACAAATTCAGAGTATTCCAATTCTGAGAAACCATTTCAGCTAAATGGTTTAACCCAAAACTTTAAGGTGTATGGAATTTACCACTTGAAATAAATCAGTTCACAAAATAGCGTTTTTGTTGCTGCCTTGTGCATGCATTTTTATTGGCTAACTCACAAGCCCCAGGCCATCAATCCACTGCTTTTTTCCTTCTGACATTCTAATGTCCTTCTCCTTCCCTGCCCCTACCCATTCACCTCCTTCACCCATTTTATAAAACAGATTATTTAACCTCCCCAATCCTCTTTTTTTCACTTTACTCTCTAAATGCTCCTTCCAGGTCATTTAAACGCTCCTTCCAGGTCATTTCACCCACCCACAGCTCTCAATTGTACACTTTACCCCACAGTGTCGCCCAGGGCTCTTCAGCGAGCCCCACCTTCTTCAATATCTATGTCCAACCACTGGCACAGGTAATTAAATCCACAGGGATTTTACTAATATCTTATGCTGACGATACTCAGCTGGTGCTCTCCTTTACAGATAATCCTATGCTTGACAGGTCTAATTTTCAAGCAGGACTGTTAGTGGTCACAGAATGAATGAATGCCAATTGCCTCTGCCTGAATGCGAATAAAACTGAATTCCTCATACTGGGAAAAGACACCGACTCTTTGGGTGACCATTGGTAGCCACTTTCTCTTGGGCCTGTCCCTATTCCCAAGTACTCCATAAAAGCACCCTGGGTTTTTGGGTTCTTGAGAAGCCTCAAACCCATTCTTGGCCTCTTTGACTATAGCACCCAACAAACCATCATCCAGTTAGTAATTCTGTCACAGCTAGACTATTGTAACATCGTGTACTTAGGCACCAATAAGTAGGTCATCAGAAGACTCCAGCTTGTCCAGAATCAGTGCTTAATTTGAGCCAGTGGTTTCCGATGCTCAGCACAGGCACTTATTCATCAACACTGGCGCTACGTGGAGATGAAGGGATTTGCCCAGAATCACAGGATGTTGAGCCGATGCCAAGACTCAAACCTGGTTCCCCAGTTCCGAAGTCAGCAGCTCTTGCCATTGAGCCACATCCTCTCCCAACTTCCATGGTTAGTAGTTAGTTCTGTTTTAGGCAGCTCTAACAGGAGAAATGAGCTGGTGCAAGTAGCCTCCTGAAGAGAGCCTCAGCACTTATTTATTTACAAATTAACCACTGCCCAAACTGCGGCAGCCAGGCTGCTCTTTTCTCTCCCAAAGTTTTGCCCTGTCTCTGCTGTTCTCCACAAACTGCATTGGCTCCCAGTGGAAAATCGCATTCACTTTAAAACCTCGTGTGTTGCTCATACGATTCTGTACTTCCTGGGGCCCCCCATTTTGTTTAATCTTTTACTGCTGTACCAACCGGCCCACCTTCTTTGCTCAGCCGATCTTAATCTGGGCACTGTCCTGTGTTATAGGAGAGCCAGTGCTGGAGGTTACTCCTTTCATGCCAAGGCCCCTGTTCTGTGGAATTCGTTACCTCCTCCTATCAGAAACATTGAAAACCATCTGCACTTCAGGAAATCTCTGAAGACATGGCTCTTCACCATCTAATGCCTGTCCTTCCTGCTAGGCTGTTGGCTACAACTTATCCATCATCGAGGTCTAGCACTGGGAAGCCCCGTTTTTTGGGGCAGCCATGTGCTTCATAAATCCCCATAACATAATATGACATAGTATACTCTCTAACTTTGGTCCTAATTATGATGGTGGTCCATGGGATGACTGGCCACCATCGCAGCGGTAATGAGACCAGTCGACAAGGTGTCGGCGGCCCCATCCGCCATATAAGGATTAATACCCTGTGTATGCGGTTGGAAACTTACTTTTTCTACTGTGGCTTGTGCTGTGGACTAGGAAAAGGAGCGCAGCACAAGCCACAGTGGAAAAAGGCCGTTTGTGCACATCCATGCATCGTGTGCCAGGCACCATGTGGTGCTTGGCACATGATGCAAGGATGTGTGGGGGGCACTACATGTGCCCCCCAGGCCACTTAGCAGTGGCCATCGGGGGACGGGGGCACTGCTTGGGGCAGTTTCTGATGGTGGTGCCGCCTCTGGGTCTGCCAGTGTGAAGACTAAATTGATGGCCTGACAGAGGTGGGACTGTTGGTGTAAAAAAAGCTTACCATCCAACCTATTTAGAACTGTAATCTTTTCTGTATAGGACTGCCAGGGATAGGCTAATGGCCCCAAATAGAAAAATAAATAACCTTCACATTCTGGGAGAAAATATTAGTATTTTGGTTTTTCAAAACCAAACTCTCACATTGAGGGTTGTTTTTTTCTTCTATCTAAGCGGGCGCATAAAACATGGGTACCACTCAGCAATTCGTTTTGAGGAACTGCTTTGGTGGCTGATGCTCTAAATGCATACAGATCTGTAAATATGGTGGTTAGAAGTCCAGACAGGGGGTTAAAATAATTACCTCTGCCCCCCTGATAGACAGCTGACCTAGCAGGGATTTGATCTGGTATAGCCACATTTGCCTTTTGTTAACTTTGTTTGTGAATTAATATTACAGTTATTTATAATTGTTCCTGGGATAGCAGTAGTATCTATTTCTTTCATCCAGTCTTTGTTTTTTCATTAATTTGTTTTCCACTAATTGTGTTTTGATTATTTTGGTTCGCTGAAACATTTTTCTGTTATTTTGTTTTTCTATGAATTTGCATACCATAAAATATCACTCCAAATTTTTATACATGATTTCTTTAAAAAAATACCAGACCTATCATCAGACATAGTTGCACTCTAGATATTACCCATTATTGAGAAACGTTAATGGTGAGCAAATCGCTGCAGCCCTCCCCCTTCTTTTCAACAGTGTTTCCCACTAGAGCTCCTAGTCCATGTTATAAAATCTTCTTGCAAATGCATCAGCAGATAAGTGTATGTTTTCCTCTTGGTATTCCACTGTAATCAAATATATTGATTGTACTCCCAACCTTGAATACTTTTCATAGACATTGTAAACCTTAGGTGATATAAATACTTTGCAGACCTTAATAAACCACACCATAACATAAAGCAGAAAATGTTTTGACTTAATTAATGCAATTCCACTGAGTAGAGAAGGACGCAAGTATAAATGAGCAGTGTGAAGAGGAGAAAAGAGGAGGAGGAGCAAAGAGGATAGATATGAAAGAAGGTGAAAGGTATCCAAAGAGAATACTTATTCATGGGATGTTAACATATTTAGAGGCACACCAAAGGACATCAATGCAACATAAATACAATACAAAAAGCGAGCAATCCGCAATGGGAAACAGAGATAGTGAAGGTAAAAGGTGCATAAGGAAAAAAACTAGGTACAACTGAGTACAAAACACATTTTTAGTGAGTAGTATCCCAGGGAATGCAATGAGTTTTAAGGCACAGTAGTCAAGTCAGCAAAGATTTAGAGGATACGTTAATGTCTAATTGCTAGCTTTGGCATTGTGGAATGTATATCACCACTACTGGAAAGCTATTGTGTTAATATTACAAGATGAGTGAGCCCTAGAATGAATAGGGATCAGCCACATCATACTTCCTGCCTTCTGTAAAAAAAGTGCAATGAAATTGCTGCTTATCAGTTCACAATACATATCATAATAAGCATGTTCCAATGATCCTCTTTAATGCACATTTGTCCACCATCATGCTACAAAATACTCCTCTTACAAAATGAGCTTTTCAGTTCTTCCATTTAGACCTTTTAAGATTTGGTCTAGAGACATCTTCAGTTGTTTCACCAGTGTCATCTAATCAAAGAAAATTCTGAATAAAAAAGTATATACATATATACACTGTCTACATGGCTAACCAGTTCATTTTGGTCCGTTCTTTATTTTGTGTAAATACACTTTAAATGGTGGATATGAACGGTGAAAGTTTGGCTTGTGAAAAAGACCGTTCCGGTCGAAACGCGTCGCCAGTAATACAATTTGGTTTACACTGACCCTGGTGTGCGAGTCTTTTCTTGATGAGGGAACTGCTCACGGAATTTCGTCGACATATATACATACATAGAGAAGTTTTGGGTCAGCTATCTTCGTCCATTTGTCTGTTCAACCGCTAGTAACATTTTGCTTCCACACACCACAACATACAGCATGGACAAATGAGGCCATTGGCTGTCTAGACTGTGAGTGATGGTATTTTACCTGAACATATGCACACATTCACCTAAAAAGTGCACCTCAGTGCATGGGTGGTAAACCAATACTTTGTTAGTGTTTTTTCTTATCATTAATAATTTCTTTTTTTTAACAATCTTTCTATGTTTACACTATTTCTTCAGAATGCAGTAATTCGAAGTCAGTAGCACCTTTTCTTCGGACTAATGAAAATCGTTTTTTCCTTTACCTGCATTAGAATTCAAAAGGATTTTTATACCTGTTCTGAGTACACCTGCCACTATGAAGCATTCAAATAAATTATATGTAATGGTTACATTTAAATATTTTTGCAAGTGTATTGTTGTTACCCTTGGGCAACAGCATGTTTTTCTTTCTCTTTATTTGGCACAGGCCTGTGGCAAAAAAACAAATGCTACCATTGCACCAGCTTCACAAGGCCAGACCACTTGGCTTTGTAAAGGGTCGCTCCATAATTAAAGAGATGAATATTTCGGGTTGTGACTGAATTTATTCCTGTATCTTGTGAAACAGAATCCATTGACTGCAATACTTCTACAAAGATGAATTTATCACTTCAGGTTGCCTATAGATGAGGAATAGCCTAATGGCAGCAAGCACGTTTAGTGGGATGGTGGGTGTTACTGATGGCTCATCTCCACTGAAATGTCGGTGTGATGGCTCCCCTGGTATCCCCTTCTCTCCTGTATCCTTCATACAGTTTGTGCAGGAAAGAAAAACGTCCTATACTAAGTCTTGGTTCTGCCTCACTAGGAGTGGTTCAGTAGTTCTTATGCTTAAATTTCAAGTTGTCCATCGGGATCTGATGATTATGTATTACAGTCCATTTTCTCTTTCAATGGCTTAAAATGTTCTGTTGCCAGATGGATGCGCTTCTGTTTTGATACCCTTGTGATGGAACAAGGTTTCAAAAATGAAACTTGCTTGTACGCAATCCTCCTCATAGTATTAATTTATTAAACTTGTATTGTCAAAACTAACCTTTGCATTCACAAACACAAGAGGGACAGAAGCTTGCCTATGTGTTTTACTAATGAATAACGCTTGTCTGTAATCCAAAATGTCCGCTAAAGGGCGGGAACCTCAATGCGCATGTCGCAACCTGATCACATGGTGTGACGTCTTTCTTTGCTTGGTGGGAAACTTCTGCTTCTGCGCAGTGTGCACTAAAATGGCCGCTAAATGTTTTCACATGCTTCAGCTTGCTCTCATGTCATTATTAAATTGTCGTTTTCTTAATGCTACTAATGCAGGATAGTATTATAATTAATTGGGAATAGAGTAGGGAAAGTGGGCATACAGTGAAACATGTTATTTGTGATTTTAATATTTGCTTCTTGCACTTTTAGTAATTCGTAAACTTGGGCCTGGGTTGGTGACTTGAAACTCGAGAGACAGATGGTTCTGCGCATGTGTCCTGTGTGCCTGCCAAGTGTAGTCAACTTGGACGTCTCCCAAGGCCATGACCCATTGGCCGAAGATGCTGTACTTTATGTTTCCGGTGGACAAAATGATACTTTTCCCCTGTAAAATGTATAACATTTGTCGTGAGACGGGTGGGAAATAAAGCGAATGTATTAATTTGAAGGGGCGGGAACATAAAGACAATAGGCTTTACAATTTAGGCCAAATCGATATGGTGCGAGAATCCACCACCTGTCCCTGTCCAATCAGAAGTAGTGGTCCCATATTTTAGCAACATTAAGGGGAGGTACATGTGCGTAGAAGGGTATAATAGAATATAGCATTAGTTAATTAGTCGGAGCATGCTTTCACGAAGAACAGGCGTCCATGCTGCCAGAGCGCTCTTAGCTCCAGACTGCCATGCTGATCGGTTGCTGACTGAATCCCTGTCCAGAAGAGGTCCTGAAGAGGGGGTGGCGGAGTCCATTAGAAGGAAGGCAGGGGAGAATCGAGAGAAGTCGAGTATCAGAGAGGGGAACAGCGCAGGCGTCGTTGTAGAGAGGTCACCGGTCCTGTCCTGATCCTGGAAGAAGTCTTTGCTCTTCATCCTTCCTGGGTCCTATCTTTTCCAACTCCTTGGCCAAGGGGCTTGGTTCTCGCATTTAGGTAACTATACTGCAACCTTTAGTTGTGCTGCTGTCTCTATTCTCTCCTCTTCCTTAAACACCGTCATTTTTTAGCAAAATCATTTCTATGCTTTTTCTTGGGTATTTTTCAATCAAGTACCGTGTTTTCTGTATTTTACTCTGCTAAAACTTTAGATAAACATTTTAAAACTTACTGACTCAGTGGTTATTTCAGGATTATGTACTATAATGAATGTCACTCATTTTAAACTTCCCAATTAGCAAAGGATCCATTGGTAAGTTATTACTCTTCAATCAGAAGGTAATTGGTAGCAGGGACTTTGATAAAAGAGTACATCTGACACCCAGCGTAAGTATTAGTGTAGTGTGAATGTATGGGCCCAAGTGAGTATATGGTGTATGAATGTTGTTGGCTAATATTGCGCTGGATCAGTTTTCTGGTAAGCAGAGGACGGTTATGGTTACTCTTTGTTAATTGGGTAATGAGAATTTTTATTTGTATTTTTATGAACTAACATCCGCTTAAAATTTTGAGTTTGTTTTATGTTGTCCAGAATACCCCGGGGTAAAAAGAATAGTGGGTGGCAAGTGGAAGCCATACTGCAGTGAGGTTATCTGTCAGGCAGAAATAGTACTGAGAAGTTAAGCAGGACTTTCAGTACTCGTTAGGGACTCTATGCGTGTGAGTAATAGCAAAAGGGTACGCTGATAAAAATTTGATGTTATATCACCTAGTAAGGGTAACATTGGAGAAGTAACAGGTACTTCTGGAGCTTGTGTGAAGAGTAGACGGAAGTGTTTTACTCGTAGTATATGTTTTAGTAAACGGAAAGGTTTTACTAAGTGTGAGAGAAAACTATCTTTTCTATTTTAGAGAAACTGGCACGATAGCGAATGTTTTATGTTGTTACTGAAATTTAATTAAGATTTATAGAGAAAATAAGTTTGCGTAAATTTTTGTAAAGGGAGGGTCAGTTGCCGGAGAGGGAGCTGACGTCACAAAACGCTGCGCTGTGGTAGGTTGAAACAGCGGGTGTGGAGAGACACTTGTAAAGGAGGGGTCAGTAGTCAGGAGTAGTACTGACGTCACAGGAGCCGCGCTGGGATTGGTTAAACCAGCGAGGACAGAAAAGAGCAGATTGTAAAGGAGGGGTTGATAGAAAAACGTCACCAAAAAGCCGCGCGAGGATTGGCTCGGAAATAAAAGATAGCATACATTTGATTGGTCGAAATTATAGAAGCAAAATTCTTAGTGGATAAGGATTGCATGTTAAAACGTGATCCGACTTTAACAGGAACTCGTCCGGATAGGAGATTCCTAGGTTTTGCAGAATATAATTTTGTACACAGAAGATTAGATAGAATGTACGGAGAAAGGAGAAAAATGTCATTTTTGCAAAAGATTAAGAACTATTTTAAAAAGGATAAACCACTCAAAACTAGAGAAGGAATTATTATTCCACCAGCTAAAACGCCAGCATCATTCATGATGATGGAGAGAGGTTATCATACCTGTGTATGGATGGAGAATTGGATAGAATACACCAAAAATGATGGAGTATTAGCATTTCCCCAGAATGGCACGTTCAATGGGCGAATTCTTCAGAACTTGAGATTGAGGATGAATGACTTAGAACCCAGACGTAGATTAACTCAGTACGAAGCTCTAGAGGAATGGGAAACCGAGGCATTTGAGCGGGACCGATCTAGAAGTAATAGGAGTTACCCAGGATTTTTCCCCAGATATTTACGTGAGTCGAGAGAGGGAGAGATGAAACAATGGAGAAGGGCAATGATTACAGAGGGACTGTATCCATTATTCACAGAAGGAGAGAAATCAGGAGGAAAATGTACAGAAAAGACAAAACATTTAATGAGAAATGAGGATTCAGAAGACGAATTTATGGAAGAAATGTTAAGAAATCCCCCACCATATCAGGAAGGGACAAGTGGATGCACCCCAAGTGCACCACCAAAAACTCCATTAGTGCCACAGGTAATGCATGAGTTCACCCCGAGTAGAATGCTACATGATAAAGAAAAAGAAGCCCTAGAAAAGACCAGAACAGAATTAATACAGAAAATAACTCAGATAAAAGTACATCCTGATTCGTTGACCATACCTGTAACAATTGGTCCAGTAGTTCCATTATATGGTACTCAGGGAAATTGTCCACCACCCATACTTGCACCTACTCCTGTGAGTAATCCCAAACCTGAAGCTCCAGTTATAATTGAGGATCAATTTAGTGACTGTGAATCCACAATATCACTTATGGATTTGCCCATTCGAGGTTCTATAAATAGTACTCCAAGAAAAGATGTACCTGGAGGTTCAAAAGATGTAAGTTTAGTAACTTCATCAGAAGCAAAAAGTGCTACCATAGTAACACCTGAAGATCTAGAAAGATGGGTGCAAGGGTCAGTTAAACAGTGCACACCTCCGAAAATAATGGACATTCATAAATTAAAAGTCGAATTAGAAGAAATAATAGCAGGAAATGTAGGACTAGAACGCTTAAATACCTATGATGAAGAAGAATTATTGTTCCTGTGTAGGAGTATCACCAGAAATGTAAGGATATTTCATGAAAAATTATCCAATTTAGCACTACAGATGGGAATAGAAATAGGGAGATCAAAAGTACTACAAAAACCCTATAGAGCAGAATTTTCGGACAAAGATTTAGAAAATATGAATGCCTCTGGTAAAAGATTACAAATAAGAGAATTAATCTTAGTTTTGCAAAAATGGGGAGACCTAGATAAATGGAAAACTAGGTGGGCCAAGAAAAAGGAAGAAGCACGAACAAGTAGAACAGCATCAGAATATGTGATGAAGGAAACAGGGAAAGCAGATCAAATGTATCCAATGCGAGAAGTTGCGGGAGGAGGATATGTACATGTCCCATGGAGCAGACAAGATATTTTATCATTCACGAATGATTTTCCAAAGCTGAGGAAAAGCCAATTGAATGGTACAAGCAGGTTGAAAGGTTTGTGAAGGTGTCAAAGGTATTGTTGAAGGATTTAGATGGTCTGTTTGACATAGTGGTACCTGCCGATTTATGGACAGATTGTAAGATCACAGTGGATTGGCCAAGTGATGAGTATCCCAGAGATCCGAAAACAGGTGCCCGTCAAATGATGTAATGAAAAAGTATCAGCAGGTGATAACATACCTGAAAGGGAAAATACCCCCGAAAGAAACAGATTGGGTGAAAATAGATCGAACAACCCAAGAAGCCAGTGAAACAGTACATTCTTACTATGAGCGTCTATTGCAGGTGTTTAAACAGTATAGTGGATTTGAGGACATTGGAGACAAAAACATGAGTCAGTTTTTGTATCGGTTTGTTTACGGTCTGAAACCAGAGATTTGCCAGATGATTAAACAACACATGCTGTGTTGGCAGGGAAAGCCCATAGATGAGATTCTGAAGTATGCAAAATATTGTGGAGACGATATTGAGGCTAGACACAAGAAATTACAAGAAAAGGTGATGTGGGCACAGGTGAAAATAGCAGAAAAGCAGGGAATTAATTTGGAAAATCCGAGTGAAAATCAAGGAAAAGATTCTGGAACGAGTGGTGATACGGGAAATGGTGGAAAATTTAGAGAACGAATGAGTAGAGAAGAAGCTAAAAGAAATTTCCTTGTCATGGATGCGGAAAATTGGGGCATTGGAAGGATGAATGTAAAAAGATTCGGAATAATAATGGCCCAAATCAAAACTTAAATCCACAGACACAGAATGACACACAGCAGGGTGTAAATCCCCAGAGTCAATTACCACCTCCACCTGTTCAGGGTAATGTAAGCAGAGCAAAGCACGGTACAGACATTGGATACCCAGGAGGGAGTGGTAAGAATGATTATATGACATCACAATTTCTTTTGCAGGACAATTACTGTGAATTCAACTCATGACGGTGCCTAGGAGAGGGGAAGAAGGAGTGCGTACTTGACGCATCCTTACAGGTAGATCAGTCTGGTCCATATGTTGAAGGAAATGTGAAAGGTAATGATATTACTTTCCTTTTGGACACTGGTGCTACCAGGTCTACGGTGAGATCAGCAGATACCCAGACCTTCCTCTCTCTGGTGAAGATATCCAAGTAGTAGGGGTAGCTAATCAAAGAATTAGAACACCTCTTACAGAACCAATGGAAGTCAAAATAGGAAACTTCAGAGAAATGCACCAATTTGTAGTGTGCGACTCTAGCCCAGTGAATTTATTAGGTAGGGATTTATTGTGCAAAATGAACTGTACAATTTTCTGCATGCCAGATGGTGTGGCAGTTCAGACACCAGATGAGGACCATGTATATAAAATTATGGTTGCAAAACAAGGTACAGAAATAGACGAAATGTTTTCGTTAATAACAAGAGATGAGTTACCAGAAGAATTAAAAGGTACAGTAAACCCAATAGTATGGGATTTCACCGGAAAAGAAGTAGGACTTATGGCAAAAATAGATCCAGTTCAAATTACGGTAAAAGAAGGTGCAATTTTCCCAAATACCAGACAGTACAAAATGAGTGCAGAAGTAAAGGCAGGAGTCATTGAAGAAATAAAACGTATGGTAGAACAAAACATCCTAAAAGAAGTAATGAGTAGCCCATGTAATTCACCAATCATGGGACTAAAGAAACCTAGTGGAAAATATAGGATTGTTCAGGACCTGCGTAAAATAAACAAGATTGTGGAACCATGTTGTCCCATAGTACCAAATCCTGCAGTAATTCTATACCAGATCCCTTGGAATGCAGGATGGTTCACAGTAATTGATTTGTGTCAAGCATTCTTTTCAATACCATTGCATCCAGACAGCCAATATCTTTTCTCATTTAAATTTGAGAACAAAGTATATGTGTGGAATCGTGTTCCTCAGGGGTACACAGAAAGTCCTTCCATCTTCAACCAGATACTGAAAAAGTGCCTTGAAAAACTAGTGATGCCAGGAAGCTCAGTCTTAGTCCAATATATCGACGACTTATTGGTGGCGTCGACCACCAGAGAAGACTGTGTTGTTGACTCCATAGCATTATTAAATCTTTTGGCTGAGGAAGGGCATAAAGTCTCACCTGAAAAGTTACAGTTTTGCAGGACAGCTGTTAAATATCTGGGACATCAAATTGAGAGGGGAAAAATAAGAGTAACCTCTGAAAGAGTAGAATTAATAAAGAGAATGCAAATGCCTGTAACCCAAAGACAAGTGCGAATGTTCCTAGGAATAGTAGGCTACTGTCGACAATGGATACCAAATTTTTCCATGTTAGCTAAGCCCTTAATTAACATGACGAAAAAGAAAGCAAAGGACCCTGTCGAGTAGGAGGATGAAAGTGTAGAAGCTTTTGTAAAATTGAGAAACGCACTTTGTTCAGCACCTGCCTTAGGCATGCCTGATTATAAAAGAGAATTCGCATTATTCTGTCAAGAGAGAGAAAATTGTGCACTTTCTGTCCTAACTCAGAGACATGGACTAGACAGACGTCCTATAGCATACTTTTCTGCTACATTGGACCCAGTAGCAGCCGCGTTGCCAGGATGCTTAAAAGCAGTGGCAGCAACTTGTTTGAGCATTGAACAAAGCGAGTCAATTGTGATGGGACATCCTGTAAAAGTGTATGTTCCACATGCAGTTGTGATTCTGTTGACAAGAACCCGAACTCAGCATCTTACTCCTAGTCGGCTGACTAAATATGAGAGGATAATAATGGGTGCTGAAAATGTGACCATGGTAAGGTGTACAATAATAAATCCAGCAACTTTATTGCCGGACCCATATCATGAAACAAATAAAGATGACGAAGAAGATGAACATGATTGTGTACAAATTACAGAATTATGTACAAAACCACGCCCAGACATAGAGGAACAGCCTCTTAAAAAGCCAGACAGGGAGCTATTTGTCGATGGTTCATGTCAAAGACATGAAGATGGTAAACTAACTGCTGCCTATGCGGTATGTGAATTAACTGGAATAGTCGAAGCATCCTATTTACCAGGAGTAAAATCTGCACAAGTAGCTGAATTGATTGCTTTGATAAAAGCATGCAAAATTGGGAGGAATCAGAGTGACCATATTTGCAGATAGTCAATATGGTAACGGGGTTGTGCATGATTTTGGCCAACTGTGGATGCAGAGGGATTTCATGACTTCTTCAGGATCCCCCATTAAAAATGGACAATTTGTAAGGGAATTGCTAGAAGCAATACAATCACCAAATGAATTGGCTGTGGTGAAATGTGCCGCACACCAGTCAGGAGATGACTGGGTGGTAGTCGGCAACAGATATGCAGACTTGGTGGCTCAACATTGTGCCAAAACCAGAACGTCAGTCAATAAGAGGGTGGAAAGAATGGGAATCAGCTGCCAACTTATGCTGTATATGCCACCTGAAACTTGGAATGAGGTGAAGAAATTGCAAGATGAGGTTGATGAAAGTGAGAAAAATTTGTGGATCAAAGTGGGTTGCTCCCAAAGAGGAGAAGATGAAGTGTGGATCAGTGCAGATGGCAGACCAGTCATGCCAGACTGTTTACTCTCACAAATGGCCAGAATGCATCATGGAGACACACACATAGGGAGAGATGCAATGATTAGACTGTTCAGACAAAATTGGTATAATCCCAAATTCAGGGCTGTTGCAGAGAGTCTTTGCCAGAGATGTCTAACTTGCCAAATGCATAATTCAGGCAGGAAAACGATAATTGGGTTTGGAAAGATTGGAAAGGCAGAGGGCCCATTTATAAGACTCCAGTTCGACTTCATACAGTTACCACCATGCAGAGGACTAAAATATGTTCTAGTCATAGTGTGTCTGTTTTCTAAGTGGGTGGAGGCTTACCCTACTAGGAGAAATGACAGTATTACAGTTGCAAAACTGTTGTTATGTGAGCTCATACCTAGATTTGGTTTCCCAGTATCTTTGGAATCAGATAGAGGAAAACATTTTAACAGTGAAGTAATCAAACTGATTTGTGAAGCATTTCAAATAAAACAGAAATTGCACTGTGCATATCGCCCAGAGGCTTCTGGAGTGGTTGAACAATTAAATGGCACTATAAAATCAAGATTGGGAAAAATGTGTGCATCAACATCATTAGAGTGGCCAGACGCATTGCCACTTGTCTTGATGGGACTCAGAAGTATACCTGACAGAACGACAGGATTAAGCCCTCATGAAATAATGATGGGAAGAGCAATGAGACAAACACATGTTCCCACAAACAAATTAGTAAATATATCTGATGATATGGTTCTGCATTATTGCAAAGGATTGGCTGACCTAGTGCGTTCTGTCTCTCATCAGGTTGGAGAAGACGCAGTTTCCAGGCAGCCTGAACTAGAACATGATCTGAATCCTGGTGATTGGGTGGTAGTGAAGAATCACACCAGAGAAACGTGTCTATCACCCAGGTGGAGCAGACCTTGTCAAGTTATATTGACCACCAATACATCAGTGAAGTGTGCAAGATTTCCTAATTGGAATCACGTAAGCCACACAAAGAGAGTACCAGACCCTGAAGAGGAGAATTCACAGACAACACCATTCACTGAAGAAGCTGAAGGTTGCCTAGCAGAGGAATCTCAGGATCGAGGTTCGAGAGAAGCTGACGGAGAACAACTGAGCACAAGTCAGGATTGGATACCAGTGGTAGAAGTTCCTGAAGTATACCACAGAACGAGAAATCAAACTAAATTGGAAGAAATTGAAGAAGATCAGATAGGTGAAGAAGAAGCAGTTCAGGATCAAGAAGAAAAGATAGTAAAAGATCCTGAACAAAATAAGATAGGGAAAGAAAATTGGACTCAAAACAGTGAAGATTTAATAGACTTTACAGAGGAACAGACAGGTTTAGAAGAATCCGGTCAGGCTGCAGAAGTTCACAGTGCAATAAGCCCTGATCAGAAGCAGTTAGATCAAGAAGAATTCACTAAAGAAAAAGGGGTTGATACAAATGAACATAAAGAAATAAAAAGGGAACAAAGCCAACATCTTGAAAGTCATTGTGGAGCTATTGAAGAGAAACCAATCAGACCTGAAAAAGAACAAACAAAAGAAGCAGTAATCAAAGAAAACAAAACAGTATTGAGCAGTAAAAATAACGAGATCTCTGAAGACGTAAACAGAGAAACAGTGCCAACAAAGAAAACAAGAAAAGGAGATCATTGGCCAAGTGTCATTAAAAGAGTAAAATACCACATAACAACCAGAAGTGAAGATCCAGAACAAGTACCTGCAGTGACAAGTCAAACTGAACAAGAGAAACAGTCAGCAAAAAGAAAAAGTAAAAGACTGAGACTTGTGAATAACAAATTCAAGGGTCCTGACTGGACTTATATCATTCTTGAAGATTTTGAAAGCTCAGAGTCAAGTGACAGTGGTGGCGAAGGAACAAGTGCAGAACTAACATACGAAGAAGAAACAAGACCACCCTGACTAAACAAAAGAATCCTCTAAAGAAAAGAAGAAGAGATAAGAAGAGCAATCTTCCTTGTCGAAAAATGCCTGACGATAGAGTTACTGGGAGACCAAAACGAAATTGTTGTAGGAGATGCTGTGCAATCTGCATATGTAGTCTAGTATTGGTGCTTATAGTATGGTTAGTCCTGATTGTAGCAGTTCCTTACCTTATGATAATAGATAAGAAGATTAATAATGAAACAAAAAGGAGGACAGCAAACATGAAGGGCAATAGAGTAGAATTAATGACAGAAGATGAGGCAGAAATTCATCATGAAATAGCTGATAACGACACTGGTTTAAATGTTTTCACAAAGTTATTGTTTCAGTATGTAGACACAATGGAAGTTAGTAATTGTTATGTCTGTATGAAGTTACCTGAATCAGTAGCGGAAGGATTAACATACCATCATTTACCACTGACATATGGCATCTCATGTAGTGTATTAACAAGTTTATTTTATAGAACAGGTAGACTGCAGTATTATTATTCAAACTTAGATGTGATATTTTCTGAGGTTCCGATTCGCAAGAGTATGAACCCAGTGCTTAGTAGTCAAGACGCACAGTTTATGGGAGAGTTTTTCTTAACAATGAAATCAATAGACATAACACATGCACATAGACACAATCTAACATGTTCTTTACTAGAAGAAGAAAAGATATTTTTGAATTTAGTAGAAGATAGAAGACATAATTTTCAAAAGAAAGCTTCAGAGCATAAGGCTCAGTTGCCACCTTGGGCGGAGAAGGAAGGGAGTTATACACCTGGTAAAGCTCAAGCTGCAATGGCTCTGGATTTCGTGAAGAAAGGGAAAATTTGTCTTCATAGGTTAAAGACTGATTATAACAATGTTTTCATCGGTACCAGTGAATGTGAACACAATTTTTTAATTCTTGGAGGTTGGGGACTCAAAGGAGGAACAGATTCAGTTTTTCCTGGAATCTATTATGTATGTGGGAATAAGGCTTACTTTAGGCTTCCTGCACGGTGGTATGGAAGTTGTTATTTTGGAATAGTTTTTCCAAAGATATACCACGTAAAAAGGAACACTGGGAGCAATGAAAACAATAGCGAATTAATACGTAGTAAAAGAGCTAGTTTTTCAGAAATTGTAGGTGATATATTTGGTGCATTGATACCTTCAGTGGGAATAATTCTGAACTCAAGGAAAATATGCAAATTGTCTACAGTGGTTGATCGTTTATCAACGGATACTGCTGGGGGTTTTCTAATGATTAATACGGAGATGGTTGCGATTAGATCTATGGTGATGCAAAATCGACTTGCTCTTGACATTCTATTGGCAAAAGAGGGAGGAGTCTGTAAATTATTGAAGACGAAACATTGTTGCACTTATATTCCTGATAAGAGTGCAGAAATTGGAACGTATATTCAGAACATAACTAAACTTGAGAAAGAACTTAAACCACTGGAAGTTGATAGTGTATGGGAAAGATTGACAAATAGTATTTCGTCAATTGGAACCTGGTTTGCTAATATAGGGAAAGGACTTATTAGTACCCCTAGCAGGGATAGCAATAATAATATTGGCAATAACAATATGGTGCAAATGCTGTAGAAAGAATGGAACATATAAAGTGACCGGAAAAGGAAAGAAGAGAAAACTAGATGAAATAGAACTTGAAGAATGGAGAAGTGATTTATACAAAAAGTTGAAAGGGGATGTGAAAAACAGAAAATGTAAAAATGAGAATGAAACGAATTGCTAGAAGTTGGCATCTGATTGAGGGTAGTATTTTTGATGGCTCAGAAACGCCATCAGAGAGGGGATTGATGGAGCAAGGTTTCAAAAATGAAACTTGCTTGTACGCAATCCTCCTCATAGTATTAATTTATTAAACTTGTATTGTCAAAACTAACCTTTGCATTCACAAACACAAGAGGGACAGAAGCTTGCCTATGTGTTTTACTAATGAATAACGCTTGTCTGTAATCCAAAATGTCCGCTAAAGCGCGGGAACCTCAATGCGCATGTCGCAACCTGATCACATGGTGTGACGTCTTTCTTTGCTTGGTGGGAAACTTCTGCTTCTGCGCAGTATGCACTAAAATGGCCGCTAAATGTTTTCACATGCTTCAGCTTGCTCTCATGTCATTATTAAATTGTCGTTTTCTTAATGCTACTAATGCAGGATAGTATTATAATTAATTGGGAATAGAGTAGGGAAAGTGGGCATACAGTGAAACATTTTATTTGTGATTTTAATATTTTCTTCTTGAACTTTTAGTAATTCGTAAACTTGGGCCTGGGTTGGTGACTTGAAACTCGAGAGACAGATGGTTCTGCGCATGTGTCCTGTGTGCCTGCCAAGTGAAGTCAACTTGGACGTCTCCCAAGGCCATGACCCATTGGCCGAAGATGCTGTACTTTATGTTTCCGGTGGACAAAATGATACTTTTCCCCTGTAAAATGTATAACATTTGTCGTGAGACGGGTGGGAAATAAAGCGAATGTATTAATTTGAAGGGCGGGAACGTAAAGACAATAGGCTTTACAATTTAGGCCAAGTCGATATGGTGCGAGAATCCACCCCCTGTCTCTGTCCAATCAGAAGTAGTGGTCCCATATTTTAGCAACATTAAGGGGATGTACATGTGCGTAGAAGGGTATAATAGAATATAGCATTAGTTAATTAGTCGGAGCATGCTTTCACGAAGAACAGGTGTCCATGCTGCCAGAGCGCTCTTAGCTCCAGACTGCCATGCTGATTGGTTGCTGACTGAATCCCTGTCCAGAAGAGGTCCTGAAGAGGGGCGGCGGAGTCCATTAGAAGGAAGGCACGGGAGAATCGAGAGAAGTCGAGTATCAGAGAGGGGAACGGCGCAGGCGTCGTTGTAGAGAGGTCACCGGTCCTGTCCTGATCCTGGAAGAAGTCTTTGCTCTTCATCCTTCCTGGGTCCTATCTTTTCCAACTCCTTGGCCAAGGGGCTTGGTTCTCGCATTTAGGTAACTATACTGCAACCTTTAGTTGCGCTGCTGTCTCTATTCTCTCCTCTTCCTTAAACACCGTCATTTATTAGCAAAATCATTTCTATGCTTTTTCTTGGGTATTTTTCAATCAAGTACCGTGTTTTCTGTATTTTACTCTGCTAAAACTTTAGATAAACATTTTAAAACTTCCTGACTCAGTGGTTATTTCAGGATTATGTACTATAATGAATGTCACTCATTTTAAACTTCCCAATTAGCAAAGGATCCATTGGTAAGTTATTACTCTTCAATCAGAAGGTAATTGGTAGCAGGGACTTTGATAAAAGAGTACATCTGACACCCAGCGTAAGTATTAGTGTATTGTGAATGTATGGGCCCAAGTGAGTATATGGTGTATGAATGTTGTTGGCTAATATTGCGCTGGATCACTTGTACTATAGATATTAGAGGCTGAGACTAACCAACCTAAATGGCTGTCAAGTTTATAGGTTGCTTATTTGTAAAACTGCTATTGTTTCAGTGTGAGTATGAGTGGCATTCTACTATCGAACGCTTGACACCTTGAATGGCACTTTCCCACTACTATATCAAAGAAATGACCAGTATCTGAGTGCCTCTTTGTGAGTTTTCTATGACTACTCACAGACATATTAAACCATAATGAACACTCCCCACCCCCAAAACAGAACTTTAGGAGTTCGCAATAGTTGTTAGCACTTCCAGATGAATGAGTAATAACACCTAAAATTAATAATGGGTAACAATGAATACGGGCAATGTTCTTCTCTGAGGGGTTCCCAGTGACATCAAATAGATAACAAGAGCGACGCTCGAGTTGTCTATGATGTCATTCAGAAGCATATGGAGAAAAACATCCCTCTAACACACAGCTAATGATCTATGATTTAATGCTATGAAGAACCTTAAAATTATCTGCACCTGCTTCCAACTACTATGCAGAGGCAGTGAAGAAATGAGAGAAGCCAAATGTAAAATGTCAAGCTCCGACTAGGAGGTATTGTTTGCCTACTCTCCAATCTAACGTTGTGAATCACCCATTTTTACTTCCTTGTAGGCACCTTGGTGCCCTTTTCAGGAGGAGCCTGGCTCCTGTAGCACTGGTCACCATCTTTTAGTGGGTATTAATACCCTTTTTATTGGTTGTATGTTTTTCTTTTCTCACGTTTTATTTAATTTGTTTTAATTTACCGGTAACTTACCTTGACAGGGGAGCCTGGTAAGGTAAGGTGGGTTGCTGGACCCCGGGTTGTGTCTCTTTTGCCCAACTGTTTTCCAGCCACACATCAACAGCATCAGAAATTGGCCACACCCCCTCATTTCGTCACACCAGAATGGAGGGATATTTAAATGTGCAGCTAGCGTGTCCACGCAGCTCCAACTAGGAGGTATTGTTTGCCTACTCTCCAATCTCATGTTGTGAATTGCCCATATTTATTTCCTTGTAGGCACCTTGGTGCCCTTTTCAGGAAAAGCCTGGCTCCTGTAGCACTGGGCGCCATCTTTTAGTGGGTATTAATACCCTTTTTTATTGGTTGTATGTTTTTCTTTTTCACATTTTATTTAATTTGTTTTAATTTACTAGTAACGTACCTTGACAGGGGAGCCTGGTTAATGTAAGGGGGATTGCAGGACCTCGGGTTGTGTCTTCTTTTGCCCAACTGTTTTCCGGCCACATGCCAACAGCGTCGGAACTTGGCCACAGCCCCTCATTTCGACACGCCAGAATGGAGGGCTATTTAAATGCACTGATGGCGCGTCCACGCAGCTCCGACTAGGAGGTGTTGTTTACCTACTCTCCAATCTCACATTGGGAATCACCCATATTTATCTTTGTAGGCACCTTTTCAGGAGGTACCTGGCTCCTCTAGGGCTGGGCGCCATCTTTTAGTGGGTATTAATACTTATTTTTTGTATGTTTTTCTTTTCTCACATTTTATATAATTTGTTTTAATTTACCAGTAATTTACCAAGACAGGGAAGTCTGGTTAAGGTAAGGGGGGTTGCTGGACCCCAGGTTGTGTCTTCTTTTGCCCAACTGTTTCCCGGCCAAATGCCAACAGCCTCTGAACTTGACTACGCCCCCTAATTTCATCACGCCAGAATGGTGGGTTTTTTAAATGCACTGATAGCACGTCTGCGTGTGCAGCGGGTGTGTCTCTGGAGCGCCAACGGTGTGCCCGTCTGTGCCTGTCCGTGCTCGGACCACTCTCAGCACCAGCCCCTCTGCTGGTTTTACCCCACAACAGGTAACTTCCCTTTGCTATTCACAAGATGAGCTGCTCTCCTTGAAGTGCAATAGTAAGCGGTGCCTAGGACCCACATTGGTACCATTTAATCCTACAAACCCCATAACTTGGGTTAGGGTTGGAAGTTTTTTAACTGGCACAGCCAGGCTTTGGAATTCCCTGCAACTTGCTCTGAAAGAGTCAGATCTTCTCACTTTCCGTAAATCCCTAAAAACTAGGCTGTTTAATAAGTAAGGTTTCTTGACCACTGCTCTTTCCCCATCCTCAGCTTCTTCTCTTTTCTTCCTCCTAAGTCAGAGCACTAGTGCCTAGACACCTTCCTGTAGTAGTGCATGTTTCACATTAAAATTTCATTTAATTTCTTCTCCATGTTCCAAATATAAAAGCATACCTGGCCATAGGCACCTACTTTTACCTCTGTACCTTTCCCTACCTCCTTTTGTTTCCCACTGTTGCTACATCAGAGCAGTGATTAACCAGATTTATATCCTGGTATTCACAACTGTGGCTCTCACTAAGTGCCATACAAAACATACAGAATGATAAATGGGTAATTATTAATGATGGTGATGGTATTCACAGATGGGGTAAGCTCATGCCATCATTCAATCACAGTGAATCTAATGGCCCTGATATTGAAGAAATAAAATGGGGTTTCTAAATGGTCACCCATTTAAGGTAGTGCTTTTTTATACTCAGTATTAGATATAATACATTCTCTCTCTAGTTGCCATGATACCTGCTGCTAAGCCTCTGTGTGTGATGTCACAGAATGTTACCCTTTGCCTACTGCTTGAGTGTTGGAGTGTGGGTTGTAAGATACCCATGTTCTGAGTTTATGTAGTTTCCTTTGTAAGGATGAGCGAGGGTTGTAGTTTCTCTCTGCCTACTATTTGTATGCGGTTGAAAGAGACCCTTTATGTGTTCACAAGATGCCCTAAGTTGGGATGAATGTGGGTTGAGTGACACCCTTTACCATTTTATGTAGTGTCCTGTGTAAGGATGAGCAAAGGTTGAGAGATGCCCTCTGCCTACTGTCGGTATGTGGTTGAAAGAGACCCTTTTATATGTTAAGAAGATGCCCTAAGTTGGCATAATTATGGGTTGGAAGATACCTGCTGCTTATTTTTGGGATTTGGGTTAAAAGATACACATTGTGTATGTTTATTTCTTCTAAGGGGGGAAATGTGTTATACTCTCTACTGGATATAATGCATTCTCTCCCTAGTTGCCATGACACTGCTGCTCAGCCTCTGTGTGTGATGTCACAGAATGTTTATGTATGCCTGAGGGATCATTTAGAGAGAGCAGGTTGAGCAGCAGGAGGCTGCTCCTGGTGGGCCTTGATATTACATCTACATTACATCGTAACCTGTAACTAAGACTATTATCTTCAAACAAACGTCATCCTAAAACCTACACTACCCGCCTACAGAGGATCATTCTTTGCAACATGCTCCTAGTCAAATAAAGCTCACCCAAGCAGCATCCCTGGAGACAAAAGGAACATTGGGAACCTTTCAGTCAGAGATAGGGGTGCTCTCTGTACTAGGGTAGCGCTTAATTGACTACAGTGGTTGCAAGGAGCACAAAGTGGAAGTTGCATATTTTGTTTAAGTGGATTAATCATAGATGATAAGTCTCCTATAATTATTCTAAAGACCTGATTCATCACCATATGTCTGCTTTAATTTCAGATTTGATTTGATTTTTCTGACATTCCAAGGTAAATCTTAGAATTTCCTTTTTGTATTTACAGAGGAGACCCAGTATCTTGTGCCTTCCCTATTTTAACATTGTCCATCTGTTCTTTTAGTCTTAATACATAACCTTCACATTTGTTATACATATTATAAGTAGCGACCCCCTACCCCATCTCCCTTTAACTCCACATTTCCCTTTACATTTTAATATAAATCTTTCCTTTATGCTGTACATAACCCATTCTTTGGACTTTACCCACAGCTCCTACCTGCACCTTCTTATTTTTAAGAGATGTTATTTTTCTCTCAATTCCATTACCTCCAATATTAATATCTCGAGATATTTAACCCATTAGTAGCACCAATAATGCATCTCTTAATGTTAATCAATTAACTAATGGGGAGATGACATCTAAAAGATTATGCAGGAAGAGGCTGGTTAAGTTTGAGAAAAAGGGAAAAAAAATCATAACTGTTACCGGACAAACTGAAGAAAGAGAGCTGACTGGGCAAAGTCGGATTATAACAGTTCATGAAGCGAGGAGCTGGTGGCAGAAGCAGCTGATGCTCAAAATATTACTGCTGAGGGAGAAGCAGATTTTCAGCTACATGCAACTTACAGTGACATCTTGCACATCAGGTTATAGCTGCAAATTCCGTCAGAAAGTACTGTATCATTATCAACAGTGTGGAAACTAGACCTTTACTGCTTATCGAACGTGCAGCCAAAAGATATCTTTGCATGATCATGCCACATTTACCATCATTGTCCATACCTAGCACTCCAAGTTTGGCTGGAAACATGAGCACCACTGCTACTGGTAATCCAATCACGTAGTAACCGATGGCGTACACCACAGCCCCAATCTTTTGCTTTCCCATCCCTTTAAGTATTCCGTTTGTTACACACTGTGGAGAAGGAAACATAAACAATACCATGCTTACGTTTTGTTCCTGGTTGAACAGCATTTCCAAGTAGGATGTAGCGCTAAGGTGTTAAAGAATATAGGGCCTCGTATACAAAGGTGTATTGTGGTCATAAAGCTTGAAATTCGAAAAAACACCGGATTTGCGATCACAAAACATTTGCTTTCAATGATTGCAATACATCATAGTCATTTTATGAGTTGCAAAAGTATTTTTGATTACTAAAAGGCTTTTGTGATCCATTCTGATTTAGAAACAGGAACGGATATGAAAGAGTTGTCCCGCTCTTCTAATTGACAGTTGCAATGACATTTTCAATGGCTTGTGACCATAAATGTGGTCGCAAACCATTGATCTGAGTTGGGGTGGTAACTGATTTACAAAGGGGAAGCAGTTCCCATGGGGCAGCGTTCCCTTTAGGAATTTTGCCAGACGCTTTGGTGTGATAAGGCCTGACTGACCACTGCCTGCTCCTCCCATTGTGTACCAAAATTAGAATCCTTTCTTTAAAAGCACCTCTTTTCCCTTTAATGGACATGGACTGCTTTTAAAGTTTCCTGTTGGAGAATGCAAATACAGGGATGAGTGTTTGCTTTCCCTTGCAAAGCGATACAAAAGGGGATGATGGACGGAACGTTTGAGCCAATCAAACACTCACCCCCAGTCAACTGATCTGGGTTTAATCCATCATCATTCTTTAGCTCACTCCACCACCCCAGTTCAGACATGGCCATATGCAAATCAGTCTGACCCTGTGCCTCATGGGAACAGTCCAGCCCGAACTGCCAAGCCATGTCTTCCCTGGACCAGAAACAAGCATCCTAGGACCGGTTTCTGGCATTCCAGCCGTCATCAGCCAGGCTTGCTTGAATCCAGTGGCAAAGTGAGCAAGGGACCCACGTCTGGGCATAACCCCGCCAACTTGGGGCGAACAAAGCGATACAAAAGGGGATGATGGACGGAACGTTTGAGCCAATCAAACACTCACCCCCAGTCAACTGATCTGGGTTTAATCCATCATCATTCTTTAGCTCACTCCACCACCCCAGTTCAGACATGGCCATATGCAAATCAGTCTGACCCTGTGCCTCATGGGAACAGTCCAGCCCGAACTGCCAAGCCATGTCTTCCTGGACCAGAAACAAGCATCCTAGGACCGGTTTCTGGCATTCCAGCCGTCATCAGCCAGGCTTGCTTGAATCCAGTGGCAAAGTGAGCAAGGGACCCACGTCTGGGCATACCCCCGCCAACTTGGGGCGAACAAAGCGATACAAAAGGGGATGATGGACCGGAACGTTTGAGCCAATCAAACACTCACCCCCAGTCAACTGATCTGGGTTTAATCCATCATCATTCTTTAGCTCACTCCACCACCCCAGTTCAGACATGGCCATATGCAAATCAGTCTGACCCTGTGCCTCATGGGAACAGTCCAGCCCGAACTGCCAAGCCATGTCTTCCCTGGACCAGAAACAAGCATCCTAGGACCGGTTTCTGGCATTCCAGCCGTCATCAGCCAGGCTTGCTTGAATCCAGTGGCAAAGTGAGCAAGGGACCCACGTCTGGGCATACCCCCGCCAACTTGGGGCGAACAAATGCTTTCCCTTGCAGGCCTCCTTCCACACATTAGTAGCCAGTCACCGGAGGTTGCAACTTGCAAGCTGCCTAATTAGTAGTCATTAGGCAGGTTGTTAGCACCCTCCTGTGAATACAAAATTTCTGACACAGCCTGTTAATAAACAATATGATTCTACCCTGCTAATGAATTTTTATTTATTGTTATAGTGATTCTAATAATTGTGTTAAAGTGTAGTAGTGTTCCATGAAATGTCATGGGAAAACTAAATGTTTTTAAATACCCTCACACACTATGAATCCCATAGTGTCATGCTTCATCATGGGGTCTCCCGTCTCTCTACGGGACGGGCGTGCTACAACCTGCGGATACGCTGGAGCACTATATTAGTGAAAATTAGGCTATGTGTAGTGTGGGTAGTGAGAGTGGTAGGATCTGTGATAAATCAAAAGTTTAAAAATTCCCTGGCTAGTGGAAAAAACACATTTTATTCACTTCCCTAGCTGGAAACATTAAAAAAAAATTAAAAAAGGGGGAGATGTGTAGAGGGTGTACTCTAATGCGATCCCCTCTATCGCATTAGAGTACACCCTCTACACATCTCCCCTTTTTTAATTTTTTTTAATGTTTCCAGCTAGGAAGTGAATAAAATGTGTTTTTTCCACTAGCCAGGGAATTTTTAAACTTTTTTGATTTATCACAGATCCTACCACTCTCACTACCCACACTACACATAGCCTAATTTTCACTAATATAGTGCTCCCGCGTATCCGCAGGTTGTAGCATGCCCCGTCCCGTGGAGAGACGGGAAGACCTTATGATGAAGCATGACACTATGGGATTCATAGTGTGTGGGAGTATTTAAAAAACATTTAGTTTTCCCATGACATTTCATGGAACACTACTACACTTTAACACAATTATTAGAATCACTATAACAATAAATAAAAATTCATTAGCAGGGTAGAATCATATTGTTTATGAGATAGCTTAATCAGGAGGTAGATTCTATCCCCTTACCTCTTTACTCCCCCCCCCCCATTTGTTATTTTTCACAGCCTGTTAATACACAGGTCACATTACAAATTTAATTCTTCTTCACAAAGCAGTCAGTGGCCATTTTTATGACCCCGTTTGCTTTGCTCTTGAACCACACAACGTGGCGCACAAGCAACAAAAACCTTAAGTCAGATTTTTTAAGCCACGCAAAAGCCACTGTGCGTGGTTTTCAGTGGCTCTAAAAATCTGTAGTAACGCAACGCATTGCAAATAGCTGCAATGCATTACGCTGTCCTGGGAAGGCATTCCATGGGCATTGCGTGGCTGTTCTCACACAACTCCCATGGTTTTTGACACATTCCCAGAGTTACAAGACCTTGGAAACCTGGAAATGCACCAAAAAGATACGACTCCCAAGGAGTGGCAGAACAAGGAGAAATATATTTATTTCTCCTCGTTATTTCCTCTTTCTATGTGTGCTGTATTCTGCAACACACATAGTGAAAGCAATCCTGCCTGCAATGTAGGCACCCTTGTACCATAGTGCAAGGGTGTCTGTGTTAACGCTAGGCAGCCAATTATGCACCAGCGCAGGGGGAAAAGTCAGGAATGCGCCATAAGCCTTAAATATGGGTAATTCCTGCCCTTTCCCAGTGAAACAGCGCAGCCAGTATTTATCTACACAAACCAATAAAAACGGAATACTGGGAACCTCAAAATAATTTCTCATCATGTCCTAGAAGAACCGATTTTCTTGTTTTTTTCATATTAATTTGGTGACTGGGTTATATTTTAGATGGATAGCACTGATAAGTACAGCTTGAAACCATGGACACAACTCTCGGGCAGAGCATGCAGACCAACAATGCTGTTCATCAAGACTCAACCCCTGATAGTGGCTCTATCTCGGCCAAAGTGAGACTGACAAACTAGTACTGCCGGATACTAAAAACAGTGAATCTGGAGAAGCTCTCACTCTATCTTATGCCGAACTCACCCGGCCTTATGTGGCTTAACAACTGACCATACTTACACCAAAGGACTCAAATATATGGAAGAGTGAGTATATCAGCAGCGTGGAAGCAGTCAGTGCAATGATCCCTCTGTTAAAGGAAGACAAATAACAGACACAACATTGATTACTTGGCAGTATGTTTAACCCTCTTCATAATGAGACAGCCTATGATTTGCTGAACAACGGTGACAATATGATCCAGGCTTACTAAAATCCACGCAGTGCAGTATGAAAATGCTAAGTTGTGAAAGGGTAAAAATCTGTGCAGTGCTGTATTTAGAAGGAGTCGTGAGAGGATTATGTCATGATGGTATGAAAAAAAGCAGATTTTGTTCGACACTAAGCACTGCACCATGATACAGATGTGAGTGACACTTTCCGTGCATTACTCTTCTTTTACATACATGAACACAGGTTTGATACTTCATTATTCAAAGCTCATTTGTGGTGCGCTAGCATCATGTTTTCAGTGAAATTTGTTAAAGTGCTGGTTGATGCAGCAGTATGTACCGCTTTGGCTTTGTGTCATATACCACTACAAGTAAATCTGACCACCCATCTTAGCTTTGGATAGCTATGGCAGAATCTATGTGTTTAATAGAAAATGTGCATAGCAAGGGGTCAACCACATGGACTTCTCCACAAATACTTTCTAATCATCACCTTCTTGATTTAAGTCAAAAGTGAACAGAGAGGTTGACCTGCTTGCTTTAAGTCTCCCATTCGCACATGCTCTCATCATCAGGCAGGCACTTAGGCTTGGTAGTTGGCAGTGGCGGTTGGCACAGGTAACGCTGTGGGACGGTGAGGCGGGGCGAAGGAGGGGCCGAGTTGGCGATGCGCCAAGCGCAAGGTAAGTGGTTTTATTTATTTATTTCTTTACTTTCCACTTTCCCGTCGTACGTTGAACTCCACTACCCCTCACCACCCCACAGCGTTACCTGTGAGAGCTGCCACTGGTAGTTGGTATCAAACCAGAAGGAGTTGGACGACCTGATGAGGAATTATTATTTACTATCGTAACTATGAAAATCCTAGCTCATTAACTTAACACATCACTGACAATCGCACTTCACAATTGGCTCAGCCCTAAATGCTACATTTAATTTTGGGCATTACTTCAGGCAAGTAGGATCATATTATCTGCACTGCTATGCTCAGGCAAGCCAATACTCTGGGCCCGATTCACAAAGGTAAATTCACACATTTAGATGTACTCTTGTGCCAATCTACTTCTGCACCTATGTGTAAAACTAGAATTTTTCATTATTAACCACACCTAACTTGCATCTCTCCACTGCCTGAAATAAGGTTGTGGATCCATCTAACCAGGATTTGTAAGTGTAAAGTTACTACTAGTAGCATGTCACGCAAAAGGCAGAGATTGCCATCACTAGGGCAACGATCTCCCTATGAGAAATATGGGGAAAATTTAAAAGAGGTTATTCATCTGAAAAAAATATTAAACATATGTTAATATAAAATATAAATTCATTTAAAATAAATATTATTAACCTATAAATGATAAAAGAAAAATTCACAGCACATTAACTCATCAAAGTAAAATGTTTATAAAATAACTAAAATATATAAATGGAATTTATTTATAATATTTTTCCATCAAATTTCAAAAGACCCAACATTAACTCATCAAATTAAAATGTTTATAAAATAATTAAAATATATAAATGTAATTTATTTATAATATTTTTTCATCAAATTTCAAAAGACCCAACCTCACAAGCATTTTAATATAGGAGTTGCATCAACTTTCATTAAAAATGTGGTAAACATAAATGGAGATTTATTATTTTGAATAATGTAATATAAAAAACTGTGAAAAATAAAAAAAATAGTCTGTTCTCTCTATAACATTTCTGCATAAAACTTTTGACAGTGTTGTTGAAAAAGGAATGTCACCTGCATGGTATTGCGTGTTTTCCGCTGCCCTGAGGTTCAAACAGCATGTTTATCTGGTATTTGGCATTTATTTTCCTCCTGGTGTCATGCTAATCTAGCATTTGCATGGAGGCCTAGGCCTGTCCTTGATTTTATGAGATGCGGTATCCTGGACCTGTCCTGTGACCTGCAAGGGGGCACCAAGTGTGCCTTTATTGTGGTTAGTAGCCTTCTGTCCCTGTCCTGGGTATACTGCATACTGCGGTGGTGGCAGCCAGCCATGTTATTTGAAGAGATCAATAGAATAAGGACACCTTCTTATCAGCATCACCAGGCTTACTAATCCACTTGTAAAAAGCTCTGCCAATATAAGTATTGCCCATAGGCAATTGAAGAAGGGATGCTGGGGGTCCTGCAGCACTCCCACAATAACCATGCTGAGTTTCAGAAGGTGAATGAGCAATGAAGATGCATTTTTTCCTTGTCTCATTTCCTCTGCATTCAAAGACAGCGGTCAAATGTCAGGCTGTGTCTTCTGACATATTTACTTTTCGTCATCTGACTGAAAATTGAGAGACTTTTGTAAACTGATTTATGTGACAATCTCATTGGGGCACAGGGGGTGTAAAGTGATACAGGATGTAATTTCTTTACACACAACAGAATTTAAATATCTATAAATAAAATGTACAAATATTTGATGCAGATTTGATGTAATTCTGAAGTGTGATTGAAGCAAAGGTTTTAATAGGATCAAAACAAATCAAAACACTTTGATTCGCAAATTATAAGAATTTGCTGAAAGCCAGTTTCCAGATATTATCCTTTTGTGCACTATGCAGTTTTATTAGTACAGCTGCATGTCTTTGCTAATTTGGTGGCCATTTTAAAGGAAATTGGGTTGTCTGTAAATGACAGCGTACTACCACAGCATGCTTTAGCAATATATTTGTAACAGTGTGCTCCAAAATGCACCTGCTGCTAACCACTACACCCTTGGAAGTCTTCTGCTGAATGGGTGTGCCTCATTTGCTACATTTGTTCTTTGTGTGACACTTGGATTTTTCACAATCGGTATGACTGTAGTTTTGTTACATCGAAAGCAGCACCCCCACATTGAAATTTGTTCCAGCACCACTGGTATGCCCATACACTTGGAAGGGCATCATGTATGCGTATGTGAGACATGTACATGTGCATGTGTAGGGGGTGTACCACATGCATGTTGAATAGTTGTGTGTATGAGTGAGCCTGAGTAATGGAGGCCAGTGAGAACCATTTTGAATAAACATGGCCTGGCATTGAACAAGATGGAGGGTGAAGATTGTGCTCCTAGAAAGTGGAAGTGTATTGCTTGCATTCCTGCAACTGGAGAAAGGAGCCCTAAACACTGTAATGCAAAAAATGGAGCCAGGGGCCCTTAAAAATCCCAAGAGACCTTTTTTTTAAAAGAAAGGACCTTCAAATTAGTCTTCCTGAGCTCTTTCATTTGTTGGATGGTGGGGCAAGGGGTGGGGTGGGGCTGCAGTTTCTATTGTGAGAGGTGAGGAAGTTTCTAGAAGAGACCTGCCCTTTTGTCTGTTCCTGATTACTCATTCACTTGGGCTAATAACAGCCAGGTACAGAAAAAATCACACCTCTTTGTGCCTCTGTTGTGGGTGCTCTAGATTGGAGGCTGCCCCAGTGTCACTGTGAGAATCTTCACTCTGTATAAAGGGTATGTCTGGAGGACAGCCTGAGGGGGACGCTTGAAAGAAAAACCACCACAAATGGATGCACTTCCCCTGTCTATAAGTTGGATATTAAAGTATACCCAAAGCACCACAGTTTGTTTCAGTTCTAAGTTCTATATGACCAGGGAAGGGGGTGATCCGTAGCTTACTCAGGGGCTGATGTGGAAGCATGGCTGTTCTCTGTCTGACAGCCAGTCTCCCAGAGGAGAAAGGCTCTTACCTGAAAACCGCACTTTCTGCAGGAGGAGCTGTGGATCTGCCCTGAAGCACCTAGAAGCCTGGCTGCCTGGCAGCCTGTTGAGTGGTGGAAAGACTCTGCCTAGCCCAGAAGGAGTGACTGAAAAGAAGGAGGAGGGCTATGGAATGTCCAGAGAAATCATACTGCACAAAAGCAAGGTAGGGATGACAGGTGTGTCAAGTTGGCCCCCTGTCTCCAATCTGTTTCCTGGAATTAAACACCATGCTCATCTTGAGCTCGGTAGTAGCTGCTATTGCATTTCTTTGATGGCGAGGACAGTGGTTGCAACTGTGTGACTACCGAAGACCCAGATGAGTGTCGTAACTGTGTGACTGCTACAGGCCCAGATGGGGGCTGGAACTGTACGCGTGTCAAAGGCCCAGATGGGAGCTGCAGCTGCCATGATCAAGTTATCCCCAACCAGGGCTTCACCAACCCTAGTCCAATCAGGGCTGCAATGCCTGTGACCACTCTTGGCCTGACTCACACTTCCAGTGTCTTTGACACTGGTTGCGCCACATGATTGCACCCCTGTGGAGACCTTCACAACTGGGTCTGCACCTACACTGGTGCAGCTGATCCATAGACTGAGGCTAGATGGGTGCACTGACATATGTGGCCCATGACTGGTTTCCTTCTCAATGTAGTGAACTATCAGCTTGCTACATTCCCTGCAGGAAACATGAGGGTTGGCCGTCTTTCCTATCAGAGGCAAATGAGGACTTAAAACGCACTAGCTTTATCATAATACGTAATATTTAGAGGCTGAAAGCCTTATGTAGAGTATGGTGGGTAGGATACACTGTCAAAACATGGTGGATATCCCATCTGCAGTACTAGAAGTGCAGTATAGCCTATATCACTTGCAATACGGCGGAAGGGATAGCTGCCATGTTTTGATGGAATATCTCATCTGCCAAACTAAGCCCTTCATGTGCATTTGACTATTGACCTGAGATTTCATCTTGCTTGATTTACGCTACTGCCTCACTTCCAGAGATGGGGAACTCATGCAGGGAAGAGCCTGGGTAAGAAGAGGGAACAGGGAAGGTGTAGTGCCTTCAAGAGAATCAATATCTGAGACACTGGCTTTTGTGGCTATTGGGAATGTGTAGTATTTAGTACAATTATGTGATTAAAGCACTTTCTCTCTTGGAAAGACAAGATCTAGACTGTGCTTTGAATTTATAGGACTGATAGTTGACAGTTAACTCTGACCTCAAGCACCCCACACTACTTCCCTGAGAAACATGTGACTGCTCGCCCTTGCTACCCTGACAGTCAAATGTGAAAGGTTTTGTACCACAGTTGAGCCCCCTAGACCCTATCTGCCTAATAGCTTTCCGAAAGATGTCTAACATGCATAAAGTGGGAATCTTAATAAGAAGTAGAAAATTACCATTTAGGTGTTAAAAAAGGAAACAGATAAAAATGTATGATTTTTCAATAAAAAGTAAGTAAAAAACGTTTTTAAAATAAAAATGAGAAACGTGCTAAACACAATAGGAATTACAAAGGTAAAAAACAGGGACAACACAAACAAAAGGTAGAGATAAAAAATAGCACTTGTAATGGAGACTTTGATTAGCCAAAGTAACAGAACCTCACATAAAGGTGGGCAGTAATGGGACATCCACCTGAAATGAGGCGAGATATATGCGCCCACCTCTGTCATACCCGCACCTCATACAGAATTTTTGGGAGTGGATGTTTTTCTGACTGTGGAGCAAGAGCCAACTCTGACAGTGAAACCACTCTCAGCAGAGCAACTAATTGGAGACATAGCTCAAGTAGGGGCACCCTATTTAGGATAGTACTTCCAATGGCATGTAAGCCAGCTTTTTTTCTGTCCAGGTCTACCATTTAAATATGGAGTTCCCAGGTAAAAAATGTATGCTACACGATGGCGGAAAACACAAATGTCCACCACAGCCTGGAGGAAAACTCCCAGCGCATAAGGGACAATTTGCCCCAGCCATAAGACTGCCAATTTGCCAAGCTTCAAATGACTCATCTTCCCCAAAACTCTCAAAGAAATCCATGTGACCGACTGGAGGAAGGTGATGCTGGGGCATTGGGGCCTGCTAACCGGTGACTTCGATACAGAGGAGGGACAAATTTACTCAGTGACATCAGATGAGCGACTCTGGGCTACAGGCAGAGGAAGAACAAACTCCTGCTAGCTTAGGAATAAAGCAGCTAGCTTCACTACCCACAGTATGGCATTAATGATGTGAGAGGTCATCTGTGCCGCTGGGACTGCCCCACCTCATGCCATCTTGACAATGCATTATAACTAGAGGGGATAAGAATTAAACTCTTAAGTGCTAAAGACAATATGGTCTCGTCCTCAGTGCAGCCAGGCCAAATGGGGTTAAAAGTGATGGAAATTATAGAAGAAAACTCACAAGCCTTACTAGGGATATTAAATAAATTGAACATAGAAAGCTGGCTACAAATTGTGTAATCATTTGAAAGACCCTTAGTTTCTTGGGTGCCTAGTGACAGCAGGACCTGAGCAGACATCATGCACATGACCAGGCAAAATTCCTGCCAAGAAACACACCCGGTATTCAGCATTCTACAAGACAGCTGAAGAGTGATGTGGCCGATCAAGGATTGGCTAGAGAAAGTAGCTGAGTGTAGTATTGTGACAAGTATGGAAAAAGGGGACAATACACAAATTGTCCTTTGATTTGAAGTGACCAGCCCGTGGCATACACTGAGAAGCAGAAAGAGAAGGACCCACTGCAGTTGACAAGACTTTGTGAACATGAACACGGTTATAAAATATCTGCTACTAGATATATGAAAAAGACTTCACACAATAGAACCATGTCTGAGGCAAAAGAAAATGTCACATCGACAGGTAAAAAGCTCCTGAAATTGGAAACATTATTAGAAACCATGCTTAAGAAAGAAGAAGACATGGAGGTGCAATCACCTGCAATAACCATCTGATCACAGGTATACTGGACTCAACAAACACTATAAGACTGGAATCCTATGTTGAGATCATGCTCATATTTCAAGGAGTACTTGCAGACACTCATTTTACTATGATAAGCACATAGGGTCCCAAATACTGATTGCCCTGAATTTTTCAACAAAGTAGCAACTATTTCGATATGCACAGAGCCATGCTCTTTTCAGCCCAGGGGAGACCTAAATACTATTCTTGACCCAACACTAGACAAACCAACCACCACAGTTAGGCCACTCCAGCTGCAGCACATGTAATCCATAATGTAATGAAAGAATATGACCTCATTGATGTGTTGTTTTTCAGAAACTCAAATTCATGGGCTACACATACTACTTCAACCACTAGATGAAGATTGTGGGAATTTCTTCCAATGGCGTTATAGGACATGGTTTCAAGGAGGAGTTAAGGCAAGACACTAGTGAATACTTCAAGCTTCTCAAACGTCTGGCTAGAGCACTGGTGTGATGCGAGGAGCCCTAAAAGCCTTTATAAGAAGAATTTGACAAACAAACAGATGTAGTGAAGGAAATCTGTACAACACTAGGCACACTAGAAAAGCTTATTAAATGTTAGAAGAAGAATACAATACATCAAATAAACAGGAGATATTGTGATATATAGCAAATAACTGTTCTATATATTTTATATAAATGTTCTATAATAGCAGAATCTGATTGCGAAATCAAATACTTAAGAAAATATATACAAGTCAGGCGATATGGGAAAGGTGAGCACCTAAATCAAACATTGATCTGATCAATAAGCCCACAATAGGAAGGTCTGGATATACTAGTTATTGAGAGTGAATCGCAACCGAAGTCTAGTCCTTCCCCTAAGATTCTGTTAACCTTTATTGAGTATTACTCATGCTGGTGTACTGCTTGTGGGTGTGCCCTCCTAGCTTGGTGATCTCATGATAAGACAGAGTGGCAATGGCCTGACTGGTGGCCCATGAGAAAGCCATTAATGCAACACCTATCACTGAAATAAAAGAAGCTAAAAAAGCAATGGCTGGTAGTAAGGCACCAGGCAGGGACAGACCAACAGTAGAGATTTACAAAGTGTATGTGGATATTCTAACTTCGCATCTGTTTGAAATGGTTAAGGAGGTCACAGAGAAAGGGACCCTCCTTCCAACCATGAGGGATACAATCATAAAGGTCCTACTGAAACCCAAAACTCCCTCCTCATCCTTCTCAACATATTAACATCATCCATAATGAACATGGATTCTAAAATATAAGCCAAAATAATAGTAATGAGATTAATATCCTATGTGGAAGACAGGCTTCATACCAGGTCGGTCCAATTCGAATAATCATCACAGATGCTTCTCTCCTTTATACCAGGTGTGTCCCAGCCTTCCAGTAGCATCACTGCTGCTGGAAGTTACTTAAATTGCGATTGCATTTAGGGAATCGCAAATTGCGATTCCCTAAATGCAATGCAACAACCAAAACAAATTGCGATTTCGCAATTAAGAAACGCAAATTACCATCAATTCAAAGTTGATGGTCATTTATGAGAACTTTGAAAAATGCACAAAAGTGCTTTTTTCAGAATTCTATGTTGCACACATACATGTCCTTGGGGCATGTGTGTGTGCAACATGTGTTGAAATTACAATTTCAGGGGTGCATCAGGGTGTCCTTTTGGCACCCTTGCACCCTTGAAATTGCATGCGTAATTTGCGAGTACCTAATTGGTTCTCGCAAATTGTGCATGCAATTCCCATGGATTCCTATGGGCCTCCAGGCCCATAGGAATGAATGGGAAGCTATTCCTTATTTGCACATCGCAATTTGCGAGTCACAAATAAGGAATGTGTAGTAATCGCAATTTTTTTTGCAATTCCTACATGCATAAGCATTTGCGATTCCTAAATTGCGATTTCTTATAAATCGCAATTTACGAATTGCAAATGCACAGTTTGATGCATGTTGCCCTATATTCTTTAGAATGGCCGCATATGTTATACTGTATGTATGCTAGGACTTGATGAGGATGCAGTTTGATAGATACTACTGTTCTACACAGCACTCAAAGCCGCCTGAGAATAAATGGCTGCATCTCCAAAGCCTCAAGGGTCACCAGAAGCACCAAATTATGACTGCGATTACAACTCTGGCACGTATTCTCAGAGAAAACTATGCAGACATGTATCTTAGGTTTGGAGGTAGTAAATATCTTGTCTTCTTGTATGCAGATGATACTCTATTGTATATCAGAAAACTAGCAAATAATATTGACTTGATAGGGAAATTATTAAATTCACCACAATATAAAGTCTGCAGAATAATCGGGGAATGCCAGACTTCTTAATTTTAACATTTGCTACAGCTAGACCAAAGCTACATTTTCCAATACAGTGGAGACAGGATTCGGTACACTGCCTTGGTGTTAGATTAATTGAGATACTGGGGTAATATTAACAGACAATTTTGGCCCCGTAATTGTCAAGACACGATCTCATAGACACATAGGTTGCACTGCTATAGGTAGAGAAGCACTGATCAAAATGATGCCACTTCCAAAGCTGCTTTATCTATTTGTTAACATGTGATACCCTTGAGTAAAATCAATTTAAACATTGAGTACCTCGCTAATAAAACTAGTGTGGGCAGGGAAACAGTCACGTCTTACAGTTTTTTCCAGTCCCCGATATGGAGTTTTATTTTTGGGATGCTCAAGCATAGTATGAGCATTATTCATACCACACACTCACTACCGCATATGGTATCAGAATCTGAGAATATAGGTCCAAGACCACTAAACACAATACTAGCTTAACCAATCCTTAGGTCCTTGTGACAAGTAGAGTTGGTGGCATACACAGTGTGGGCCTGGCAGCGACTAGCAGCCAATGTGGGTGTTGAACCATTGTAATCTCCAGACCTGCCTCTATTAACTAACCTCTGTTTGTGGGGTCACAGGTGAACCCACAGCACAGAGGAAGCTGAGACATCTTGGAGTTCTCAGGGTAGATGTGATTTTTACCACGAAGGAACATTTTTAACCCTAAACCACTTTGAAAGTTTGATTGGTACAACAACACTCAATGTCTTCTATATTCCAGATTACCACATGCTACTAGTGAAAAATAACTCTTCTTCCTGGTTGAACCCCCGGCAGTAACCGCACTCACACATTTGAATCTCTCTTTGCTAGATATATGGGCCCAGATTTACTAAGACTTTGCATCGGGGTTAAATCACTTTTTTGATGCAGACCAGGTGCAAAATCTTTTTAGGTATTTTCTAAGCCACACGAAAAGCCTGATTGCGTGGCTTGTACAAAAAATATATAACGCAGGACATTGACCTGCCTTGTTTTATCTTGCATAGGGGAGGCATAATATGCATGCAGCATGGGCGTTCCTGAGCCTCCATCCACTTAAACCCATATTTACTAAAGTAAGTAGGTATGCATTTGCATCAGAATGGTACGCATATGTGAGGCTGGTGTAATGAGGAGAAATATATTTATTTCTCCTGGTTATTTCCTCTTTATATGTGTGCTGCTATCTAATAATAATCCTTAAGAATACTTTTTGTGCAAGAAGTTATCCCTTCATGCACAAAACCTATTCTAATCACAATGCAAGAACCTTTGCACTTTGCAAGGGGGTGATTAAGTCGTCCCTTCCAAGTTACAATTTGTAATGTCATGTACCAATGGTTTCCAACTGCAATTTCGGTCACAAACCATTGATAGGTTACCAACTCCTCAAAGAAGGTGGTAACCTATATGCAAAGATCAACGATTCTCTGTGCGACCCGTACCCTTTGGCGATTGAAAAAGAAAAAATGTTTTGCGAATGGGCATTAGCCCAGGGGACGAGTGCCCAACACGTATTCATCATGTGTGATGTAGCAGATATATGCGTAAACAGTATAATGCATCCTTATTGACTAATGCACCTCACAGATTTTTCTCTTTATCCCTGCGTTAAGCTCATTCAAATTTATCTGTATGCATTATTCCGAATATCACTATATTGTTTTTTTTTCTTTTGTAGTTATGCTTCAAAACCATAATATAAAAAAAAAAGGCTTTGGAATATGAACCCAGGATTTAGCAACTGAAGACACAGCGCTTCATCAATAAGCCAGGCTTTCGTAAAACACATGTATGCCAAGTGAGAGTGTTAGTATGTAACGTTTTTTTTTAATTAATTGAAAAGCGCGAATTACACGTTCTTATGAGCACATAAGTAGAACTTTCATGTACAAAAAACTGCTCTGGACTCATAAACGCAGCAGATATTTCTACCATAAATTAGAATTACTCTTGTATGCGATCTACCAGTGTGACTGGTAGAGTAAATCACCCACCTGAGAGAGAAGGCATTCCGAACTGAGGGGCATATTACCAAGGATTTGCGATAATTATCGCAAAGCTCGCTTAGCGCTGTTTTTTTTATCGCCGGCTATCGCTGGATTTCATCGCGGAGATAACGCGTTATTATCAACGCTTATCTCCAAGGCGATAAAAAATCCAGCGATAGCGGCGAAACCCAGCAATAGCGCGAGAAATCCAGCGATAAATTCACCGCGCTAATGGAAAGCTTGCTAATAGGCAGGTGAGGACTTAACCTTACAATCCACCTCCCATTGACAAGATGGTTAAGTCAAGTTTTTATCAGGTGTTAAATTCCAGCGATAATCGCGGTTAGCGTGACGTTTTTTATCGCTTCGCGGGCATTGCTAATAGGGGGTTGTTGTGTTAGCGGCTGTTTCTGTTGACTTTTGGTTGGGAACGCCTACTTTGCATGTCATTAGCGATAAATATCGCTGACATGCAAAGCGGCAACTAGACGGCCGCTATCGCCATTAAGCTGTCGCTAACAGCTGTTAGCGACAGCTTGCTAATAGGGCGATAAAAATATCGCCGCTTTATCGGCAAAAAGTGCTGCTAAAGTGGCGATACTGCCCTTGATAATATGCCCCCGACTTCCTAGCCCACTGTTTGTGAACCCCCCCACCTCCCAAGCTTATGTTTGTGGGTGTTGGATCACAGTTTGCAAGTCTTCAGTAGGGCTGGTGGAACATGAAAGTGGTGAGGAAGGGCGAAAGGTGAATGAAGGATTTTTTGTGCACAAATTATTTTTGCTACGTGCGCACCTTCCATCAATACCGATATGAGTGCCTTCATTTATTTATGATTACTCTGTAAATTACTTTTGTAGTTTAGGCAAGAATTAACATAACCTTTTGTGCTGAAAAACACTGAAACACATGATTATGGAATCCTGGCCTAAAGTAATGCAAAAGTAATTTATAGTAATTATGAATGAAGCAGCCCCGGGAGTACAGGGCTAATGTTTTACATGCTCGGGGGCTGCTTTAAAATCTGATGCTGCTTCGAGGCATAAGTGGGTCATCTCCGTGAGACCCTTGAGCATCGCAGGCCAGGGCTGCGACCATGCCAGCCCTTAGTCTGCTACAATTCAGCTGCTCTCAGGTAGCACATGCGCAATAGTGCATGTTCTTCCTGAAAGCTGCCTGGCTTCCTTACTTATTAGAGTGTAACAGTCAGGAGGGCCACGCATTGTGTCAATGTGGATGGTAATTGCTCTTTGCAATTACCATCCACATGACGCAAATTATTGGGAGGGCGGAGCCCCGACACCCAGCACCAGCAACCGCCCCAGCAAGTCTGTGTCCACCCTAGAAAGTTATATCTTCAAGGAGGACGTGCAAGTCCGTTTCAACCAAGGAAGGCAATGGCCCACCCAAATCCCCATATTTCACAGTTGTGTATAAAATGAGTTTTTCCTTTGGGGAAATCCCCATGAATAAAAGAGCTCAATTGGATGTTTCTGCCATGATAACTCCCCACTTGATTAGGCATACTGAATCATGACTGTTAAAGAAAATCAACGATTTATATAGATTTTCATGACATGTTTATCGGATTCCTTGAATCCCTAAAGAGGAGAAAAGCCTTGCAAGGCATTGCATTACATGGATTTACCAATTTCCAGTAAATCTGATCTAGAATTAGTAAATTATTCAAAAAAAGTGTTTTTTCCATTAAACTGTGAATACTCACTCGTCAGTGGTGAAGAGTCTTGCAATCACCGTCCTTGATGCTCCTATCACAGTGACATCAAAAGTAATCAAAATACCTGAAAAATAAGAGTCATTAACCAACATACATTTCTCTGACCTGTGACTCATATACATAAATGTCCTGTTAGAATGGTAAACCTTTGGTCAATGGTCAATTTTTGCAGACTTTCTTTCATTAAGTGCAGGAAAATGCGTAATCCACTCTTCTCATAATGCAATAAGCAGACTCAATGGGCCTGATTCACCAATTCAAAATTTAAAGTATGAGAATGAGATCTTCTACTGATTGTCCTTATACGCTTTTTGGTATTCCCCGTATTCACCAACATTCTCAGTAGTACACATAGAAAGCTGTGTCAGGTGCAGGTTCCCAGGTATTCTATTCCAAACAACTCAGTTACTGCTGCCAAGGAGTTCTGTGCCCCTGAAAACTGCTCACTGCATCGTTGGGGGACTTCAAGCCCCACTGTCCATCACAGGAGCAAGGACACGGGGCCTGGTGCAGACACATGCATAACGTGCTTCAAGACATCCCGCTGCGCTGGACAACTCAGTTGCTGCTGCCAAGGGGTTCGGTGCCCCTGAAAACTGCTCACTGCATCGCTGGGGACTTCAAGCCCCACTATCCTTTCTGGGAGCAAGGAGACGGGGACTGTTGCAGACATGCACATAAAGTGCTTCAAGACATCCCGCAGAGCAGGATGCGCCTGGGCAAAGCCTGGACCAAGGGCAGGCCCATTCATGTGCATCATAGCCTGAAGGAGGCTGGGCCATCCCACTTGGTCATTAAGGTACCATTGCCCCTATCCATCCATCTTTTTCTGGAGAACTTGGTCCCAAAGCTACTTTGTACGAACTGGTCGCTTTGACTGTGTGCTGTTTGTTTTTTTATTTTACTTTGCGATCCTGATCTGAAGAGCATGGTTTTGGATATATTGCATTAATTTGTTTACTGTCTACTGCATTTCATTTGTGCAGATTGAGACAGCTGTGATAGCTAGGTAAACCACATTGTTTTGACTGGTGGCCATATCTGCTGTATTCTCATGTCATAGGAAAACGTAAGGCTAGTGATGTGGTCCAAAAGGTTGCTAAACACTCGAAGGGCTCTGTCAAATCTGATGACTGCACTTTTAGGTAAATTGACCTCTTCATCGAGGAGGTGAAGTTACTTATGAGTGCAGACCCCTCTTCACAAGCACATGTGGGGACCAATTCCAAACAAATGGCTCAAGGCAGCTTAGGGGCCATCCCCAAGAGAAAAACTGATCATGTACCATCCACGGGGTGGGAGAGTGTGCCCTCAAGGAAGAAAACATCCCATTCCATTTCTAGCATCTTTAAAGGCCCTTCCTCTAAGAAAATTACCACCAATATTTCTCATGCTGGACTCTACCAGCTTAAATGACCCGTTATGCCAACAATTGATGATGCCTGCGATTCCTTGTAGTAATCGCTTCTCACCACTTGCGGAACAGGTTGAGGCTGAACCTAGCTTGGAGAGGGATAGTGGGCCAATTTGCCCCTCCAGTTAATCGATGATATCTCCAACCTTACCCAGCAAGTGGGTAAGTACTTCTTCGAAATTTTTAACCCTGATGACCAACTAGATGAACCCCACGTGGAACCAGAAATTGACCCACTCTTTTTTGACAACGCCTGGTTAAGTGAATTTATTGATTCACAGCTGTCACTAAAGCTTTCCAGAGTGCTGTCCTGAGAAGGCCCCAGGTCCCGATTGAGTTCCCTTAGACATCTTAAAATCTAAACTGGAATTCTGGGGCCCATTAGTAACTAATGTTTTAAAAGCAGTTGTGATAGGGGCCCCAATCAAGACATGGAGGTAATTCACTGTAGTACCTTTATTTAAGAAAGGGAACAGGAATTGCCCTATGTGCTATCTCTCAATTTCTTTGTTAGATGCCACAGTAAAAACATTAGGGTGGGTTATCTTGGAAAAGATGGACGTCTGGGCAGAAAAGAACTGTTTCTTCTCAAAGCCTCAATATGGTTTCTGCTTAGGCCAGGGGACCATCGAGCAGGCACTGAAAGTATCCCTTATTTCATGAAAGGACGTCAAGGCCAGGAGAAGTTCATTACACATGGCGTTTATGGACCTCTCCTGTGCTTTTGATTTGGTGAACAGGGGAAAGTTGTGGACTCTGATAGAGGCAGCCGGGATAGATCCACCAGTGCTGAACCTTATAAGGTGGTTACATTGGAATACTACTAATAAGGTACGATACACTGAACAAGGCGATTGCGCACAACCTATAAAGGTAGCCAGAGGGGTTAAGCAGGGCTGTATAATTGCTCCTTTTTCTGTTTTTATTCTATATTAATTCTTTAGACAAAGCCCTGAGTTTATGTAGTGGTGATACCCCTAGAATCGCCTGTCAACCGGTTCCAATTCTTTTATATGCAGATCATACTGTTTTAATCTCACAAATAGCAATTGGCCTCCAGAAACTTTTGAATGGTTTTAATAGTTTTATGACAAACCTGAGTTTAAAAGTAAATCACTAGAAATCATTTATTTTAATCAGAGGGCCAAAAACACCAAAACAAAATCTTTAATTTATTGGCGAGACATTGATCACTAAGGTTCCATATTTTAATTACTTAGGCATCATGTTTGAAGCAAATTTGTCATGGGGCAGCATGACTACCAGGAGAGAATACAAAAAATGGGAGTAAGGTGCAAATCTATTTTTAGATTCGCAAAAGAATTGGGGCATAAGCCTATGAAAGAGATGGTCCAGTTGTATAAATCTAAATGCCTTGGTGTGGGAACCTACTGCAGGCTCCAGGCGTGCGGGGTCATTAAACACCACCTAGAATGCAGGCCTTTGAAAACAAGTTCCTTTGCCGGCTACTGGCCATCCCGAAATCAAACCCAAGCTTTATCTCCCGTGGTGAACTGGGTATAGGCTACTTGGAAGACAAAGTTAAAATGGCCCCCCTCTTACTCTGGGTTAAAATCTGGTGTACCCAACAAGCAGGTTTCTCAAGAGACATTGTGAGTGACTGTCTGAATTTGTACAATAGACTCTCAATCCTATGGCTGGCATATGTCAGAAAAAGCTTTAATGATATGGGCCTGACTAACCTTTTTGATTGTCCAGATACCATTGGGCCCCAAACTGAGCCCTTAGTTAAGGAAAAAATTATAAAAACGGATGATGAGATCAGAATTGCAAGGTCAAGCTATTTAATCTTAACTATTTTCCAATTTTACAACGTCTGGGCTAGAGCAGTATTTAACCTGGGGGCGAAACCAGAAAATCGACTTTATCTCACAAGTCTCAGGTTACATTCAATTCATTATTTGGTTGCTTTTTCTAATCGGGGTTCCTGGTTTGAATCCCCTACAGGCTGCCTATGTCATAATTCTTCACCTCAAACGACAGTGCATTTTATACTTTTTTGCACTTTATATAGCAGCTTGAGAAGACTCTTCTTACAACTACTTTTAAAGCACAAGCACATTACATTGCACAAGAGAGGCTGATCTTTTTAAAACGTCTAAATTCTCCTACAATTTGTTTCTCTGTCCTCAATCATATCTTATCTGCAGTAAAATTGAGGAGGACTTATGCTTTTAAAAAATATTTATTTGGGGACCGGTTGACATTCTTTCACCATATCAAGCATGGTTCCAAACAAACAATAAGTACAACTGACCAGATCTATCAATCTTGGCTTTTATATTGGAAAACAGCTTATATCAGCAAAGGCAATATGTATGTTGCCTTTGTTGACCTCAAAACTGCATTTGGGTGAGTTTGCGTCTTGGCTCCTACTCTGTTTTCTCTATTTCCTAATAACATAGTGTCCTTTCTCCATCAATCGCCCACAGATGCTCCCATTTTTGGCTGGGAAGAAAGCACCAATTTTTCTATTCGCAGACAATACTCTGCTGATCTTCAAAACCCAGAGCGGATTGAAGCAATTGCTGCTGTGCTTTTGAGATTTCTGCACAGGACGTGGCTTGGAAATCAACGTAGCCAAGACAAAGTTTATGACTTTTAACCAACACACATCTTTTAAGTGGAAAATATTTTGGGGAAATCTCCAATTGGAAACGGTGAACTCGTTTAATTAGCTGGGTCTTGCTATCTCTTCGAATATGTCTTGGAAACCACATGTTGATACTATGACACTCAAACAGAGACAGATTACAGGGGTTATTATGAAAGAGCATTGCAAATCCATTTGCAAACCGACTGCGCCAGTTCTTGAGATCTACGAGGCCAAGGCTGTGGGTTCAGCCCTGTTTGGCTCTGAACAATGGGGACTCTCTGATCTAACTGCCCTCGCTAGATCTGAGAATACATTTTTGAGGTGCTTGGCTCACTTCCTACAAGTACCCCGCTTATACCTTTATTTCTTGATATGGGCAGAAAGGTGATAGTAAGGAAAGCTAGATTTGGTCAACTCTGGAACTAAGGGCCTGATTATTAGTTTGGCAGTCCGATGGACCACGAAATCTATGGTGGTGGTCCGACTGCCCTATTACGACTTTGGTAGTTGGACCGCCATTGGACCGCCACAACCACCGGGGATCCGTGATCCCTCGGCAGTGGCGCAGTGGTCTGAGGGTCGCACTATGCTGGCGATGCCCCTGCGGCACCGGCAAGCATATTACGAGTTTCCTCACCACCACACTTTTCATAGTGGTGAGCCCGCCATAAAAACTGTGGTAGTGAAGAAACAAAGGGGGTCCTACAGGGCCCACTAGTGCCTCAAGGCCTGGGGCTGCATGCAGGGGGGCACATTGTATGCCCCCCTGTGTGCATGCACCCCCTGTTCCTGTATGCCACAGACTCCACAATCCATGGCGTGCAAGAATGAGCTTTGGTGCTCCCTCTGTGCTGCAGTGCTAAGGCTCACTTATGAACCTTTGTACTGCCCTGCCGCTGGACCGCCAAAGGACGGAAACTCGTAATTTAGCGGTCGGTCGGTGATGTAGTTTGGCACTGTGGGAGCGGCAGTGGCATGCTGCTCAGCTCCCACACAGCCAAACTCATAATCAGGCCCTAAGTCACTATGCGACTGCACTCCAGGATATTATAGTCTCTGATAGGGTCACTGACATTATCTAGCTGCAGCAAATCAAAAAAACTTTATTTACCCTGGGCTTGGAAGAGCTCTGGTCAAATCCATCTAGTCATCCGCTACCTTCGAGAGTCCTTGAAACGACAATATTGGTATGTCGAGACTGATGTTCATGCAGCTGAAAACTCCTCATTGCCTAGAGCTTTTCTATATTTTAAAAGTTCTAGTCGTTTGGAGCCCTATTAAGATAACATACCCTAGATAGAACATTATACCTTCAATTTAGGGCTGGTACTTTGCCCCTGAAATCGTTTACGCATAAATGGGCCTAGAATGATGGTTTGTCGGGCCCTGTCTGCAATGTTACTGTTGATTCTCTAGCCCATGCTTTATTTGCTTGTCTCGGTTACGACAAATCATGAAGAAGATGGATCAAGCCTATTTGTAAGCACTTGAGCACACGTAGTTGTTATACGGCTCTTAGAATTCTGGGATCTGACCCTCGCCCATTATATACTAGTTGTGTTGGCAAATGTTTGGGTTGCATGCGGCAAATAAAACTAAGGGCTGCTAATTCTTAGGGGGTGTGGCTTGATTGTTGGCCTACCCTATCGCACACGTCACATAGGGTACAAGTTAACAACGCTGTCCCAAGATTGAGTCCAAATGCATGCCTATAATCTATTTGGCTTGATTCTATTTTGAACTGATCATGTAATTTTGATATGTATATATATATTTTTTAATCTGAATATTTTATTCTGCTAATAAGGGCCTAGTGTCTTTATCTGCTTCGATGGTGCTGACAACATTTAGCGCTGAACGGGAACTCCCAATTTTGATGGCATTTCTAGATTTATAGTTGATACAATGGACCTTTTAGAGCATATTCCTAGGTTCCTGCCTGAGGCCTTTGCCCACCCAGAAATATTCTCGCTCGGATGTACTCCAACTGTGACTTCTACTGCAAGCAGATAGAATTTGATTTTAATCGTTTTTTATTTACGTATGTACTTATGTATGCACTCTGCACTTTAAGTGTACTCATTAAAATTTGTGCTCTGTGGGAACCCCAACTTAGATTGCAATGCTTGATGCTAGGGGTGGCATAGCGGACCCTTATAGAGCTCACCCCTAGGTTTCTGCTTGAGGTTTTTGTCCACCTGGTAATTATCCAACCTGAAGGTACCCCATTGCGCTTCTTATTGCAAGCAGAGGTTACATGTTTCTAGCTTATTTTTATTTATATATATTGTTGTGTATTATGTATTTTCCTCTTCCTGTTTTCACTCAATATGAGATGTTTGTTATTGTGTACTTTTATGGTTCTTAGTATTGAAATTAAGTTAATGAGATGAGAGACTACTCCAAATGCCGCTTGACAATTGCTGCAGGCTCCTGTTTCTGCTTTGAGGAGTTCTACAGAGCATAGAATTCATGGGGCAAATGCATCTTTTTTCTTTATTGGGAAAACTTTTTACAAATAAAGAAAGCACTTCCCATACCTCCCTCCAAATATGGTGCAGATCTGTTGCCCTTCCCATGCTGGCAGAGGAGTTACTCTCACCCTTGGAAGGAATAAATCTATTGCCATCTTCATGATGGAAAGCTGTCAGAAAGCAATTTGGGAACGCCAGCAACCAAATATTGTTGTGGGCATTTCCAAATTCCAAGGCAAACCACATATTGTAAAGAGTACATTATGGATCAATTTTCTTTATTGTAATTTAAAAAAAAACACAAATACAGATCTATGGAGAGTATAACCCAAATGCTGGCATGTGTTGTCAGATGTTAATAGACTGTAAACCCCACCCTTACTCACCCACCGCAACAGCTTAACTTTATTTGAAAAAGCTACAAAAGATCACTATATGTAAATAAAAGTCCTGAACAAGAGGTGATATTTATGTTCCACTAGTACACCGCTGCCTATCATGAATAATACCAGAGTCAGCCTGTTACAGCCTAAATTGAATTATTTTGTTTGTTGTCGTCTGGTGATATCCACAGGATGTGTAAATCTTTCAAATACCGAAGATAGGAACATTCTCTGAATTTGAAGGAGAGGTGTGTAAAGAAAGGGGCACACACCACTCTAAGGTCTTTATCTCTGGGGTCTATTAAGAGCTTCTCCATCCCCATCAAATGCCATGGTAGATGGAGCCAGTGTCTGTGTTCTGGGATTTTAGGCCCCCCCCCCCCAGTGAAATACAATTGCTTGGTTTGCTGCACATAATACCAGTTTCTTTGCATTTGCAAGTGAAGAGTATGAGTATGTATTAGGGAAACCCAATATAGTATAAGCTGGGAAATGTGGGATCCACAAACCTTTTATCCAAATCATCTAGCTCCTCACTGCAGAATCATGTTAGTTTGAAGCAGTGCTAGAGGAGATGAATGAGTGTTCCTGTATTCCCATAGCCCCTCCAGTAGAGATCAGATCTTTGGGGAAAACAATTCTATAAGTGGGTTAGGTGCAATATCAATGTGTTGTTATGTTCGTCATTGTTTCTCCACCAGCTGCGTAGTGGGCCATTGTACTCGTTCTGTGAAATATATCCTCCCATTCATTAATAGAAAGAGTGAGGACCAATTGTTTCTACCATCTAAACTGGCCTAATGGGTTAACTTGTGGAACTGCCTATTGCAGAAGGAAAGATAGCTCTTGTTGGTCCATGAAACACAAAGGCTTTTCCGTAAATTCTCAACACTATTCCACTTGGTGCCTACATGAGCTGCTTGTTAATACAAGATTACAACAATATTGGGGATACCTAACCCTACCTCTTGGGTATGTCAATATGAAAGTGCAAGAGGCATAAGAGGCCTGTAAACCACCCGCCGCCCCAGATAAAGGTATTAATTTCCAGTTGCAGCATTTGTAATGTTTTTGGAGGAGGTTGCAGTGGAAGTGCTTGAAGCATGTACAGTATCCATGGTAAGGCCGTCATCTTGAGGGCTGCTACTCCGACTAGCCAAGAAAACCCATGTTTTGCTCACATCTGCAGATCCTGGCAGATCTTTCTGATGAAGCCATGGTAGTTTACCGTTACCCTGTCCGACAGAGTGCCAACCAGGTATGTTCTGTTCAGTAATATGTATTTGTATAGTGCACAACTCACCCTGGAGGGTATCCTGGCACTGAATCCCCAAGTATGCAAAGTGGTTAGAGGCCCAAACGATTGGGAAGAGAGAGCGCAATATCTCTTGCTGTTGGGCAGCTAGTGAAAGGCATAGTATCTGGGATGTTTGTAAGTTCTATTTGAACCCTGAAACATCCCCAAAGCTGTACATCTCTTCCATTAAAGCTTGGATGGAGTTAGCAGGGTCCTTCAGGGAGAGAATCACATTGTCGCTGTACATGCTGATCTTGTTTTACTCCCCTTTGACTGGGACACCTTTGATAGGGGCATGTGCTCTAATTCTTTGAGCTAATGGCTCCATGTATAGAGCATATAGAAGAGAAGAAAAGGGACAATGGTGACGGGTCCCCCTTTGGATAAGGAAGGTATCAGAAAAAATACAGTATACTATTATTTGACCTTCCAGGGAGGAGTACGGGTTCTGTCCCCACTGCTGAAATCTGTCCCGAAGCCAAACTCCCTGAGAGTTTGCACAAGGTATGACCAATGTACTCTATTGAATGCTTTTTTGGCATCAATAGCTAGCAGTAAAGCATTAGTTGTGAATCTGTGGACGTTATCAAGAGGATGTAGGATCCTTTGTGTGTTGTGAAAGCATTTTCTCTCAGAAGAAAACCCTTAGTGGTCTGGATCGATTAACCCCTTCATGTATGGTTTGAGTCTGGCTGCTAAAATGCTCATTAATACTTAGCATCCACATTGATAAGGAATATAGGTATGTAGGTGCCACAGTGAGAGGTGTCCTTACCAGGCTTATATATGACTGCTATGGTTGCTTTGAGCATGGAAGGAGCCAGGGTACCTCGGTCTGTGAAGGAGTTAAACAAATCATTAAGGATGTGAGCCATGCTTTGAGAAAATGCTTCATAGAAGTACAGATAGCAGCCATCCAGTCCTGGGCTTTGTTAGGTTTTGTTAGTCTAGCAATAGCTGATATGACCTCTTTCTTCATGATGGGTTTGCCTAAGCTTTCTGCCTGGAGGTCTGATACCTTAGGTAGTTTTGTTTGGGTGAGAAAGAGGTGAGTATTTCCGCGAGGTAAGTCTTTATTGAATTCCCTAAACTCTGCTGCTATATAGACTCCTTCTGATATTTTATGACCCATTTTATCTATCTGGTGATCTACTCTTTCTATGTTACATTTTTCTCACAGCTTTTGTGCTAGGAGTCTGCGAGCTTTGTTGTCACCTAAATAATACTTGTGTTTGAGCTGGATTTATGCATATTCTGCCCTGTCCAATAGATGTAACTAAGCCCGAGCGATGACTAGCGACTGCCAGTCTTTAGGCGCTCCTGTGTGTTTATGTATCCTCTCTACTTTCTTGACTTTGTGCTCAAGTTCTGTCCTTTTTTCCCTTCGTATCTTATTTCCATTGGCTGTTTTAGCTATCATGTGGTCACGAATTATTGCCTTCTAGGTATCCCATTGTATGTTTCGGTTAACCTCCCATTGATCATTTTTGGCCAAGAACTTGATAATAGCTGAGTGGATAGCTGTTTATGTTGATTGTTTTGAATTATGGCACCTCACAGTCTAAATGGTCTGAGAATTTTTCTGGGTTCCAGGAAATACAGGTCTATGGAGATCGGTGAGTGATTTGACAAGGCTATAGAGCCTATATACATTTCTAATTTTTCCTCCAGTAGTGCAGTTTTCCCTACGAATGGTCGAAGCATCTGTATATTTTGTGGAATGTTGAGTAGAAGCTGTAAACTATGTGGGAGGGATGTATGTTCCTATAGATATTTACAGCTCCCACCTCCTTCAACCACTTTAACTCCCCAGGTAAAGCCTATTTACATCCTTAAGTGAGATTTCTTGCCGTGGATTTCTTCCGCTACACAGTAGTGATGAATTTAGGCGCCTCAGGAATCTCTTTGTCAATTCGTGGCAGACGTAAACAGTGTTTATAGGCCCCGATATGTTGTACACAGAAAATTTGGAAAATCATTGAATTACTGGGAGACATTTGTAAATTTTCTTTCTGGGTTCTTGTCAGGAAGAAAGGGAATACATGTTAAAACATTTATTAAATTGCACTGTGATCACTTTAAAGAGTTCACAAACAAGCAAGTGGACTTATGAAAGGGTAATACAATGAATAGTACCCAGTGGCCACACAGACTCTGCTATGTGTTTGAATGAAGGAGGACCTTATTAGGCATACTGTGCATTTGAAACATTTTAATAAATATAGTTAGGAGTCTAGGGTGCTTTCGACAATACAAAATATATCTGTGTGCAGGATAAACCTTTTTATTTATCTGCTGAATAGCTTGGCAACATCATCCTTTGTCCACACAGTGCTGTAACAAATCCAAGGAAACTGAATTGATTCCAGCCTCTCTGCTGGACTTAATAATGAGGTAGAATGTATTATTCCAATGACAAGTGGTCTGGGGAGTGCAAATTTAGGCAATGCACATGTTAGCCAAGAAAGGGTGTGCAATATAGAGGAAATTAAAGAGGAAAGAGAACAAAGTGAATGGGCGTGAGAAGAGGCATAATGAGAAAGCAGGGGTAATAGGAGAGGAAGGGGAGAGTGAGACGAAGAAAAACCTTGAAATTTGAATGCATACATATCACAAGGTTTATTGCTACCCTTGAGGCTTCCTAAATAACCAAAGCTGACTATTGCAGCTTCAGTGATGCATATAGAAAATTGATAGTAAAAATAAGACAGGTTTTAAGTCTGTTGTAGAAGAGAATGCAGTTGCTGGCACATTTTAGGAAAAGTGATAGTCAAAACTTTGGCTACTAATTTTTTTATTCCGAAACAAAGGCTGGGAGAATATACCTATGTATTCTGACTAGCCCATGACACTGACTGTAACAACAGAAGGTCACAGTCAGGAACCCCAAGCAGAGAATTTTTAAGGGCACTTTAAAGGATATTCATTTACATTTTGCAGGACAGTAGAGTTTAAGCAGTTAAGCAGGGGTATCATCTTGATAGAAATGTCCCACCATCAGGAACGGCCACCACATCAAGTACTCTGTGTTGCTCCTCAAATTCCTCATGAAGCTGAAGACCAGCTCTTTGATAAACTCCAGGAAAGCCCCCACGTACCCACCAGCAAACATCTGGATGCCCTCAATGGTGATTAGCGTGCTATTAAACTCTGCATAGCATTGCATAGCATAGGCCTACAACCATATTCTGCACCGCATCCTGCACCAGTCAATGAAAAAGAAATATGGCAAGGCCCAAATATTAGTCATCCCTTACAGTTCAAGAGAATATTATAGCATTAATTGCAGTTTTAGATTGTTTAAGGAAGAGGCAGTAATATATTTCCTAGACTGTGAAGGATGAAGTAATAGACTCAAGGTGTCCAATTAATTTGAAGGCTCAAGGTCTGGTCTTTGTTATACCTAAGGCACCAAATATGAACTATCGCCACAGTGGAAATGAGCGTGCCAAAACTGGGATTACCAAAAATAGGGGCACCAAATATTGGGAGGTCCACTCAGAATCATAACTTCCATTGTATTGATGTTTAGTTTCACAGAAGAATATGCCAATGATGTCATCACAGAGGACATACAGTTATGGAAACAAGTGGCAGCAATGTCTCTTTCTGTCCAGTTGAAGACTGTTCTGGGTCTCCTCCGCAGGCGTGAATCAGATGAATCAAATGGTGAAATAGAGGCCGAATAGCAAAGAAATAATTGTAAAATTAAAAAGAAAAGGGATTAAATGGATCAACGACGATCCGAGATGACACAGTGGTGAAATGTTTAAGTAAATGGCAGCACAAATCACTAATTGTAATCAATCTTTAAAATTAGGAAATCAAATTTAGAGTCACAGATATCCATTTTGTTCAACCAAGCCAGGAGAGTAGGTTGGTCAACTGAGGCAGACGAAGACGGTAAATCCAAGGCAATCAATCCCATATTTATCTTTTTTTCACGCAATGCAGCAAGGCAACTTGCTGTGCTTCGCTGCATGAAAGGGAGAGGACAGGAATGCACCATTTTTACCAGTACATTGCGCATTCCTGCCCTCTTCTTGCGCTGGTGCACTTAATGCATCAAGTGGCAAGGGTGCCTGCATTGCAGGCAGGACTGTTTTTGTGCAGGAAGGAACTACTTTCCCCAGATTTACTAACATTTTTCATCATGGTTGCACCACTTTTGTGGCGCATCCATGACGCAAAATGCTCGTAGATAATTACAAAACCACGCAAAGGGACATTTGTGCCGCCTTGCATGGCTTTGTAAAAAAAATGTAACCCACTGGGAGGAACATGGACGTTCCAATGAATCCACCCATGGATTTAGCACAATCCCAGACTTACAAAGGTTTTTAGACCTGGGATTGCGTGAAATCACTATGCCTCCCAGAGAATGGCGTAACAAGGAGAACATTTATTTTTTTCCATGTTATTTCTTTTTTCTTAGAAAGGGGAAATTGCCTCGAGAGATTGTTTTTTGTGCAGGAAGGAGTACCTTCATCCTTGTTACGCAGGCACCATTGCACAGTAGTGCAAGGGTGCCTAAGTTGGTGCTAGACTGCCTGAAGTGCACCAGTGCTATGAGAGAGCAGAAGTGCGCAATATCTTAGTACATATGGTGAATTTCTGCTCACTTCCTTTCACGCAACGCAGCACAGCAAGCTGCAGTGCTACACTGCGTTGCGTGAAAGGTTAGCAAATCTGGCCTGTGATGGCTAAAATCATGAACAGTACATGAGGGCAACTTGTTAGTGTGTTGGCAACCAGGAGTAGTTCTTGGTCAATTTCAAGTTACACAGTTGCAAACATATTTTCACGTGCATATACGTAACAGGTGAAAAAATGCACATATTTAAATACATTGCAAAAGTGCATTTACACTGAAAATGTTTTTTTTTCTCCACAGAGGAAAATGTTTGGGAGATGCGTCTTCTACCTGCCCTCACCAATTCTTGGAGTGTTTTCTCCCACTCCCCACCTTGCATACAGATTTATACCTGCCCTGGGTCGGTGAAAATTGCAAACTATATTCAGCATGGGAATGTGACTTGCAAATGTTTGTGACAATCAACAATTTCGCAGGTCTTTGTGTTTTTAGCTTTTTACCCATATCTCTTTATTTCCCGACCCTAAAGGGCCCACTCCTTGGTATAGTGAGTAGATTTGTTCGCACGTCATATTTCACATACTTTAAAACTAATATTTAGTCAGAAATAACTTACAGTGTTTGGAGCCCACTTCAGTTAATTTAGATTTACTTGTGGAAGTTTATTGGTGCAATGTTTAAATTTGAGGGTAAATTCCTGCTTTTTTAATACAAAGTCCGAATCTGCACTTGCACTTGTAAATCAAAACATTTGTGCACTTTGGTTCAAGTTGTGTTTCTTTAATTAATTAGATCCAAAGTCATTACAAATTAACATTTGCTCACTATTGGGCAACAATTCTTTACAAAGTAGGTAAATAGGATGGTACGAGGCACATTTTGCTAACTATACCAAACATATAAGCTAAAGGAAGATGTACATTCTTTCCAGCTAATGTGTATTGAATGCGCATTAGTCATAGCCACTTTGCACTCTTTAGTGATCTATTAATAGCTATGCATAAGTGGGTCCAGGTGTGAGAAGAATAAACCTACCTGTGCTTAGCAGAGCAACTGTCGAAGAACTCTTTGCCTGCTCTGCATTTCCAGCTCCCAGTGCATTGCCCACCCGGACGCCGACAGCAGTGCCCATACCGTAGGGTATCTGCAAAACAACGCACATTGGTCTTGATTTACAGAATTGTGACGAAAAGGTGTTAGATTAATATAGTTCCGGCTCATCCATGTAACATTCTTATTTTCTGAGATGAACTCTTATATTTTAAATTTTCGTTAAAAGAACTGTAAAACAAAATAAATCTATCTCATTCAATTTAAACACTCCATCTGGGGAATAACCTCACCCCAGAGCTCAAAACCCCAGCTGACGTCATCAACCATAGCAACATTCTAAACAGCCTCTTGTTGCTCGTTGTTACAGAAGTAGAAATAGAAAGAAGGACTAGGCAAATGAACACTACACTGCATGATGCATTTAATTTGAAAAAATCGAACAATAATTACACATTTCGAAGCTTGAATACCTATGGGTCGAGCATGTTACAGAAACACAAAGGGGCAAATCGGGCAGACTGCCCGACATCTGCCCCTGCAGTCTGCCCGCCGCATTATGATGCTGCGGACCGAGCGATCGGGCAGAGGGACTCTGCCCGATCAAAGAGCTCGTTGGAGTGTCGGAAGGCAGCAATGATGGCACTTACCCACAGCCTTTACATGACGGCCTTTCTGACATGGGAAGGCTGTCGGAAGTGAATTTCGGCTTCCCCTGGGCCCTACTAGGGACACCCCTCTAAACATCCCTGCACCATGTGGCAGGCACCACATGGTGCCTGCCACACAGTGCAGGGATGTTTACAGATATCCATTTTTCAATGGCAGCTTGTGCTGTGGGCCTTTTCCACCCGCCGCACAAGCTGCCATTGAGAAATGGATGTTTCCGGTGGCCCATGGGGCGGTTGCATCCAAATTGTTTGGTCGGAACAGCTGACCTATGGTTGGGAGGTTCCAGTCCGCTTGCGTCCAACTGACATTGTAATAATCCCCTTAATAGTTAATCGAGAACAAATCTGTAAAATTTTGGGTGCTAGCATTTCAGTTACAGGAATTGAAACAAGACCTTACGCACTATTTATCACAAGTATCGCTAACATTGTAAATGTGAATTTTAGGGCAGGGCACTGCGTTAAAATTATGTAGAAATGTCACTTTATCATTGTTGCCTTGTGTCTCTAATTTGTCATTTCTTTATAAGCTGTGCAAAAGACAATAGACACCTGTTTAACTATTACATGAATAATATTAAACGAATAATAAAATACATCAAAAAACCTCACACAGATTTATAATAAAACAACTTGTATTTATTTTGTATTTCTTTTCACACATCTTGTGGTATAAATATTGTATTACCCAATGTATTCGTAGTCCATTTATGAACCTCAGAATGATGGAAGGCTGAGCTGTCTATATTGGAATTCAAGATTATGACCTGAAGATCACATCAAAAGCAGCGAGTGTTATCTTACTTGAATTCTTGCCAACTACGGGCTCAATTCAAAAAAGGTTGTTATGTGAATAATTTTATTTTACAACTGTTTAGGGGTATTATTATGAGAGACCTGTTGGTGTTTTATTCCTGGGCAAACACATTCAAGTATCGGAAATGCAGGTTTTTTGGTAATTACCACATCCCCAGAACTTTTCCAGAGGTAATTCCGACAGGTCAAAAGTTCCAAAATTTATTGGAGGAAAATAGCTTGTAAATAGTGGTAAAGAGGATATTGGTGTGAAAAGCACCAAAATGTGCATGTAATTCCACATTCACACAGGGAAAAGTGTAATAGGTGGTATTTCCCACATCAGGTGAATTCAAGAATTTCTGGTATTGGATTTTACCTTGTGCCGGACACATCAAATACACACTGTTGGACATGGCCCTTCTTAGGGGATTTCCCTAAAGCTTTTAGCTTTTTTCCTCCTGGTTTTTGCTGATTCTCTTTTCGTGGCCTTAGGACTCTGGGCACTTTCCCACTGTAATGCAGTGTGAAAGCGCCCGTGCCCTTCCTACACATGAAGGAAGTGATGCTTACCTGATTGGTTTAGGTGTTGTGTCTGTGAGTACCTTGTAAAGAGGTATACTACATACCCAGGGCAGGTACTGCACTGAGTACTAGTGGGCTGCAGCACAGATTGTGCCACCCACAAGAATAGCCTCAAGCCTGCTGTTGCAGGCCTATGTGTGCGTAGTCGCACTTATGCTCAGGTTGTCATTTCTAAACCATTTGCCAAAGCTGAGCAGGACTTTCACTACCACTAGGACGACCCCTGGGGAAACCCTAAGGGGTGGGGCAAGTGGTAGGGGAAAGACAGGGCAGGTACACTTGTGTGTTCCCTGCCTGGGTAGGGAATAATCCCCATATGGGTTTCCTTACCTAGGAGGTCTGCTCTTCCCATGGGTCAACATGGGGTAATTGCTGAATATCTTTTAAACTACATTTTTAGCTTACAGCAGGGAGTAGCCTCATGGTGTTTTCAAACATGTCTTAAGTCTGCCATTGCAGAGGGGCGGAGCTTGCCTGGGCTCAAGATGGCCGCATTGTGAGAGGGCTCCGATGAGCCGTCTAACTATCCGTCAGGAATCCTGTATCCGTTGTTAATTAATTCAAACAGAAGCGAGGTGTGGTAGTGGGCAGGGCGTGTGTTACCCATTCTTCGGCGCTGAGCAAAAGTGGAGAAAAGTGTGTCCGAAGGCAGGAGCCAGTCTGGGGCCTAAAGGAGGCAGGCCGACCTTGGAACGCCCGGCGGCGAGTGGAAGACTCTTGCAGTGCCGGAGGCCTCACCTCACCTCGCAGCTGCGGGACGCTGACATTGGCGGCTACTCAGAAGTCGGGTCCGCTCGAGAACGTGGCAGACCACAGATTGTAAGTCTGCAAGGCAGAGTGTGCCTATATATTAGTCTGGGGCCTAAAGGAGGCAGGCCGACCTCGGAACACCCGGCGGTGAGTGGAAGACTCTTGCAGTGCCGGAGGCCTCGCCTCACCTCGCAGCTGCGGGACGCTGACATCGGCGGCTGCTCAGAAGTCGGGTCCGCTCGAGAATGTGACAGACCACAGAATGTAAGTCTGCAAGGCAGAGTGTGCCTATACATTAGAGCTGGGACGGCGCACCACCCGAAGCGAGCGAGCGGAAGGAAGCCGATGCGCACAGGGAGGCGCGAGGTACCCGCACACCAGCAGTCGCCGGAAGGCAGCAGTAATAAAACGGCATAACAGAGGCCGACGCGAGATGCCGTGAAGCACCCGGTGTGGAGGTGCAGGGCGGGGCTGACCTGCAGTGTGTTACCGAAGACGGCTTCGGAGAGAAAGTAATTGCGGGACTGACCGCTAGCAGACAACAAGAAGGCACCCCCGAGTGCGATTGAAAGGCAGCTGACAAAACTGAGCCAACACCCAGCATTGATCTACACGTCGAACGGAGGAAGACCCACTGAGACACACTGTGGGGAGGCACGTCCTGTGCTAGATTGATCTTGAGCATTCACAATCTGCTCCACGGAGCCGGGATTTCAGGCATTGAGGTACGTGTGCAGACTGCTGGGTGCGGAGTAATTGGCGTATCGACAAAACAAAGAGATATTTGAGCCACTAGTTGCGTGCGCCAACTTGTGCAACATGCAGCAGACAGCAAAGACATATTAACGCACACACGAGCGTTGTGGTGATTGCAGCGAGAGAGGCGGCGGCACAATAAGGCTGTTACGTGCTGCTGAGGTGTCATCGTTCAGACCGGAGGGCCAACACAACTAAAGGGCAGTGCGTACGCGGAGCCAACCCTGAAGATGGTGAAGGGAAGCTGCATTGAATACATGCATCTTTACACCATAAGGCACTGTGGATATGCAACACTACAGGGCTGCAGAGTGAAACGGGAGGCATTAAAATATTGGACTACGGCTCTGCCACTTGGGGCGCGTGCAAAGGCGCACTGAACAGGAGTGGTGCGTAAATAGAGAGAGGAGCGCACCAGCAAGCTACACAAAGTCTCCCAGGTGCGGCTACAGCAGAACCACTATAGCATAACTAAGCACTTTGGGAATAGCTAACATGGGGAAAGTTGACAAATCGTAACCCAAGATAACCTTTGAGCAGCGCAAAACGAGAGGGAAAGAGACGGATGGAGAACAAGATGCAGACCCATCCAAAGAAGGAGATGAGAGCAGCGAAGGAGACGTAAGGCAGATGTTTGTAGAGCTACAAAAAAGCTTAACTGCCATAGATGGCAAGATAGACTCATTGGAGTATAGAATGGACCGTGTGACTGAAAGATTGGATAAACACGCCGAAAGATTGGATATGACTGAGAGGAGGGTGACGGATATTGAAGAAGCGCAAACAGAAACAGACACTTCCCAAAAGCAAATGGCGAAGCTTCTAAATGTACTGCAAGATAAGGCAGAGGATTTATAGGCGAGATCTAGGAGAAGTAACCTCCGTATTATAGGACTCCCAGAATCTACCCCAATGGTCAATATGGAGATCTACACGGAGAAATTGTTGGTATCCCTTTTAGGCAGAGAAACCTTTTCAGAAATGTTTGTTGTGGAGTGCGCCCACCGGTCATTGGGCCAGTGTCCCCCGCCTGGCACCCCGCTGCGTCCTATGATAGGGAAATTACTGAACTACAGGGACAGGGACGCAGCACTAAAAGCAGCTAGGGATAAACGGGACTTACATTATGAAGGCTCCACGATCTCCCTCTTTCCGGATTTTACTATGCGGGTGCAAGAAGCGCGGAGACAATTTGCCCCGTTGAAGAGACAGTTAAAAGAGCAGCACTTGGAATATGCCATGTTATACCCTGCTAGACTGCGAGTTATTATGCAAGGCAAATCTAGAATTTTTACTGACACCAAAACATTGCAAAAAGCACTCAAAGAATATGTTAAAGCAGGGAATCGAAATCCCAATGCAGAGTTGCAGCAGGAAGAGGAACATGAAGATCCAGAGTAAAAGAAGTCAAGTAAAGCTGGACAGATACCCAGTTGTATCCCATGTATGATCAGTTACGAGTTCATAAGGTTTGTGATAATAATAGGTTATAATGTAGTGATTAAAGTGAAACTACAGCAGACCTATTTATGGTAAGAGGAGCCGAGGAACACAGATTGGGGGTGCCCTAGAAATCAGTACTGGTGAATAGCACAGAGGCGCACCTAGAGTCTAATGGTTGTAACGCAAAAACAAGTTAGAACATAGAGAAGGAAACGGATGCTTTTTCTTTTATGGCTTTTATTTTCTAAGTAGCTGAGACGGTAACTGTATTCGGTCACCTAGCTGAACTGGTGCAGGCGAGCAGGCAACATCCGCCCTTGTGTTTTGCACACTGTAAGAAGGACAGACAAATTAGTTCTATATAAGTTGAGCTACAGTCGCTCATATATGTTGATTTCAAAATTTTAGGATTCAAGGGGGGAGGGAGTGGGACAGGTTAATCGCCTATGCCAAGTTGAGGGGGGCATAGCGTGGGAGGAGGGTGAGAAGGGGGTTTGTTTAGATAGCAACAAGACATCAGAGTGGAGAACACTTGGAAGAGGTGCGGTGCAGCGGCCAGTGTGCCTGATTCCGGACCACGGGGTTCACGGTTCAATCCCCGGTGCTGGCAGCAGGTTAGCCCAGCACCATGTGACTCTGGGCAATAGCTCGCTTAATCTTCCCGAGGGCCCCCAGCGCCGGGACACCTCTCCGGAGGTAGCTGTGCACTTTACAAATGCTGGTATTTCATTTCATTTCACTTGAGAGGCAATGTGCAGTGTACGTAGCATACGGCGTGGTGGTCAGACAGTACAACATATTCAGAGGTAACTTAGCAAACACAAGTAGAAATGGCACAGACACCAGAGTAATATTAAACTACTGACGTGGAATGTGCGAGGTCTAAACGATTTTACGAAATTAAGGAAAGTGATGTCATACGTGGCTAGGCATGATATAGATATAGCACTGTTTCAGGAAACGCATTTGCCCTTTAACAGCAACATGCTTACGGCTAGGAGAATACATGGCTTATTTCATGCAGCAGGATGCACCACACACGCTAGGGGTGTGCTAACGTGGGTTGGACGGAAGTCAGGATTTAAGCTTGAAAACCTGGACTTGGACCTGGAAGTTCGATATGTGGTCACTAGATGCAGGGGTCACGGGCTGGATATGGTAATTTTGAATGTATATGGGCCAGATTATGATAACCCACAGTTTTATGAGACATTACGAGAGAAGCTGAGCAAATATAGCACACTGCCACTGCTCTGGGGAGGGGATTTTAACTGCGTAATGGACCCAGAGCGAGATCGCTCAGGCGGTCCACAGCATCGCATCTCTGCGGCGGCTAGGGCCATACAAGACGCAATGCTGAAACTAGACTTGGTGGATGTATGGAGGCTCCGTTCTCCCAACCAAGGCGGCTTCACACATTACTCAGCCCCCCATGACCTGCATACCAGGATAGATTACGGGTTTGTCTCTAGAGCAATGAATACCTGGATCCGGTCCTGCGAGGTGCACTCACGCTCGTACTCGGACCACTCCCCGATCAGCCTGACTATAGAAAGCCCCCAGAAGAGAATTGCTCCATTCAGATGGAGATTTCCGCCGTATTCATTACAAGACGCCGCATTTAAATCAGAAATGGCAAAGGCCATAGACGACTTCTTTGAATTAAACCTGGGCTCAGTCGAGAAGTTCTCGACAGTATGGGAAACTTTTAAGGTATATATACATGGGGTGGCGATGTCTAAGCACTCGGGAGTACTACGAGCAATTAGAGGTCGCTTGAGTACCCTAGAAGGCTGCCTAAACGATATAGAGCGACAGATATTAGAGGGTGAGGGAGAGGACGCACACGAAGAACTGAGAGCTACACTGAATGAATATCATGATGTAGCAGATGCCGAAGTGAAACATATGGGGAAATATGCCACAGCACGGACCTATGGCGAGGGTGAGAGGCCAGGCGCGGTTCTGGCGTCACTACTAAAAAGTAGGCGAGATTTGTCAGGAGTGACAGAAATAAACACAGAGAGCGGGGATACGCTGAGTGATCCAACAGCGGTAGCTAATAGATTTAGTCAGTACTACTCTCAGTTATATAGTTCCAGAGCGCATGCGGGGAAGAAGAAATACTAAAATACTTAGAATATATAAAGCTTCCATGGCTAGAAGACGCTCACGGGGAGTATTTAATGAGACCCCTGGACACAGCTGAGGTGCTAGCGGCGCTAAAAACGACGAGAGCAGGCAGTGCCCCAGGGCAAGATGGATTAACAGTTGCGTTTTACAAAACGTTTGCAGAGCAGCTTATCCCGCATCTGATGGTGCTCTTTGAAGAGATGAGTGAGGAGGGACAAATGCCTCCGTCAATGAAAGTGGCATTGATAATAACCATTTTAAAACCAGGAAAACCCCCTGACGAATGTGCATCGTACAGACCCCTCTTGCTCCTTAATGTGGACACAAAACTATTTGCCAAGATACTGGCCAATCGTATCGCCCCTTTGGTGCCGCTGTTGGTGAAGCCAGAACAGGCAGGCTTTGTACCAGGGAGAAACCTAACTTATAATTTAAGGACGGTGTTCGGAGTTATCCAACATACCAGACCAGAAACTAAGGCGGTAGCTGTCTTCTTAGATATAGAAAAGGCATTTGATTCGGTAGAGTGGGCCTTTATGAGTCGGGTGCTGCGCAGGATGGGTCTCGGGGAAATCTTTTTGCAGCTAGTGGGAGTCCTATACAACGGGCCTTCGGCCAGAGTGAAAATTGGTGATATGGTAACTGCCCCTATCAAAATATCCAGGGGAACGCGTCAGGGATGTCCACTATCACCACTATTATATGAGTTGGTAGCAGAACCGTTGGCTTGCGCACTCCGGGAATATCATAGTCATAGAGGGATCAGATAACCAGGATATAATTTAATAGTATCAGCTTATGCAGATGATACGCTTTAGTATGTAGGAGACCCGGAAACTAATATGTCACTAGTACTTAGAGAAGTGGTACAATATGGGGAACTGTCTGGGCTAAAAGTCAACTGGCCCAAATCTATCATATTTCCACTGACCCCGGTCGTTGAACCTATTGAACTTGATTATCCACTCCAATGGACCACGGACCCGGTGCGGTACTTAGGCGTTAAAGTTCACACAGACTCAGAAATAGTATTTACAGAGAATTATGGGAAACTGGTGGGCAGCCTAGAGGACAACATAGAGCGTTGGATACGTCTGCCCCTGTCTTTGATGGGACGGGTGTCCATTATGAAAATGGTTGTAATGCCAAGGTTTCTATTTCTTTTTGCAAATATCCCAATGGTATTACCAAGACACTTTTTTACAAAAGTTAGAATGTTGATGATTAAACTGGCTTGGGCGGGGAAACAGGCGAGAGTCAAGTGGGACATCCTTACACTACCCTATTCAATGGGAGGACTGGGAGCCCCAGATCTAAACCTGTATTATAGAGTGGCGCAATGCTGGCATGCGCATGCCTGGATACACGAAACACCGGGACTCCCTCACATGTATATAGAGAAGATGGTAACGGCCTCTTCGCCCCTCCCAGCTACGATATATAAGGCCCCCACACGTAGGACTGGAGTGCTAGATTCTGTGAATGCTACGATACATGCGTGGCACTTCTTATTTAAACAACAGGCTGGAGTAATACTGTATTCACCTATAACCCTGTTAGGATGGTGCAGTTGGCTGCCGATATGAGGGAACAGGCGGTGGTAAATGCCCTAAGTTTGGTAGGTATACAAGAAATAGGAGACTTGTTTAAAGATGGAAGAGCACGCAAATGGTCAGAGATAGAAGCGCAAGGTTATGCAGGCACACCGTTAGTGAGATTTCAACATCATAGAGTGGGGCATGCACTGAGAGAGCAGGAAGGAGATGAATTGCTGGAGCCGGCGGAGGTAGATGCCCTAACACATATGCTGCACTCAGATTCCCCAGCTAAGATGATTTCCAAACTGCCACAATAGGATATCGTAAAACTTTTTACACGAAAGCCAGACTCAAATGGCAAGGAGACCTGGGTGTGCAAATAGACGACGACATATGGAAATATTGTTGCGAAAGCACGAAGCGAATATCATTAAATTGGAGACAGAATAATTCAGTTTAAATTTCTCAATAGAGTATATTATACCCCAGAAAGGTTACATCGTTATGGCTTAAGGGACACAGGGAGCTTTGACAGATGTGGAAGGACTCCAGCAGGGTTTATACATTTAGCCTGGCTATGCCCGGGGATAGCGGAATACTGGAAACAAATATTTACTAAATTAGGTGATGTAATTAACTCGGAACTGTCCCTGGATCCTATGCTGGCATTAATAGGTTATTCAAAGCGACTACCTACGGGGGTAAGACGACTGGTAGATATGGGGCTTCTACTGGCGAAGCGCCGAGTTGCGATTACTTGGTCAAGAGGCCCGCCTCCCAAAATGGCGGACTGGGAAAAAGATCTGATGTACTGTAATACACAAACAGAGTTATACAGTGAATTGTTGCCCCCCCAGAATCGCCCTAAAAACTTCTGGAGTCCATATCAGGACTATAAGATGACACGAGGGGCGGCAGCGCCAACTCTAGATGACCCGCCTTGAAGTCAAGAAAGCGGAACACATTACAAGATGCAGAGAGTGCTAGATAGTAAGCAACGTGGTACAGGTTTGCTGGGGGAGCCTATAGTACATGTACTAGAAGATAGACTATTGGTATAACGCCCACACACCACTGGGTACGGATCAGATGAAAACTGCTATGTGTGTATTCTAGGAGGTAGTAATGCTGCATAATAATTGTTATAAGATCAATGTTGGGAATAGAAGCTATATTGTTTACAAGATGCTGTGTTTTTTTTTTTAATTTTTTTTTTTTATGGCATATCCTTAGTACTGCTAGGGAAGCAGCAGGTTATGCTTAATGCTTGCTATTATGTTGTACATTGCCTCAATGATGATGTTATCATTTAAAATCAATAAAAATTTAAAGAAAAAAAAATAAACAATTTGGCCACAGGCTAAAATAAAAATCTTTGTTTGTGTAAGAAATAAAAAGAATGTCAGGCAACAGAAAAAAAAAAAGTCTGCCATTACAGGCCTGTGTGTGCACATTTGCATTTATGCCCAGGTTGGCCTTTCTAAATCATTGGACAATGCTGAGAGTGCCTTTCTCTAACACTAGAGCACCCTTACGGTGAGCCCTGGGGGGTGGAGCAAGTGATAGGTGAAAGGCAGGGCAGGTACACATGTGTGTCCCTGGCCCAGGTAGTGAAGAACCCTCATGTGTGTTTTCACTACCAATGAGGTTTGCTCTCCCCATAGGTTAACATGGGTGAATGGCTGAGATTAATTTAAGATGCAGTGGTGGCTTACAGTGCAGCAGCCACATGTTGTTTACTATCATTGTATTCACAATGACAAATCATCCCTTGTGGTAAAGGTGGATTTGGCATTACATAGAAATGCCAAATCTAGAAAGGAGGCATTTGTCTGCGCTAAACTCTTTTGTGTGCCTTTTAGTTTGACTGCAGTCCACACTGAAAGCTGGGGGAGCACATATATGCATTACCCAGAGACAGACATAAACATTGGGCATGCAACTGGAACAACAGACCACTGCCATTTGAGGACTGGGGGGATAGGTTTTGACACTTGGCCTCTGGAAAGCGAGATCATGGCCCCACTGAAGATTAAGATCTGCATTCCAATGCCTTGTGGCAGACAGGACTGAAATTTAGGGGAGACATATGTGGTTCAAAAGGGAACCCTCTGAACCACCCCCTTCTTCAAAGGCACACTACAGTATAACTACTGGCACCATACCTCAGCAGAGCAGAGATAAACTTGTTAGGACGTAGGACCAGACATCCTGGACTGCGTTGTGTGCACTGACTAAGTAATCTGTTGTGTACAAGGAGGATTAATGCCATTGGAGGGACTGTGCACCCTACCTGGATAGTGCCTGGCCTGGGCTGACTACCGTCTGCTGAAGTGTACTCTCCAAGGACTTGTTAGCTTGCCCGTGTTCTTAGTGGAGATCTCAGGGACATCAAAGAGCTCCCATGAGGGACCTACACCATCTACGTGTTTTATCAGGAGAGCAGTGCCCTCTCAAACACCTACTTCATCAGCTGGATCCTGACTGCAGTGCAGTATGAGCGTGGAACTAAGTATTGTGACTGTAGACCCTAAACCGTGCCCGCATCTAAGGAGTGTGGCCCCTGTATTGTGGTGCCTCAGCACGCACAAGCGTCTCGTTGGTGGTGACGATTGCGGGACTTAGGGTAGCCCGCTTTGTTGTCTGTGTTGCATCTCTCTTGTGTGACGCGCTGACTGCATGCTCATTGCAGGCGGTGTCCAATTCACCAATTATGACTTTCGGAGGGAGAGCGCATCCGTAGTAGTGTCTCATTCTACCTCGTGTGGTACCACTAAACGTGCTACTGTGTGGAGACCAGATTGTGTGGTGCAATTCATATCATCGCGCACCATTTGTTGTGCCTCATTCCTGGGAGGTACAGCGAACCTGACCGCGGGTTGATTGGGAATGGATTGTCTGGTGCGATTCGGATCATTGCACACCAGAAGTTGTGCCTCATTTCCAGGGAGGTATGGCGAGCCCAACGTTTGGTTCATCGTTACCAAATTGTCTGGTGCAACAAGTATCAACGCACACCAGACGCTGTGCCTCATTTCCAGGGAGGTACGGCAAACCCAAGTTTTGGTTTGTTGTGACTGTATTGTCTCGTGCGACTCTTATCATTGCACACCAGATGCTGTGCCTCATTTCCAGGGAAGTATGCAGAACAAAACTTGTGGTTCATTGGGACCAGATTGTCTGGTGTGACTCAGATCAAAGTACACCAGACTTTGTGTATCATTTCCCATAGGGTGCGGGGATAGCAGCACCCCCCATTCACCCAGTGTTCCGTCTTGCCCTCAGTGTGGCGAATCAACCGCCCTTTACTCACCCGGCCCAACTACTTTTGTTGCCAGGTACTATTGCCTGGACCAGGCCTAGGTGATGAGAATAAGTGACGGGGCTGAGAAACACTTCAGAGAGCGTTCGGAAGCGGGTCAACCCGCTGCCTGACCCCTCTGTAATTCGCAGAACTGAGCTGGTGCCGGAAGGTGAATTGAGGGACTTCTTGATTGAACTGGAACAGCCTCTTGCCTGTTACTGCTCCGCATAGTGTCGGTGAACTTCCAGAGTGGTGGCCAACCCCCAATTGGTTGACACTTGCTTGGTTACCCTGATAGTTATTCCAGCCTTCTCCCCTGGGCCCCTGCCTAAGTGTGATTCCAGCCTTAAACTGGTTTAGTAAGGGGTGGGGATTTTTGACTCTACCTGTGGGCTGAGAGTTATGGGAGGGACTGTGTCACAGGGTTCACATTCATATTATCAACCGACCTGCCGGATATCATTTGCAACGCGTTAAGGCGATGAGTGCTTGTGAGTGCGAGTGTGCTTCATACAGACTTGCTGATATCCTTTGCACTGCGTTATGGTGCTGTGTGAGTTTGGGAAAATGTGCTACATGAGAACAGCCTGCAAATAGTTGCACCTCACAGCGTTGTTGTTTTACTGGTTTGTTTCATTACCTAAGGAATACTCCATTTTGAAATTGGTTTTACCTGTGCGGCCTTGGCCATCAGTGCTGCTGAAAAGTGTTATAAATTCCTGTGTGTACACATCCCTGACACCATTGTGACCTGCTGTGCACCCTGGAAATGTGAGGATGCGAATTGTGTTATTTGCTATGGTGGGCCCAGTTCTGACAATGTATCGCACCGCATAAGGGTGCTGGAGGTAAAAATAAGATTTTTTTTCCAAGTGTCCATATTACTGATGTCATTTTAACACTTTTGGGCCTAGTACTGCTAATAATATTTCCAAGTGTGATTTATGCCCAGAATGACAAGATGTTCATGTTGTGTTAATGTGTGTGTTGAATACAATCTTTTTTTCATACACCACGTGTGAAGACTCTTTTGTGATGCTCAGTGTATTTATTGTGTGAGAAAGCTGTGTCAATGCTTTACACATTGTCTCTGTGTTAAGCCTGACTGTTCAGTACCAAGCTATCCAAGGGTGAGCACAGGTTATACAGTAAGTGTAATCACCTAACCCTGACAGGAGTGGTAGGTTCTGCCTGGCTTGGGCACCGCCTCAGCCACCCAGAAAGTACTGGTTCCAACACACACATTTTACATAAAACAAGAAACAGTAATAAAATAGGCTCAGCAGTGAAAGTTTCATGCAGATCTGTCCTGGAGGAGAGAAGATAAAGAGGAGGGTCTTTCCAATTGACTCCCATAGGGATGTTTGTTCTGTGCTCCAGAAAAAACACTGAACGGAATTGCACCAACCCTCGCATGTAACTAGAACTATACTCAGAAGAGTGCCCTTGCGCGGTTTGCTGTAAACCAGTTCACTAGTATTTGAGAAATCAGCATTAAAAAGAGTTAAATTATAAAGATATTCTAATTGTTAAGATCTCAAAAAATATATAAGGGGACTTCAGAGCTTTTGGAATGTGGCTTATTAGTAGGTGTAGGTATGTACCTGCCACTAGTAATAAGGCCACAATCTCAATATAAGGTCCAGTCAATGTCTCAATAAATAATTCACTTGCTCAATCCTTGGTAGCTGACTGCGAGCAGACAGGCTTAACTTAGGAGACAGGTGTGTAAAGTATTTCAAAACACCAATACATTAAATAAGTAAGACACAACACACAATATAAATCCAGCACCAAGTTATAACAAGTGGATATATTGTAATAATTAAAATGACACCAAAACAACAAAAATCCAATGTAGGGAATCGGAGATATGAATTTTTAAAGAATAAACACTTTCTAGTGCCTAAAAGCCAAAAGTGACACTATGGGACATCTGATCGCGCTTGATCGGGACAAAGTCAAAGTTTCAGGCTGGCTGCGATGGAGCGCATGCTGTATACACTTAGCAGTAGGGCCCAGTCAAGTTTTACCTTCTGATTTAGTCACTTTTTTGGAGCTTTTTCTCTTGACATCAAACATGGCTTCCAGTCAGGCTGGCTTGGCGGTGCAACAATGGTGGCTTGGCTCAGCGCAAGGTCTTGGTCAACAGTCTACTCGGCGATGAAAGCTCTGGAGTTTCAGCAGGGAAATCCTGAATCTCAGGCTGGGATCTGATTTGCTGGACAGCTCTCCCATATGTATCCAATGTTCTTGGGTGACAAACAGGGGGGCATCCCTGACCAATGGGGTGCAAGGTGCCACCCCTAGGTATGACAACTTCCTCCAAAGTACGGCATATTCATGTCCCATAAAGCACTATTCCTCTAAAATAAAAAATGGAAAAACTCTCTCCTGGAAGTTAAGATCTGGCTAAGCCAGTCCACTCGTGTGGCTAAGTTTCCCTAACACTCCTCTTCCAGCCCCTCTGCTAACTGAATTATTGGGGCTCCTGTCTGGCTGTGGGGGTGAGCCGGTGTCCTGTCCTAACTTTAATTCCCTCTTTGAAGACCAGTTTGGCTACTCCACCCCCATCCTGCCTTTTGTTCTGCAGCTGCAGATCTCCTCCCACCGGATGTCCTTTGTCTCTATGCAGGCCACTTCACACTTCATCAGAGCAGTTTGGCTCAGCCAGCCAAAGGCTGGCCAATCAGGAGAGGCTGCTGGAAGGCTGGATTTTAGCACATCAGAAAACCAAGTTCTATAACTTCTTTTCTGTGATAGTTATAATAAATACAACCATGGCAAGTTGTTTGATTTATTCTAAATATCAGTTTATTACTTTGGGGCCGATTACAATGCTGTAGGAAATGGCTCCGACCCTCAGTCGGAGACATTCCTACGGCATCGTAATCAGCAGTTTGGATTAATTTCCGACCGACCCATTTGGATGGAGCCGGTCAGAAATGAATCCAAACTGGATTTCCGAATGGTTTCCGATGGGCTCGGAGAGTCCGTCTGCCATTCGGAAAGCCTCCTGTAATCCCAAGTGCGGCTCTTTCCGCCTAAGGGATTACAATGTCGGATTCCAACAGCCTTTCTGTTCTGGCCTTTCTGACACAGAAAGGCTGTTGGAAGTCGACATTGGGGGCCGCCAGCAGGGCCCCCATGGATGCAAGGCCTCCGGATGGCGGCTGGGGGGGCACCTATGGTTCCCCCACTGTTGATCCCAGCACGGGGTGCAGAGATGAACTGCACCTCTTGTCTTTACAATGAGAGCATGCATTCCAGTCGGAATGCATGCTCCCATTGTAAAGAATAGGACTGCGACCGAACAGTTTTCGGTCAAATCCTAATTGCTGGGTTGGGACCGCCGACAGGAGGTTGGTCGGTCCCAGTACTCAATCGATGTTGGACGGACTCAGGTCCGTCCGACATCAAAATCGGCCCCTTTGAAGTATATTTTTAGCTCACTCCTATCAATAGTTATACTGTATTAAAGTATTGCCATGTTAGCCTATGGAGCCAATGTGCTACAATGGGGAAAAACAAAATTGGCTGTTTTCCCTCACCAGGACATTTAAGTCATATTTTATAATGACCTGCTTATAGATACAAGGCATCCTACCCTTTGGGGTACCTACAGGAGACCTTAGGGTTGACTTATATATAAAAAAATAAGGTAGTTTAAGACTTTTGATGTACCTTTAATTCCAAAGTCGAATTTGCGTATAATTTACTTTTAAAATCAGCCTGCAAAGCAAGTCTGCCTTTAAAATGACAGCAGGCAATACAGAAGTGTACACTCAAGAGCAGTAAATCTGCTGGGCCTCTAAACTTACATGCCTTACCATATACTAGGGGCTTACATGTAGGTTGTCATACAAATTGAAATTACATCTAGTTACCATATACCTTTTACACAGAGCACTGGCTCTGTTTTGGTCAGCAGCACCCAGGGCACAATAAGAGCCAGCTACCACCAGCATAAGTCAACAAATGGAGGTGATCAGGGCAAAAAGGATGACTGTTTAATGTGCAATGTGGTAGTCCTCATCAGCTAAGTGGAAAAACCTGGAAAGTCCATCTGCATTGCCATGGACAGTCCCAGGACTGTGTTCTACTGTGAAGTTCATCCCCTGTAGGGAAATGGACTACCTCAACAATTTAGGATTCTCCCACTTCATATGCATGAGCCATCTAAGAGGTCTGTGGTCTGTTTGAACACTGAAGTGAGCGCCAAACAGGTATGGCCTCAACTTCATCAGGGACCAGACCACAGCAAAGGCTTCCCTCTCAATGTCACTCCATCTTTGTTTTCTTGGGAGAAGTTGCATGCTAATGAAGGCAACTGGCTGATCTAGGCCCTCCTCATTTACTTGTGCCAACCCTGCCCCAATCTCTTGTTCTGAAGCATCTGTCTGAACCACAATTCCCTTTGTGTAGTCAGGGGCCAGTAGCACTGGTGCTGAACACATAGCCTCTTTCAGAGTGTCAAAGGCCTTCTGACTCTCTGGTGTCCAAATGACTTCCTTGAGCTGCTTTTTAGAAGTGAGTGCTATCAGGGGAGTCACAATGGTCCCTTCATTCTGAACACATCTTCTATAGTACCCAGGCAGACCAAGGAATGTGTTGATATGTATCTGGCTTGTAGGAGCTACCCAATTCAAAATGGCTTGAATTGTGGACTGGAGAGGTTGTACACCACTGAACTCTCTCCTATCTGGAACTTACTCACCTTGATGTTCAGGCCTGCCTGTTGCAGGGCCTGAAGCACTCCCTTCAGGTGGTCTGGGTGATCCTCCCAGGAGGTACTGTACACAGCTAAATCATCCAAAGAAGCTGCACTGTTCTGCTAAAACCCAGAGAGAACCCTCTTCACCAACCTTTGGAAGGTGTCAAGTACATTCTGTAAGCCAAATGGCATTACTTAGAACTTGTAATGTCCCTGTGGTATGGAGAATGCTGACCTCTCCTATGCTCCTTCACTGAGGGCAATCTATCAGTAGCCTGAGGTCCAAAAAACGTACCTAGGTACTTTGCAGCCCCTAACCTATCAATGTGCTCATCAGCTCTAGGTACAGGGTGCACATCAGTCTTAATGACTGTATTCAATCCTCTATAGTCCACACAGAACTTTAACACCTTCTTTCCCCCTTGGGGATTAGGTTTGGGTACCAGCACCACTGGGCTGGCCAATGGACTATCAGAGGGTTCAATTACCCCCAGGTCCAGCATCATCTACTTCAGGCTTGATGCTGGTTCTGACATGGTCAGACAACTTGTATAGCTTATGTTTGACAGGTAGGCTGTCACCATTGTCAATGGCAAGTATATACCAGTTGGTGATACCTGGGGTCAAAGGGAACAGACCAGCAAACTGCTCCAGCACCTTCTTGCAGTCTCTGCGCTGCTGGTCTGTCAATTTGGGAGAGAGTACAGCTCCCTCCAGTGACACATCTTGCACATTCGTAGAGAGGATATCTGGCAAGGCTCAGTCTCTTCCTCTCCCCCTTCACCTTAGACCATCAGCAGAGTAATGTCTGCCCTGTCTTGGTGGGGTTTCAATCTGCTGACGTGCAGGACCCTGTGGGGATTCCTGGGGGTCTTAAGGTCTACCAGGTAGGTAAACTCACTTTTCTTTTCTAAGATTGTGTTGGGCCCCTTCCACTTGTCTTGGAGGACTCTGGGAGCCACAGTCTCCAACACCCACACCAATTTATTTCTGGAGTGTACTCAGGGATGGTAGCCTTTTGGTCACACCAGAGCTTCATGAGCTCTTGACTGGCCTCCAGTTTTCTGCTTGCTCTGGACATGTCCTCTGCCGTGCAAGTTTTCAGGCCTAGAACATAATCCAGCACATTGTCCTTGGCTTTCTTGAGAGGCTTTTCCCAAGACTCTCTCATCAGACACAATGGCCCTCTCACAGGGTCCCCAAACAACAATTCAAAGGGGCTGAACCCAACTCCTTTTTGTGGCACTGCTTTGTATGCAAAAGTAGGCATAGGAAGATAAGGTCCCACCTCCTCCTGAGTTTGTCAGACAAACAAATGATCATGCCCTTCAGGGTCTTATTGAACCTTTCCACCAGACAATTAGTTTGGGGATAATATGGGGAGGTGAACCTATAGGTAAGACACCATTCCTCCCACATCGCCTTCAGATGGGCAGACATGAAATTTGTGCCTCTATCTGAGACCACCTCCTTTGGGAAACCCACTCTGGTGACCACATCAAGTAGGGTCCTAGTCACACAAGGAGCATTGACTGTCCTGAGAGGCATTGATTCAGGGTATCTTGTGGCATTCCCCACTATCCCCAAGATATATCTGTTTCCTGATGCAGTGGTGGGTCTGGAGGCCAACAATGTCCACCCCCACCCTCTCAAAGACAGTACCAACTACTGGCAGTGGCATCAAGGGAGCCTTTGTCTTGCCCCTTGTCTTGCCATTGGCCTAACAGGTTGTGCAGAATCTGTAAAACTCCTTCACTTTGGCTGACATGTTGGGCCAATAGAAGTGGTTAACCAACTTATTCCATGTCTTACTCTGACCCAAATGACCTGCCAATGGGATTTTGTGGCTCAATGTGAGGAGGAATTCTCTATACCTTTGGGGACCACCAACCTCCTGGTATCTCCTTCAGTGAGGTCTCTGGCCTCAGTAAATAGGACTCTGTCATCCCAGTAGACTTTGTGGAATCTACTGACATCACTCTTCTGTTGCCTGGAGGCGGTCTGCCTTAGGCTCTTAAGAGTGGGACACTCTCTCTATTCCTGACATAGCTCCTCTCTGGAGGGTCCACCAGCTCCTTTCAGTTCTGCCAAGTCAGAAAGATCTTGCAGGGGTGGAATCCCTGCCTCAGAGGTCAGATCATCGCCCTCAGGGTCAGAGTCCTCCTGCAGCTCTGGGGTTCGTTGGGCTAGTTCCCCAGACCCGGTGTCCTTTTCTTTATCATTGAATGCATGCCCCATTGTTCCAGGGTCCAAGTTTGCAGCATTTCCCTTCTAGGCAGTCTTTGACCTGGTCACAGCTCGTACCCACTCAGGGAAATCAAGCATCCTTGCATCGACCATTCTCTCCACCCCTGACCAGTCAGACTCTTCAAGATCTGTTTCCAGTAGACATGCTACTGGGAGTGCAGGAGACACAACTACCATCTTAGGACCTTTCATCTCCCCATTCCAAACTCACCATTGCCATAAGATGGAGTTTTACTCAGCTGTCTGCATATGTTACCTGCTGATACACACCAGGTATGATCTGCCCTGGGGAAACTAGTTTCTCTGTGAATATAGTCACACTAACATCTGAATCCCTCAAGACCTTAACCTCATTTCCACTGATTTTAGGCTTTTGCCTGTAGCTCTCCATACGAGGAGGCAAGGCCGCCCGGGTAGCAAATTCCTCCCCACCCAAGGACACTAAGGTTGCGTCTGTGATCACTTTCCCCATTTCTGGAACAATCTCCACCTCCACACCTACACTGACAGTCCCCTGGAACTGCCCACCAGTGGGGGCTTCTTTGTGCAGACAGCATCTCCTCCCTTGTGTCCTGGCTGAAAACAGTCATAACACTTCCCTGCTTTCATAAGGTCAAGGAACTTTCCTCCTTTGCGGGGTCAAAAGACTTCCCCTGATACACCCTCCCCTTGCATGTGGATTGGCTCGAGGTCCCACCCACCTGCGCAGGTGTTGTGGATCTTTAGAGGACTCTTTTTTATTTTTTATCATATTTTCCCTGGGCTTTCCCCTGGGGGGAAACTTGTCCTCCTTTCTTCGGATCACTCCCCTGGTGTTGACTGGCAAACCTGGTTCTCAACCACTTATCAGCTGTTTTCCTCAGTTCTGTCGGACTAGACTTTTTACAGTCCACTAGATACTGGCATAACCTCGCTTTTACACAATGAGTCAGGATGTGCTCTTTACATTGTACAGTGCTCACCTGGTTACCTTCAATCCAGCCCTCTAGTGCCTTCACTGAGATGTCTACAAAGTCCACCCTGGACCGTGTGCCAGTTCCCACTTCTTTTCTCTAGCTCTGTATGGTAACTGAGCCTGAAACTGTCTCTCTGTAAGTGACAGCCCTGGATCCTCTGTGGGGGAGCCTCCCCTCTCTCCACTATCTGGAAGCCTGAACCTGGTACTAGACGTTATGGGCGAGTTGTCATCAACCTCCTCCTAGAGGTTGTTGGTAGGGTCCTCTTCCCCTTCATCCCCTGGAGCTGACTCTGCCCAGGCCTTAAGGGACCTAAACATCTCTGCCTTTCTAATTTGATTAGCAGCTGGCAGCCCTCAACCCTACCATGTACCCTAAGCTCAGCTACTGTGAGGTTTGTCAGGTTACGCAGATCAAGCTCCATGTTATCCCTAGTTTTGAGTCACTAAAAAAACTTTTGCAAACAGAGGCAGAACAATTTAGAAAAATGAAAATTGAATTAAAAACAGTTTAGTCAAAATAGTAAAAAAAAAGATCAAACATCATTTTTAGTTCTAAGTCTATTTACTGGATTTTTAAAGATCTTCACTTCATTACTGTATGGTGGGGTCAAACACAAGAACTGAATCCCAACACAACACTGCACACCAAATGTTGGAATGTGGTTTATAGGTAGGTGTAGGTATGTACCTACCACTAGTAATAAAGCCACAATCAAAATATAAGGTCATGGTCTCAATAAATTATTCCCTTGCTGAACCCTTGGTAGCTGGCTGCGAGCAGGCAGGCTGAAATTAGGAGACAGGTGTGTAAAGCATTTAAAAATGCCAATACATTAAACAACTAAGACACAACACATAATAAAAATCCAACACCAATTAAAAAAAATAGGAAATATTGTTATGATTAAAATGACATTAAAACAATCACAATTCAAAGTAGGGAAGCGGAGATAAGAATTTTTAAAGAATAAACACTTTCTAGTGCCTAAAAGCCAAAACACCACTTTGGGACATCTGGTCACACTTGACCGGGACAAAGTCAACGTTTCAGGCTGACCGCGATGGAGCGCGGTTCGGATACACTTAACGATAGGGCCCGGTAAAGTTTTTACCTTAGTCACTTTTTTGGAGCTTTTTCTCTTGACGTCAAACAAGGCTTCTTATCAGGCCAGCTATATGTTCAAAAATGGGGGCTTGGCTCAGCGCAATGCCTTGGTCAACTACTGGAAGTCTAGTTGATGAGGAAAAGCTTCGGAGCTTCAGTGGGGTAAACCTGAATCTCAAGCTGGGTTGCGGTTTGTCATCGCCGGCATCACTCTCCTCGACGGGTCGGTCACCTTATGGAGCTTTTTCCCAAAATTCTCCAAACGTCTGGATCTTCTTACAGAATGCCCTTTGGGGTTCGAAAGTGTCCACAACACCACTCCGAGGTTTCATAAGCTCTGAGTTGGTCCTTGGAATGTTGGGACTATATCTCCCACAATGCTCCTGGCATAATCCTTTAAAGTCCAGCTGAAGGTGGTCAGCTGGTTTTTTCTTGCTGGAGATGATGCAGGTAGAGCTATTTTAACCTGTTGCTTTCAGGGAGTCCACACCTACACTTTTCAAAGCAAGGCAAAGTCCTTAGGGCTCTAGTTCCAAAGTTTGCAGCAGGTGCAGTCATCAGAGTGCAATCCTTTTGGTGCAGGCCAAGGTTCCAGCAGGGCAGTCCTTCTTCTTCTTGTAGTTTTAGGAAGTGATCTAAGTTACTGGGTAGCTCTCTCATATTTATCCAGTGTTCTTGGGTGACAAGCAGGTGGCACCGCTGACCAATATGGGGTAACTTCCTCCAAAGTGTGGTGTCATGTCCCTGAAAGAACTATTCCTCTAAAATACAAAAGGAGCTTAAGATTTGGCTAAGCCAAGCCACTGGCATGTCTAAGTTTCCTTAACATTCCCCTTCCAGGCGCTCTGCAAAATCAAGTACCAGGGCTCCTGTCTGGCTGGGGGTGCAGGATATAGGGGTGAACCTGTGTCCTGTCATTCCCTCTTTGAAGGCCATTTTTTTTTTTTTTGCAGATTTATTTAGTGCGAACTCAACCCGAAGGTATTGGAGCATTTTACATGAGCACCAGTTACGTTACACAAGGACACATTCATTATTTGGTAGGCGCGGGGAGATTAAGTGATTTGCCCAGAATCACAGGATGTTGAACCGACGTCGAGGCTCGAAACTGGTTCCCCAGCTCCAAAGTCAGCAGCTCTAACCATAAGGCTACATCCTCTCCCCACCATGCCTTTTGCTCTGCAGCTGCAGATCTCCTCCCACCAGATGTCCTCTGTCTCTATGCAGGCCACTTCACATCTCATCAGAGCACTTTGGCTCAGCCTGCGAAAGGCTGGCCAATTAGTGGAGGCTGCTGGAAGGCTGGAGTTTAGCACATCAGAAAAGCAAGTTCTATAACATCATTTCTGTGATAGTTATAATAAATAATATTCTAACTATCATTTTAATACTTTGAAGTACATTTTTAGCTCACTCCTATAAATTGTTAACCTTTATTAAAGTATTCCCATGTTTTCTTATGGAGCCAATGTTCTACAATGGGGAAAAATGAAATTTACTTTTAAAATCTTCTGCTTGAACAGGAAGACCCATCAAATTCGCTCACTAAAAGAGGGTCGACCAACTGCTGAACATCATGGACGATCCCCGCCGATAGCATACCATCAGCTGCCTGCTTGGGCAGAGACCAGGAAAATGGAAGACGGTGAGCCACACTTCTACTCAGCTGCGCCCAGAAACAGAGACAATAGCCAAAGAATGTCAAGCGGTCCTAGCCTCCCTGGGGGACGATTCAGCCGGCCCAGCATGAAAGGACCCCTGCTCCTCTTCTGGTCTACTGGAGCAATGCTGACCCAAGACTCTCATGGTCCCTTACTCGCCTGCTCGGAGAGGGCGTGGGCCCAGGAGGGACTGGCAGGGCATGTCGTTCTGATTTGGTCCGCCTCTTTCCCATGGGTCTCACCACCCAGGACATTAACAGCAATTTTTGTGAAATGTTAATCATTTGTTGTGTTGAATTGGGTATGTTGGGCCTCATCCCCTCCCTGAGTTCCCTAGACCTGATTTTTGGGTCTGCTCTATCGTTGAACCATTGGCCTAAAGCGGTTATTCCTCCTACTACAAGGCTACGGCAACTCCCCCTCCTATCCACCGCGCACTACTTAGCCTCGTTCTACAACCGTCGTAATGTCACAGATGCTTCAAATAATTACTCTAAATGTCAAAGGGCACAATAATCCTATCAAACGCCACGCCATCCTTTCCTATCTTGAACACTCAGGAGCACACATCTGCCTACTCCAAGAAACCCATCTCCTCCCCGGGGACACACACAGGCTGCGCACCAAAGCATTCCCCCAACAGATATTTTCCTCCCTGTCCACCAAAGACGCAGGAGTAGCTATTCTTATTTCTTTCACGTTTCCTGGGAAGCTGGGTCCTAAACAAGCAGAACTTAAGGGCAGACTGTTAGCTTACTCCTTCCTGTTCAGCTCATACACTCTCACAATAGGCTCCGTCTATGCCCCAAATGAGGGGCAGGAGGGATTTATTTAAAGGGCATTGAAATAGATTAGTGGATCCCCTGACAGGATGCTATTACTGGGGAGAGACCTAAACCTGGCCTTCGATAATGCTCTTGACAGATCGGCCCAAAGGCAGGAACTGTCAGGGGCTCTTTCCGAGGAGGGGGTCCAGATACAACAAGGGGCGGGCCTAATGGATATCTGGAGGGCTATGCAACATACAGGCAGAGAATATACCTTCTACTCCCACTCCCACAAGACATATGCGAGAATTGACTACTTCTTGGGCACTCAGAGTATACAGTCCCTCACCCAACAAATAGAGATATCACCCCACACACTCTCGAACCACTCAGCAGTAGTGCTAGCCCTCTCCCTACAGTGCACCTGCCCCCCACCACAACCCTGGTGCCTCAGAGACAAGTTGCTACATCCCCTTGAGGTGATCCAACAGATTTCAAAGACACTACGAGACAACTTGGCAACAAATGATATTCCAGAGGCTCTCATAGTTTCCCTTTGGGATGCCCTGAAAGCGATTATCCGGTGGGAATTCATTGTGATTGCAGCCTCGGACAATAAGATCCGTAGATAAAAGAGAGACCTTTTGACGAAACAGGTGCAGGAACTAGAGCTCATACATCAGAGGACTGGTACCCCCCATGTCTGGCGACAACTAGAAGCTGCGCAAACCCAACTATCTACCTTGGATATAGACAGAGCAGAGTATGCACCGCATAGACTTCACTATACCTTTTACACCGGGGGAGTTAGATGCGGGAGATTACTGGCAAACAAGCTGAGAATACAGAGATAAGCAATTGGGATCACGTCAGCTCTTACCCAGACGGGAGAAGAAATGGTTACGGATCAGCAGATTGCGAAACATTTCGGCAATACTATGCGGGGCTATATGAGGCACAAGACCTCCCTCCGGAGGCCCCTGCCCAGTTTATACGGGACACAGCCACTGCTAAAATACCACAAAGTCAGACAGAGACTCTTGAGTCCCCTATCAGAATAGAGGAAGTAATGAGTGCCATTTCAAAACAGAAACCGCTCAAATCCCCTGGCCCAGACGGGTTCACTGCCCTTTTTTACAAGACCTTTTGCCCTCTATTAGCCTCTGTCCTCACTAGAGTGTATAATGCTATAGGGATCTCCTCACCACTTCCATCAACCATGCTAGAAGCCTTGGTGGTCGTAATACCCAAGCCCGGAAAGGACAAGCAGCAATGTGCCTCCTACAGGCCATTCTCCCTTCTTAACGTAGATCTAAAATTGTTCACCGGGATCCTAGCATCACAGTTGTCCCCCATTCTTCCTGGCCTAATAGAAACCAGACCAGGCAGGTTTTGTTCCCAATCGCCAATGCGCTGACAACACTAAGAGACTGCTCCATATAATTGATAAAGCACAGCGATTCAACACCGAACGCATGCTCCTTTCCATCGACGCAGAAAAAGCATTCAACAGGGCACATTGGCCCTACTTAAGGGAGACCTTACAACATTTTGGGCTTCCCACTAGGTTCATAGACTGGGTCCTGAGCAGCTACACCAAACCAGTGGCATCGGTGCGAGTAAACGGATACATATCCGTTTGCCCTCCCATGCATTGACCGGTTTCTGGTCTCCTTCGCCAACTGCACTGGTTGCCCTTGGAACAGAGAATTCACTTTAAAGCCCTTTGCTTCACTCATAAGATTCTCTCTGGCATTTGCCCAGAGATTCTGAGCCATCTGTGCCTTCCTTACGCCCCCACGCATGCTCTACGCTCGGCTGATCTCCACATGGTTCGGGTTCCCCAGTTTCCCAGAGCCAGAGGGCGTTTATTCCAGGTGATCGGATGTCATATGCTCCCCTATAACAGTAGGGTTCCAGATTTGTATAGGTCTCCTTGTGTTATTTCCTGTATTTTCTGAAAATCAATAAAGAAATGTAAACCAAACAAATGGGGGTGATCAGGGCAATAAAGGATGACTTTCCCACAAGAGATCATCTTTAAACTGCCAAATGTACACAAGTAAAGAGATCCTACTCTATCCATAGTCATATTGCTCATTATGTCTATGTTGTGCAATAGGCCATGTCACTAACAAGATAGTATAGTAAGTCATTTATTACAACATGAATGAGGTCATTAGTACTGCATTTGCTAAGCTCTCTGCTGATAAATGACAAATACCATGACATCATGTCCAAGGATGTCCAGAATTAGTTGTACTAGTACTGGACGCCGAACACTGTTGATTGTGAGTGTAAACACTACAATAAAATGAATATACAACAATGCACTTGGAGGGCTGATGCTGTCATTGCAAAAAGTGTGCTCCTACCCATTGAAATTCTCCAGTCTTTCATAAAATCGACTGGAAACCAATAGGTCAAGACATTACCTGGGTTGCACATGGAATCCTGCCTCTATATAGTGTGGTGATATTTGCTGCTAACGAGTAAAAGGAGATGTCTTACCATGTAAAGGAATATCACGACCTGGTACATGACAGCCTGTGCTCCTAGCTCGGTCACACTGATTAGACCTGAAAAATGAAAGCTGATTCAGAAGGACAGTACATTTGAGAAACATAAGCCAAACATACTTAAGTTTCCCTAAACATGCTTTTGTAATAGCCTAGAACACCCTCTGATGCTGAAGTGTACCCAAACCATTCACGAATGGATGGCATTACTCCAACCTCCATACTCTGTCTGAAATGTATACACATGTTGAGGCCAACATATCTATTAACATTTTTATTTTCAATCTAACAGTTTGTGAAACATGAAATGCACAATTCATCTATGTGGTCCCCACACTAGTTTCTCAGACACAGTTGTGAATAAAGAAAACATTAGTGCAGATTCACAAAGGCAGGTAAGAGTATGTATAAAAAAGCTCAGTTGGTACTCTTTTATGCACTCTGAAATGTCTTTGTGAATCGACCCAAAACTTCTACAATGGGAGAAAACAGGAATATTCAGTTTATGGCTATATACAACTAGTACAAACGGAAATGACTGTTCCCACTGCACTTTTACTGATAGAGATTTGGATGATTTGGGATTGATTCACAAAGATATTTACTTGAACATAAAAAGAGTGCTCCTTTCTACTACTGTACTCATAAATTATTTCCTGTACTCATAACTTATTTTGTGAATCAACTGCAATGTTATGTCACTCTATAGCCGATGGCATGGTTAGAGCACAGGAATTTGTACATTTTGAAGCAAATGAAAATCATTTTGCAGGTTATTTGCCATGTTAACGGGCAGGTGTCTACATAAGGGCTGGCATTTATCATAATAGACAACAAGGGGCTTATTTACAATGAAATGGAGCAGTTTTGCTGCACTGAGCTGCGTCATTTAAAAAATGCAGGAATGTTCCGTATTTACAAGAATACAGCACACCACTGTGATCGCCTCTGCGCCGGTGCACAAACAGCAGCCAAGCACCAATGCAGGCACCCTTACACCATGGGTGCCTGAGTTGCAGGGATGTTTGTGTTTGTACAGGAAGGGACACCAAAAAGAATCATTGATGGAGTTTTGCTCCTTCTATGTGTGCTGCAGAATGCAGAACACATAGAAAGAGCAAAAAACGAAGAGAAATAAAAGTATTTCTCCATGTGGCGCCAATTTAGCGCCTCCCCTGGAAAGGTGTTAGTTTTTGGCGCTGCCTCAGATTTACAAATCCGGGGCAGGGTCAAAAAGCCAAGGGTTTTGCATGGGAACACCCCCAGTAACACCACTGACACGCACCGTTGATACAAAGTACTGCTTGTAAGAGTGCCATATTTACAAGGCTGTGTAAAGCCACTCAAAGTGGCTTTGCTCGGCCTTGTTAATATGGGCCAGCACACAACGTCAACAGAGCGTCAACAAAAGTGACACTCCGGTGGTGCTAGGGGCTTGCAAATATGCCCCCAAGTGTTTGCATCTAGGCTGAAAAAGACATTGGCTCAGATTTACTATGATTTTGCATTGGAGAGTGCCCCATTTGCAGAATGATTTTTAGTATTTACTAAGTCAAGCAAAGCCCCTTTGCGTGGTTTAGTAAATACAAAGTAATTTAACAGCATATAGTGCTGTCTTGTGTTACTTTGTGTTGAGTAGATGTTACATGAATGGAGCATGGGCATTCTCATGTTTCTACCCATGTATTGTGACCCAAACCCAGAAGACTTGTAAACCGGGAATTTGCACCAAAATGGTGTGCCCACCCGACTGAGGTGTAACAGTAGAATTATCTTTATTTCTTCTTGTTACTTTCTCTTTCCATGCACATAGAAAAGGGTACGCCCCTAGGTATTGTTTTGTGCAGGAAGGTACCCCTTTCAGAACAAAAACAATCCTGCCAGTAATGCAGGCACCCTTGCAGCATGACACAAGGGTGCCTGCATTGACGCTAGGCAGCCTCAAGTGCACCAGTGCAGAAAGAGAGCTGACCAGCGCCATATCTTAATAGGTAGGGCAATCTTCAGCATTTTCCTGTTCATGAAACACAGCACAGCAACTTTCCTTGCTGCCATGCATTGCGTGTACTTTTAATACATATTCCCCTTCGTGAGTAACAGTTGTTTACATTGCTGTTTCCAGTGTTCATCTGAAAAGCTTGAAATCTACTTTTAGGTTGCTCGTGTCAAGATTAGAAGACAGATTGGCAATGGTCATGTTAGTAGACACGCTTTTACACCTAGGTGGGCAGAGTTCATGTTAGAAGACAAACACAAATGTTTAAGCCTTCTGTTATACATCTGATAAACGGATCTACACGTTTATCAGATATATATGTAGGGTAACAGTGTTTGGTTGAATTATATATCTCAACCAAATGGGAAAGGAATGGATATTCCATGGTGGTCAATTTTATCAATTTTGACGCTTGGAAAAATTGGAACATAATTGAATGTGGTCTTAGCTGCTACAAAGATATACTACAGTAGTCTCTCCTTCAGATTAGAAATTTTCTGAAAAACATAGATCCCATTTTACTCTCCGCAAAGCTGGACCTCATAAAGGTGTTCATTGAATCGACTACACATAGATCTATTAGCGGTTGGATATCCATTCTTAGAGAAGATACCAATAATAAAAAGTTTGAAAAGGCTCGGGCTAAATGGCAAACTAAAGAGGGCTTTCAGGTATCAATGGGTGCTTGGAATAGGAGCAACAGGTTTAACACCAGACTATTAAGAGGAGCCAATTTTAGAAGAATGCAATTCTACACCAAATGGCTATTATACAGGACCCCAGTCTTTTTACATAGTATATACCCCCAGATACAAGATATATGCTTTCGATGTACAATGGGAGGAGGGCAGTCATAGATAAGCATACCGCAATCCTAGGATACTCATCGAATACTATAACCAGTTCTTTACAGGAGAAATGATTTTTACTGCTGCCTTAGTAGCCAGATCATTAATAATACAGAGTTGGCGTGGTGAAAATATCCTAACATTCCAGCAATGGCTGAACAAAATGTGTAGAGTTCAAGAACTGGAAGGAAGATATGCTTTAAGGTCCGGTTCCTATGCCAAGTTTAAAGCTCTATAGAAATTCCTTTGATGCATGTGGGGGGATAAAGGAGTCCAAATGAAAAAGTGTTGTCTTTGAAAAACTGGAAGGCCTCTTGGGAATGTGCAATAGCTAATTCTATCAATTATTTGGTCATTTTCTTTTTTTAATTTAAAAGAATGTATTAATTCTGCCGTCTTTTCATGCTTTCTACACTGTTATGTATATTGTTAATCTTGACAAGATTGTTTGTGTGTAATCCTTTTAATGAACTCTCCCAAATAACAATCTTTTTTTTTTAAAGTTTAGTGGACATGTTTTTGTGCCTAGAGTTGCAGAGGACATGCTACAAGACAGGTGTTTAAACTTGGTTTAGTAGTGTTCATCTTAGAAGACAGGTGCTCATACATGAGCTGATAGTGATTGGGTTAGAGTGCAGGAGTTTACAGCAGGTAAATCAAGATCAATTTTATTTTGTTCAATCATTTTATTGAATGAAATTGGAGGTTGCTGCAATACTACATCTAGAATGTAGAACTTTAATACCCCATATAATATCCTCATTTTAAAACATTGACCGATTCTTAGAGCAGTATATGGACATACCTCAAGTTGTAAATAAAATATTAAACAACTCAAACCTCCTACTGGCAAAACGTGCAGTAGAGCAAAAATGGTAGGAGTGTGGAGAATAGAAATGATGGGAAGACCCCCAAATGTAATTACCCCATAAAAATACAAATCCATCCCCTTTCTTGCAGCAGCTCACCCTCAAGCTTACCATCCTGACTTACAGTCAGCACTACCGCTAGGGGTGAGGTCTTCAGGCTACCTCACCACCGTCATGGCAGTTTCTACCAGATACACCATACCAACAACTTTTTTCCAATATCTGTTCCATCCTTACATTCTTTTAACAATGGCTGAGCCAACGCCATTTATGAGAAGGTGTATATCTTCTTCCTGTGTCCTACTCTTCCTCTCACTGGATATTATACTGCTGCCTGAATCTTTAGTGAAATTAGCTCTTTTCTCATAGCTAATAGTTTGTGTCTCCTTTATAACAATAACAGGCTCAAGTATGGTAGTACCCTCTAGTGGGTATATAAAACAATCTTTATTCGGCAGTGAACACAGCTATAAAAGATACAATCAATTAAAAACAATAACAAACCCATTAAAAACATATTTCATGTGCTTGTAAAAGGAAGATTTCATGTATTTTGCAATGTCCCCAAAGCCCAGGAGCTATTGCAACAAATCTCTAACAAATCCTAATTTCTTAGCTCGGGGCTCTTAGACGGATGCCATGACTGTCTGCATATCTTTCTGTCTTTTTCTCTCCCTTTGTGAATTTGTTTCAGGTAATTTTTGGGGGATTCCTTCTTTTCTTTTTTCGCGTCCTGGGGTGGGGAGAGATGGGGTGGGTAGGCACAAGGTCAAGGTGCCAGTTTGGGGGAGTGGGGTAAGCCTGTCAGGTGTTAGCGGGGCGGGTGGACTGCTCACTGCGGCTTTTGGTGGGTGGGCGGGACATGGAGGGGGTAGTGTGGAGGGGGTGTGTAGGAATGGGAAGCAAGAAGGGAAAAAGAGATCCATTTCTAAATTGCAAAGTCAAATGTAAATCACGCTATCCAAACTCTATTTGTAAATTTACACCCTTTGAGTGTCAGTGCTATATCAATGTTAGACCTTTGGGGGTGGCCAGGCATGTCAGAGGATTTATCTATCTTAAGTTTCAGTTTATATTTGAGACCCCTCTAGGCCTAAAATAGTATATCGGGCTAATGGATAAAAAGGAAATCCTAAAGGTGGTCTCCTTTAATGTTAACCGCCTCAACAATAAAAAGAAAATGCGGGCCATTGAATCTTGGATTAAGACGGAAAATCCATCTGTAATTTTAATTCAAGAGACTCATATTCCGGTTGGGAAGTTAGCAGATTTTTCTATGTTTAGGTCCTAGGCAGCATATCGGGGCTTCTACGCTTCCCCTGCCACACATCGGGGCACGGCGATTTTTCTGGGTAAAAAATTTAAAGCAGAGGTGGTGAATTTTGTCAGTGACAAGAGAGGACGGTGGTTTAGGGCGACTTGTAAACTGGGGAGTAGATTCCTAATGTTCGCTAGTATTTATGCCCCCGTGGAAGATAATGCTGAGCCATACGAAGAATTATTTCAATCCTTAATACAAATTCCCGGTGAAATAATCATAGGGGGCGATTTCAATTTTTTATCCAACCCAAAGATTGATTCCTCAGTCATTTCCAAAAAACAATTAAAACCCAAAACTGTTAACATTTTTCAAAATTATAGTAAGACAAAAATCGCGTATACCTGTTTTTCGGGCAGATTCCTCACTTCTTCAGGTATTGATTTTTTTCTTATATCCAAGGCACTGAATTTTAGTAATCAGAGAATCCTCCCCAATGGATTCTCGGATCATGCCATGATTGTTTTAGAGGTTGAGTTAGGCAAAGTTCTGGTTCACCCCATGAGATGGAAGTTTAATAGGCATTACTTACTGGAAGAGAGTTGGGTGCCACTCTGTAAAACAGAGATAAAGGAATTTCTCGCAAGAAATCATGGGACGGCTCCTAATCACATTGTCTGGGACTCCCTTAAGGCATATATTTGTGGCCTGGCTATTGGTAAAGATGCAGAAAGTTTCAAAAAAGAGAAAGAAAAAAAGCAAATCCTAGAGCAAAAGGTGCAGAGGTGCTATGATACCTTTCTTAGAAGTCCTTCGCTCCCAAACAACGAAAACTTGACCAGGCTAAACGGGCAGTAAGCGAAGCTTATTATTTAAAATGTGAAATATCCAATCGTAACTATAGGCAAAAGGTATATGAAGAAAGTAATTTTACAGGGAGGTTTCTCTCATGGCAGGCTCGAGAGCAGGCCGCAAGCAACCGGATCAGCATATTGAAATGCCCCGCCAGTGGTACCCGGAGCGAGTACCCGGCTAGCATAGGGGACATAATGCTGGAACACTACAGGCGTATTTATGGTCAAAAACAAACAATTGACAATGCGTCCCTGAAAATGTTCTTCTGGAACAGAAAATTCCGGTACTCTCCGAGACCGATAAAATTAATATGATGTGCCCATTCTCTAAAGAAGAACTGGTTGATGTTATAAAAAACCTCCCGAATGGTAGCCTGTGGACCGGATGGTCTTCCGGCGGAATTTTTAAAAACATTTTCAGGGGTTTTATCAGAATATTTTTTATTGATTGCCAACTCAATCCTAGAGGGAGGTCCGATACCAGAGTCATTCCGAAGAGGGAATGTAGTCAGTTTTTAAAAAAAGGGAAAAGATGGCGAAGAACCTAATTCATATCGCCCAATTACACTTTTGAATTCTGACTATAAAATGATTACCAAACTTTTAGCCAATAAATTTAATATAAGAGCTTCAAACCTGATCCATTCTGATCAAAATGCTTTTATTGCAGGAAGACAGCTTGGGACAAATACGCATTATTTAGCAGAAGCACTGGATTATTTAGAGACCAAGAAAATACCGGCCCTGGTTCTTCTGTTGGATGCCGAGAAGACGTTCGACCTCGTGGTCTGGGAGACTTTATTCCGTATCCTGTCTAGGTTCGGTATACCCCCCCGGATCACGGGGTTGATTCAGAGAATGTATCACAATGCAGAAGCCAATATTATTGTCAATGCCTCCGAGGTAGGACAAATTGGCGTTCAACGTGGGACCAGAGAAGGTTGTCCTCTGTCCCCTCTTTTATTCGCTTTTTTTATAGAGCCTTTGGCTATTGCCATCCGAGATAATGTAAATATTTGTCCCCATCTACTATGGGGAAACTAAAATTATACGCTGACGATATCATGCTCATTATCGATTGCGATAAGGGGGTTTAAGCAAAGGTCTTTGAGATCTTTGAACAGTTTGAATCGTTCGGCGGGTATATAATTAATAAAAAGAAAACGGAAATAATCCAGTGCGGACGCAAGCCTGATGTCTTACATACTGATATCTTGTCATGCGTAAATTCCAAACCAAAAAAATACTTGGGAATTAATTTTTAGTCACGAAAATCTGTACGATTTTAATTTTGTGCCCCCTTTGTTGGAAGTACAGGATTTATTGCTCTGTTGGAACTTGCTCCCGTTAACTATCATGGGGAGGGTTTTATTGATCAAGATGTTCTCCCGTGTGTTTTAACAGCACCTTTCTTCGGTAAGCTAGAGTCCATGTTTACGTCTTTCCTCTGGGGGAAAGAAACCCCCCGAATTGCACTAAGCACTTTATACGAGGAGTTGGGGAAGGGTGGGTTAGCCCTCCCTAATCTTAGGGATTTTTATTTTGCATACTTTGCACAATATATGTCTAGGTTTAAGTCAGAATTGCATACAGGAGTATTTGTGAACTATTTTATGAACTTAATCTGCAAAGAGTACCAGATACGTTGTCCATTAAAAATCACGAAATCACCAAAACTAGTGCGCTATAAGTGTTGGCAGTGGTTTTTTCACAAACGTCAGGACTTTTATAGAAGATATACAATCCCAGCAATCAATACTTCCACCCTTTATCCGAACTCACTTCGGCATTTGGGATTAGAGAATCGTCTGATATAATGATGAATTTGTAAATGTTTTTATTTTTTTTATCTCAATTTAAAAAATATATATATATTTCATCATAATAAAAATCACAAATGTCCCAATCTTTCTCAATCATGTCTAGAGTTTCTTGGACTCAGTATTGCTCTCAAAAATTCATAGCAACAAACAATATACAGTCATATAAAATATCCTGTGGCATAAGCACAGCCGTAAACATGACCAATTCATTAAAGCCATATATCATCACAAAACAGATCACAAATGTCCCTCTCTATCTCAGTCGTGTCTGGATTTCCTTGATCTTAGCATTGCTCTCAAAAAGTGCGTAACAACAAACAGTATGCGGTCATTCTGCAAAAGTTGCAATTGCAAAAGTGCAATATGAGCCTGCCTGAATCCCATTTCTTTTAAATAAGGTTTAAGATACAGTTTCTAGGGTGCGTAAAATATTTACATAAAAAAACAAAGTGTAAAATATCCTGTGGAGGCCTATTGTCGCAGCCACAGGGCCCTCTATCCTCGGCTCGTGTAAAAAAGCCTGGAGGAGAGGCCACTAGGTGATGAAACATATTTAATCTAAAACGAGTAATTAAAAAACGATCATGGGCACTGGTTAAAATGGCAAGATAAGACTCCATTCCCAGCACTGATTTGACTAAAGCATGTGCTCTTACCATAGGCTTACTAAGCTCCTTGCTCTCACGCTCTGCACAAGCTGTTTTAAAGAACAGATCTTTAATTGATTTTTTATCCTCTCGTTTCACTGTGTTGTAATTCGTAAAGATGTCTGATCTTCCGAGGGCACAGAATGTTTCCTTAATATATCTTAACCAAGGAATTTTAAAAACATGATCCAGTGAGAAGCAGTCCAAAATTACTGCTTGATTAAAAGATGCCCCCTCGTTAGACCAAACATTCACCCAGCAAAGCAGAGGCTTAACTGCAACTAAATCAGTGATATACTTAACCCCAAGTTCCTCATGTACAGAGTAAGCAGGGGTTCCCTGTTGGACTTTTAAGATCCGTCTTAAACATTTATTTTCCACTTTCTGTAATTTGTCAGCTGCCTTGTACCCCCAAATCTCACTCCCATACAAGGCCTTGGAAATACAGAAGGACTGATATAATTTTATGATCACCCCCTGTGCCCAATCTGTGTGCATAATTTGCAATAGCTCCCAGGGCTTTTTTCATGTCCCTTAGCTTCTCTGCCCTCAGGTTATTCCAATTTAATTTGGCGTCAAATAGAACACCAAGATATGTGAAGGCCGGGACTTTGGCTAGGCTGAAAATGCCTGCCTTGTAGGTTTTCAAACTAGTCCCTCTGCAACCTAGCTCCATCACAAATGACTTGGTAAAATTTGGGGACAAGTCCAGCCCATTCATGAAGGAAACAAACACATCAATTAGGACTTGCAACGCTCTGGGAGTACGTGCTATGAGCTATGAGCACAGAGTCGTCTGCACACAACAGAACTGGCACTTCTAACCCATTAATATATAATGTAAATAAAAAAGGGGCAAGAATCGCCCTTGACGCACACCTCCTGAACATTTAAAATGATCAGTGAGTCCCCCTTCTTGAATAAATCGGACTGTAGCTGATGTATGGGCATAAAGAGTCATTAAAACATTTATTAGTGTGCGCTCGACACCTAACTCATCTAGTAGCAACCACAATTTACTGTGGTTCACTCTATCGAACGCTGCAGTGAGGTCCATAAAACCTAGATAGATAGAGCCTGATTTGACAATTGTATATTTGGATATCAAAAGATAAAGGTTCCGGCATTGGCCTACTGTTGATTTACCTATTCCGAAGCCATATTGTACCTCCGAAATAATTTGATTTGTATCTGCCCACTCAGATAGCCTATTTAGTAAGACCCGACCCATAACCTTAACAGTAGAGTCTATCAAGAATATGGGGCGATAACAATGAGGGTTATCCCTGTCACCCTTCTTGAAGATAGATAGTGGGTAGCTTGATTGTCCGCGGAGCTTACTGTTCTGTGTCCTCTAGATCCTCTAAGGTCAGCAGGTTCTGGATTAACGATTGAAGTTATCTCCTCCTAGTTAATAAGGACACCATCATGACTCTTTCCTCCAATTTTTCAACACAACTATACAATTGGCAGATTGACATAATGACACAGTTCTGGAATTCAGCAAAGTTCTTCCAGGCTGCAGCAACTTCCCTGGTGGGCTTCTCAAAGGTCTCCATTTTATTCTCCAGGTACGTATAGTTTATCAGCTCCAGTTACCTAGGAATCTATGAACTCCAACTTATTTTGAGTGTACACCGGACTTGCCTTTCCCCGATGATTTTTGGTTAATTTGTTCAGTGATTCAATTCTCTGCTTTTATCATTCAGATATTCCATCTGTGCTCTCTCCTTCTCACGGAGCCTTCTCTGCTGGATGATATTTGTTGTGGAATGAATAACTTCATCCTATCTCTTCTCTCTGTCCCTTATTAGTGTGCTTTTCTAATTGGCTACTCTGTGTTTCTGTTTTTAAGGGTTAAAGCTCAAAATGTGCAACATTAGACTCTCAGCATGGCTTCGAAGCATCTTTCAACTTCATTTGCAAGTGGGGGGTGTCCTACTACTCCTTTCAGATTGGCCACTGCTTGACAAACTCTTATTCCACCCTAGCCTCCTTCTCCTTTGGTCCCAGCACCAGCAGGCAGGCATCCGCTATCAGCAAGAGCTAGACATGCCTCAGCCTGTATCGGCAGCAATTGGCTTCATGGATTTTCTGCTTCAGCTCAAGTATTACTGTAGGCATTTCTGGACTTGTGTGCACTATTTTTCTGCTTGGACAGTAGTTCTGTTGCTATTCTACCAACAATCACTTTGAAGAGAATAACTAAGTTCAGGAATTTTGATGGACCCCAGATCACATCCTTTGATGGACCGCCAAAATAGCACGGCTATTGTGAGATATTGGGTTGTTGGTTGTTGTGGGGGAACCCTGCTCAAGCAACAGCCACAATTAACCTGTGTTTAACACTCTGGTAGCTTGGCACAAAAGCAGTTAGGCTTAACTTAGGGCCAACTTTGGCGGTGTGGGAGCAGGCCACCAGTACCCTGCTCCCACACCACAGTCAGCCGCTGCCTGCCTGCCAGATTACGAGTTTCCTCGTGGTCTGCCGGGCGGTGCTTTGGCGGACCTGCGGCGGTGCAGTTCTAAGGCTCATATGTGAGCCTTAGTACCGCAGCGTTGAGGGAGCACCAAAGCAAGTTCCTGCATGGCATGGACTGTACAGTCCATGCAGGGCAGGAACTAGTGTGCATGCACACATGGGGGCACACCATGTGCCCCCCTGCATGTTTCTCCAGGCCCTGAGGCAACAGGGGGCCCTGCAGGGCCCCCTTAGTTTCCTCACCGCCAGCTTTTTCATGGCGTGAGCACCGCCATGAGACTGCTGGGGTGAGGAAACTCGTAATATGCTTGGCGGTGTTGCAGCGGCACTGCCAAGCATATTGCAGCCTCAGATCGCCGCACTACCGCCAGGGATCGGTGGCGGTCCTATGGGGGTCCGACCACCGTAGTCTTAATACCGTGGCCAGACTGCCGGTGCGGCAGTCACTAACTGCGCCTCCACCATGGGTTTGGCGGTCCAATGGACCACCAAACTCATAATTAAGCCCTTAGAGGACATGTGTGAAGTGTTTGTGTAGCACTCAAACAGTAATAAGTAGGCCTGGGCGGTAAATTCCGTTCCGCTTGCGGAATTTGCGAAATTTTGGCAATTCCGCGTTTTGCGGCGTAGCGGAATTTTTTCCTTGTTCGCGCTTTCAAAATGCATGTTCGAGCGCGCGGTAGCGACTTACCGGGATCCCTGCGTTCGCCGACGAGTTTTCCTATCCGTTCGCGTGATCCCGCGAGAGTGTGCGATCGCGGACACGTCATTCGGACGCGCCATCGGACATCTGCTTCGCGAACAGTAAACACGCATCGCGAGCGGGACAAGTGAAACAAGATGGCCGCGCCAATTGGCGACCGCATGGGCAAGTTCGCGAGATATTTCCCCCCGAGCACGCAAACAGCGTCACCGAACAGGAAAAACGCACTGCGAACGGGCGGAACAAGCAATTCGCGTCCTTGTGGAATTCTGCGTACTCGCGGAGATTTTTTACCGTTTTGCGGAATTTTGCAGAATGCGACTACGCAAATTCCGCCCACCCTTAGTAATAAGGTGAAAACACAACACAAGAAAAATCCCACATAAATGTAGAAAAATAGAGCAAAATGTAAGAAATTATTTGAGACCATAACAACAAAAATCCAATCAGTAGAACCGGAGATATGCAATTTTCAGGTTTCAGGTAAGTACAGTCCCTACAAGTACAAAGCGCCAGTCGTGGTTATCTGTTTTTGCGAGACCAAGTGAAATTCAAAAGTGCAGGCTGACCCCGATGGAGAAAGGGCCGGATACAGGGATCAGATTAATCCTGCTGAAAAGGTTACCTTCTAAAGTCCATCACCAAGAGTTGCGTTTGCATTGTAGGAGGCTGCGAGGAGCAGATAGAGTGTCCTGGATGGCCGTCGCTGTAGTGTGAAAATAAATCGCGCATTGCCGGTCATTGCTGGTGGTCGATGTAGCACGAAGAGTCGGGTTCACCAGAACTTTCGCACTGTCAGTAAGCACGGATGACAAGATCTTGGCGCAAAGGGGCCCGTTCACAGTCGTGAAGAGCCTAAAACTTCAGGATGTCTCTTTTTCATCTAGGGGGAGCTCAACTGATACCACAAAAAGGGTGCAGGACCTGGGACGTACCTCCTGGGGATCAGGAACTCACTCCAGCAGAGGTCATCAGGGCTCAGTTGCAGCAGGTCAGCTGCGCAGTTGGAGAGAGGCCTTTGAAGCTTGCAATGTCCATATAGCTTAGAAAAGGTGGCCAGTCAGCTGACCCTTTGAGCCACTTCTGCTTGGGATGCAGGGTGCAGCTCTAGTCTTGCTTCTCTGACAGCAGGGCACTGCTCAAACAGCCGGGTGGTCCTCTGGAAGGAGGGTAGTCCTTCTTCTGTAGTATCCAAAGGTCCAGGAGTATACTGAAGAGTGGGTCAGAGAGTCCCATTTTCTCACTTGATGCCTCCTTTGTAGTGGGATAAGCTTCTGGAGTTTTCCCCTTCTAGAAGTGTCTATAATTTTCTGCCTCCCTCCCTGGTCCCAGTCTGTCTGTGGGCACAATAGGCTAGTGTTAAGGTATTTGCGTGTGTGCTGGGTCAGTGCCTTTGAAATACAAGTTTGGTACTTGACAGCTCCGCCCCCCCTTCAAGCCAGGAAGGTCCATCTTGCCAACAACCAGACCCTCTATTGTGATATAGTGTGGGAGGAATACACAAAGGCCAACTGCCAACTATATCTTGTCATGTTACCCTGGAACAGGCTGCAGGCACCAAATAGTAAGAATAGTAAAATGGCTACCTTCTGAAAGTTACATTTTTGAGAACAGTGACTTAAAATCCGACTTTACCATTGAAGAGGGCTTTAAATTATAAATCCTCAGACAGCAAACCTGCCATTTCTACCTGCTCTCAATCAATTGTTTGCTGTAACACTCAATCAAAGGTTAGCATTTATTAAATGAAAAAAGGTAATCTAATGTTATCCTATGAGAGAGGTAGGCCTCACAGTAGTGAAAAGCAAATTTAGGAGTTTTTCACTACCAGGACAAATCTAAAAGTACATGTCCAACTTTTAAATACAATGCACCCTGACCTAGGAGCTGTTAAGGGCCTGCCCAATGGTTGATTTATATGTAATAAAAAGGGAGTTTTAGGGCTGGTAAATGGTTTATTTTGCCAGGTTGAAATGGAAGTTTAAAACTGCACCTACAGGCTGCAGTGGCAGGCCTGAAACACATTCTTAAAGGGCAACTTAAGTTGGTGCCAGACCCTCCCTGCTGGGTCACCCCCATACTTTTGCCTTTACCCTCCACCTTTTGCTGAATTCATTTTTGTTGGCCTTAGGACTCTGTGCACTTGACAACTGCTAACCAATGCTAAATTGTTTTTGCTCTTTCCCCTAACCATGGTTAAATTAGTTTATACCCAATTGGCATATTTGCTTTACTTATAAGTCCCTTGTAGGGTTGCATAAACCCAGGGCCTGTAAAGTAAATGCTACTGATCCAGCGCTAACAATAAAAATTCTTCTCCTATATGACTCGGTCATCCAGGTACAACTATCTCTCCAATACACAGATTATATCCATATGACGGTGGGGCCCATTGACACCGCATATATATTCACTTACTCATTTATTTCCCTGGATTACCTCCGTCCTTAACCTAGGAGAAAACGATTCGCTGGAAGGAGACGGGATACCTCTTTTTAACACGACATAATGTTTCTCATTGCTTTTAAGGTATTCCGCTCATTGGTCGATGGACCAACTAGTAGGAATCAGTTGATGGTGATTAAGACCAGCTCAATCACAATAAACTCTTTAACATTTTACCTTAATTATTGAGCTAAAGAATCACTGAGTCATTTGTTTAAAGATAATAAAGTTTATATAAAGTTTTTAGAAACAATGAATAAGTTTAAGTTTATCACTCAGTTATTACATTTATCATCATTATAAGAAATAAATTGAAAATACAATGCATACCTATTGGATGGAAGATAAAGTTTGTCACAGCAAGAACTCCAAAAGACCAATCTATCTGTCTTGGAAAATCTAATAGCTTTAAATGAAAAATCTATCAGGAGTAAAAAGGTTCTCCAAAAGCAGCATCTTATACTCAACTAAAAATATAAAATAGCAGCAGCAGCATCAGCTCGTCAGCATCAGCAACCGCAACTTCACCCATCTGCAGCATCCACTCTCTCCAGCAGCTACTCTCTCCAGCATCTAACCTCTCCAGCATCTAACCCCTCCCCACCAAGAGTAGGTCTTCTTATACCCTAATTCTAGCTTACTGAATAAAAATGTTGCATCTCTATGGCGTGATTCTCTCTCATTGGTTCATTCAAGTCCATATACATTTTAATCAAACTTCCTTGTCTTAACCAGTTCTTTGTGGAATGTCCATGCTTGCATCGTTTCCCACAGTTCATGACATTACTCATCAGTTTCGATCAGTCCAATTTGTATCTTTTTCTGATACTTTTTAGATTCAACAGTTCCGTCCATTTATTCAGTTTGACTTCTCACGCTTCTTGCTGATCATCTTGGCACACATTTGCTCAGTAAGGTCACAATAGCCTTGACCATACTTCCATCTTAGGCTCTCAGCACGAACACGTGGTCATTCTTTTTCACAGCCTTTCTCCTTTTTCCACACGGCTTCTTGCACATGCGTACTCTAGCTTATGGCGGCCATTTTATATCGCTGCTCAACAGGCCTAAGCGCACTATTTTCAAAGATAGACAAAATATTGTTAAAATAAAGAATATAAACCCTTTTGTTTCCCTCCCGTCTTTCTACGTACCCCAATTAGGTATTACCTAGCAAAAAGCAACATATAAAGCCGTCCCTTACTTACCATCGCTTTATTTTGCCACCACACGTTTTATTCTTAAAGCACAAATCATGCGTTTATTATTTGATTAGTACGCAAATATTACGTTTATGTTAGACACGTCAACAATTATAAGTAGATTTATTTGCACATAAAATAGCGTGTTACCTTTAACCCTTTGAATGTAACATACATTGTTGGTTATTTACTTAAACAAACATGTTTATTAATTATTTTTCGAAAATTATTAGGAGGTTAAAAAATTTTCATTTATCCTGCTCCATCAACTCCCCCCTTTGGTGATTTTTAATATCACCACAAAACCCAAGTTATACAATTTTCTCAGACAGCATATTTCTTTTATCCGTTTGCTTTTGTTAGTTTACACAACTGTATCCCTTTCAACTTGTCTCTTGGTCTTCTTGTACATGTTCTCTTTTATCTCTTCTAGCTCTATTTCACCCATTTCTCTCTCTCTCTCCTTGTTTATCATGTTTTCTTTTTCTATTTTATTCTGTCTTCTTCTTTTCTTTATACATGTAATTACAAGCTTCAGCACTAAAATTATTATTATTATCATGGTTGCTATTATTATAACTTTCCCTATTATTAATCCACTCATTCTTGTTAACCAATTTATTACTGAAGAAAACCCTTTACCAAGTTTTCCCAATGCACTTTCAACCTCCAGTGGAACAAGTTCTTTGTGCAAACTTGTAATATTCGTTATATACTTTTGTATATTTTCACTTTTATCTGGAATGTAAGTGCAACAATGTTGGACTTTCAGCATTCCACAGACTCCACCCTCTTTTGCCAAAAGAATGTCAAGGGCAAGTCGATTTTGCATCACCATAGCTCTCATGGCAACCATCTCGGTATTTACCATCAAGAACCCTCCAGCAGTATCTGTAGATAAACGATCTACCACTGTGGATAATTTCCGAATTTTAAATGCATTCAAAGATATTCCCACTGCTGGTATCAATGCACCAAAAATATCACCTACTATTTCTGAAAAACTTTCCCTTTTTCTACGTGTAAAGGTATTTATCATTTTGTGTGTTCCTTTCTCTTTTCTATCCATATGAAAAATCTTTGGAAAGACCAGGCCTAAATAACATGACCCATACCAATGGTCCGGCAACCTGTAATAAGCCCTATTACCGCAAACATAATAGATCCCTGGAAATATTGGATCTTTTCCCCCTTTGAATCCCCATCCGCCTAAAATTTGATAATTGTCATGGCAAATACTGGAACCCACAAAATAATTGTCATATCTTGTTTTATTTCTTCTAATGCACAACCTTCCCTGTTGGGGCCAATCCAGAGTCATAGCTGCATTTGTCTTTTTCTTGTCATGATTGTCTTCCTCAAACGCCCAAAGAGGTGTTTTTGTCTCTTCTATCACTTTTCTTTGAAATTTCACTCTTCTTTCTTCAACCATCTCTAAAAATACTTTTTCTTCCTTCTTTAACTCACAGGTAAGGTTGTTTTTAACTATATTATCTAATGTTAAAATCTTATCTTCTATAAAATATTCACCAAACGTTTTTCCCTCTTTTATTTTGTTTAGCTCGGGAACTACAGAAACCTTCGCAAAAATCTTATCTATGTCAGTGTAATAATATTCTAATCTACCTGTTTTATAAAATAAACTCGCTAAAACACTACATGTTATTCCATACGTCAAAGGAAGGTGATGATAAGTCACACCCTCTGCTACAGACGCAGGCAATTGCATACAAACATAGCAATCTCTTACATCCATTGTTTCTACATACTCATATAATAATTTAGTAAAAACATTCTTTGAAAAATCTGTTATTGATTTGTCTTTATGTAACTCTGCACTACTTTTTAATATAACTGGTTCTTGAGTGTTAGCTCCTTTTTCTTTCTCTGTGTTATTAGACGTTTCTACTACAGCTAAACTAATTGGAATAGTGATTGCTAAAACCACCCATACTGTCATTAATAATCCTGTACAAAAGAAGCACATCTTACACCATCTACTTAAAAACTCACATTTACATTTTCTATCTCTAGTATCCTCCATTTTGTTTTATAACCTTATTTATTTATTTTCAAGAAAATTGTGTCACTACACCTCAGAAATGACTTATTAGCCACTCTGCACTCCAATGTTTTTGTCTTTGCTTGGTACTTTCTTTTAATTCTTTTCAGAATTCTTTCTTTGTCAAATCCAGTATTTTGTCAAATCCGGTAGAAATTCGTCAGATCCAGTGTTTTGTCAAGTCCGGTAGAAATTGTTTAAATTTCTTCAAGTTTGTTGCACCTCACCTTCACCCATTAGGTTTCTTTGTTCTGGGTTCTCGTGAGTGTTCTTTTCTTCTTTGATATCAGTCAAAGCAAGATACAACCATTCAGGCGATCTATACTTCGGATTTACCTTCTTTACTCTTTTCGTTTTCTGCAAGTGTTTTCCACCTTGTTTTTCTTGCTCTTTCTGACTTGTTATTTCATTCACTTGTTCAGCACTTTTTCCATCTAACCTTATGATCCTGTATCTTAATTTTCTTACTTCGTTGGGCCAATTGTCTCCTTTTCTTGGCCTTTTTGCCTCACTTTCTCTTCCCTCTCTTTCTGTTTTCCAATTCCTTTTTCTTGACTCTAGTTTTTGGTTTCTTTCCTCTCCACTTTCTTCAGACTCTGTTTCAGTTTTTTCTTTATTGTCTCTTATTTTGAATCTTATAATTTCATTTTCTTCCTCTACTTGTGGTTCTTTTCTTATCTTCCTTCGTTCACCTATTTCTGTCCCTCCTCGAGGTTCTTCCGAATTTGTGTCAATCTCTCTATCTGCTTTTAAATTTCCCTGTTCTTTTGTTTGGCTATCTGTCCCTATTGCTCCTCGGGGATCTTCCGATTTTTCTAACTTTCTGTTTGAAACTCTCCCTTCTTCATCTATTAATATTATCTCCGAAGGATTTTTACCACAACTTGTACTTGGTCGCTCACTGTTACTATCTTCGTGCTCAGTTTCTTCTCTTATGCTTTCAAATTTCCAATTTCTTTTCAGAATTTCCTCACAATCCGAATGATCTGTATCAGATTCTGAACTGGTATCTGATATTTCCAGATGTCGACTCACATGTCGATCTTCAAGTTCTGGAACTTCAGCTATTTCCTCTACTTCTTCTGTCGTTGCACTTGTAGTTGGGTCCTCCAGATGTCGACTTACAGGTCGATCTTCAGATTCTGGCACCCTATTCGTTTCTTCTTCTGCTTCTGATGCTGAACTGTTATCCAATACTTCCAGATGTCGACTCACATGTCGATCTTCAGGTTCTGGAACTCTGATGGTGTGACTGGCATGCACCCAGTGTTTCACTCCTGCACATTTGACTGCAGTGGTTGTCACCAGGATCACTTGTCGTGGTTCGTCCCAGCGAGGAACCAAACAGTTTCTTCTCCTGTGGACTTTTATGCGGACCCAATCTCCTGGATTCAAGTCGTGAGCTGGTTTTCTTTCAAGAGTGGTCGCATCCGGTCCAACCTGATGAAACACAGAACGCACCACATCAGCCAATCCTTTGCAATAATCCAGCACCAGATCATCAGTTATAGTCAGTAGTTTGTTGACAGGTACATGTGCTTGTCTCATTGCTCGTCCCATAATTATCTCATGGGGACTGAGTCCAGTTTTCCTTTCCGGAATACTTCTGATTGTCATTAAAACTAATGGCAAGGCATCTGGCCATTTGAGTCCTGTAGCTTGACACATTTTTCCTAACCTGTTCTTAATTGTTCCATTCACTTGCTCTACTATTCCAGAAGCCTCTGGTCTGTATGCACAATGCAGTTTCTGTTTCATACTAAGTGCTTCACAAATTAGCTTAATTCATTCATTTTGGAAATGTGTTCCTCTATCTGTTTCAATCGTGACTGGAAAACCATACCTCGGAATGAATTCTCGCAGCATAAGTTTTGCTACCGTGATTCCATCATTCCTTCTGGTCGGGTATGCTTCCACCCAACGGGAAAACAAACAGACGACTACGAGGACATACCTTAGTCTGTTGCTCGGGGGCATTTCGATAAAATCCATTTGCATTCTAGTGAACGGACCTCCTTCTCGTCCTATTGTTCCTAGACTCACTACTGTCTTCCTTCCTGGATTTAACTGTTGACAAATAAGACATCTTTGACAAAGACTCTCAGCTATGGCTCTGAATTTTGGATTATACCATGTTTGTCTAAAAAGTCTGATCATTGAATCTCTCCCAATATGGGCTTGTCCATGGTACATCCGTGCCATGTCAGAAATCATGCTATCAGGCATAACTGGTCTTTCATCTCTGTAAACCCAAACATCATTTTCCTCACGTTTTCTACATCCTGCTTTTATCCATGTATCTTTTTCCTCATCATCTGCTGCTTCCTGTAACTGTCTCACCTCATCCCATGTCTCAACAGGGTTAGTAAAAAGCAAAGGACAAGAAATATGCTCTCTCTCTCGGTTCCTGTTCAAAGAAACCACATTCTTTGCACAGTACTGTGCAATCTCGTCAGCATATTTATTGCCGACAGTTATGTAGTCTTCCCCATTTTTATGTGCATTGCACTTCACAACAGCAATCTGTTTAGGCAGCTGTATCGCCTCAAGCAACTTTTTCACAAAATCTCCATTTCTAATTGGCGTTCCTGCAGATGTCAAGAAACCTCTTTGTGACCAAATCTGACCAAAATCATGCACCACTCCAAAGCCGTACTGGCTATCTGTCACAATCGTAACCCGTACATTTCTTCCCAACTTGCATGCTTGAATCAGAGCTACTAGTTCTGCGACTTGGGCAGACCGTATCCCTTTCAGACAAGATGCTTCCATTACAGTTGCTACTGTGCAAACTGCATATGCTGCACTTAGAACTCCATCATTCGTTCTCAAGCATGAGCCATCCACAAACAGAATATAATCTGATTCCTTTAAGGGCTCATCTCGTATGTCTGATCTCGGTTTTGTACAATATTCAAGCACATTCAGACAATCGTGATCTACTTCATCCATTTCAATCACACTCTCTTCATCTGGCAATGATGTCGAAGGATTCACATTCATACATCTGTCAATGGTCACATTATCTGCACTCAAAATTACTTTTTCATACCTAGTCAGCCGACTATGTGTCATGTATTGGGTTTTCGTTCTTGTCAAGAGAATTTCCACAGAATGGGGAACATATACTCTCAGTGGATATCCCATCACTATGCCTTCACTCTGTTCCAGACTCACACAAGTAGCAGCAACTGCTTTCAAACATCCAGGCAACGCTTTCGCTACAGGGTCTAAAACAGCTGAAAAATATGCAATGGGTCTTTTCATGGTTCCATGTCTCTGTACCAAGACTGAAAATGCACATCCATCTCTTTCACTGCAATACAACTCAAAATCTTTCTCATAGTCAGGCATTCCCAATGCTGGAGCTTCACACAATTTCTTTTTCAGCTCTCTGAATGCTTTCATTTCTTCATCATTCATTTCAAAAGGATCTTTAACATCCTTCTTTGTCAGTTTTTGCAACGGTTTAGCAATCAACGAAAAACCGCTTATCCATTGTCGACAATATCCAACCATTCCCAGAAACATTCTTACCTCTCTTTGCGTCATTGGAGCTCTCATTCCTTGAATCATCTTTATTCTTTCAGTCGTTACCTTTCGCACTCCTTTCTCAATTTTATGCCCTAAATATTGGACTTCTTGTTGACAAAACTGCAATTTTGATGGGGACACTTTATGTCCTCTTTTGGCTAAATGATTCAGCAAAGCAATTGTATCATTGACACATGCTTCCTTCGTTTTTGATGCCACCAGTAGGTCATCAATATACTGAACCATCACTGACTTTTCTGGCATTTTTAAATCTTCCAAGGATTTCTTTAGAATCTGATTAAAGATTGAGGGGCTTTCTGTGTACCCTTGAGGAATTCGGCACCATGCCAAAATACGCTCTCCAAACCTAAACGCAAATAATGGCTGGCTATCTGGATGCAATGGAATAGAGAAAAATGCATGACATAAATCAATTACTGTGTACCATTCTGCTTCACGTGGAATCTGGTATAGAATCACAGCAGGGTTCGGTACTATTGGGCAACAAGGCACTACAATTTTGTTTACCTTCCTCAAATCCTGTACAATTCTATATGTTCCGTTTGGCTTTTTCAGTCCCATTATTGGCGAATTACATGGACTGCTCATTATTTCTTTTAGAATCCCTTGTTCAATCATTTTATTTATTACTGGCGTTATTCCTTCAATTATTTCTGGTGTCAATTTATACTGGGGCGTATTTGGGTAACTCGTTCCCTCTTTTACGGTTATTTTAACAGGATCTACTTCTTTCATTAATCCTATATCTTCTCCTGTAAAGTCCCACACTTCTTCTTTCACTGTCTTTTTCAGTTCAATTGGGATTTTCTCTGCATCAAATACAGGAAACAAATCATTTACTTCTGGTTCTAAATTCACCAGTGTCATTTTATACAATACATCTTCATCTGGGGTCTGAAATGCAATTCCATCTGGAGTACAATAAATAGTGCAATTCATTTTGCACAATAGATCGCGTCCTAATAGGTTCACGGGACTACAATCGCATACCACAAATCGGTGCATTTCACTAAATGGACCAATCTTTACCTCCACTAACTTAGTAAGAGGCGTCTTAATTTGCTGATTCGAAACTCCAACTACTTGGATATGTTCACCTGAGAGAGGAAGGTTTGGAATTTCTACTGACCTAACAGTAGAACGGGTAGCTCCAGTGTCCACAAGGAATGTTACATTTGCACCATTCACTTCTCCATCCACAAATGGACCAGACTGATCTACCTCTAGAGTTGCGCCAAGCACGCACTCTTCCCCCTCTCCTAGGCACCGTCAGAAGCTTTCATCCGTTTCATCCTCATCCTGTCGTAACCAATATTGAGAAATGGCAGCTGCACGCGGCAACTGTGTTACCTGCTCTCCTCCGTAGAATCCTGTTTCTGCACTGTATTTCTGTTGGTTAACACTCTTGGGAAGTGGTGGTTGTGGCACCTGACTCTGTTGAGTAACTACCTCACTCTGCACCTGTGAATTTAATGATTGATTTTCCACATTAAGTTTTGGAGGAAATTTACACTCGTTTCTCCAATGCCCTAGCTTTCCGCAGTTGTGGCATGGCCACTTTTTCTTTGCCTCATCTATGCTCATTTGTCCTTTTCCTTTACCTATATTTGGTCGAGATCTAGCCTGTCCTGCTTCATTACCTGTATTACTCAATTGAGCTTCTTGCTTCTCTGCAACTTTCACCTGTGCCCACATGGCTTTTTCTTTCAATTTACGCTGTCTACTCTCAATATCATCACTGCAATACTTAGCATATCTCAAAACTTCATCGACTGTGCTATTCTGCCAACAAATCATATGCTGTTTAATCATCTCACTTATCTCTGGTTTCAACCCATAAACAAATCTATATACAAAATGACTCATATCCTTCTCATTTAGTGTCTCATAACCACTATACTGTTTGAAAACTAACAACAGTCTTTCATAGTAAGCATGCACTGATTCTTTACTTTCCTGCGTGGTTCTGTCTATTTTTACCCAATCTGTTTCTTTAGGTGGAATCTTATTCTTCAAAAAGGTAATTACTTGATCGTACTTTCTCATCACTTCTGGTCCTGGCGCTCCTGTTTTAGCATCCCTTGGATATTCTACAGTTGGCCAATCAATAGTAATCTTACATTCTGTCCACAAATCAGCTGGCACTACTATATCAAACAATCCATCCAAGTCTATCCACAACACCTTTGAAACTTTAACAAATCTCTCCACTTGTCTGTACCATTCTACTGGCTTCTCTCTCAACTTTGGGAAGTCATTTGTAAATGACAGTATATCCTGTCTAGTCCATGGAACATGCACATAACTACCTCCTGGAGTCTCTCTCATTGGGTACTCCCTTACAACTGGTTCCTTATCTGTCACTGCAAAAGCCAAAGATGCTTTATCTGTTACTTTCTCATTCTTTTTTATCCATCTACTTCTCCATCTATCCACATCACCCCATTTTCTCAGTAAAACAATTAATTCTTTTATTTGGGTCAATCTTCCTGACGTGTTCAGATTGTCTATATCTTTCTCACAAAAATCTACTCTGTATGGTTTCTGCAACGTTCTCACTTTTGCAAATTCTACTCCTAGTTCACTTGCTGTCTCTTCTAATTTGTCATGTAAATTTCTAGCTCTCCATGTAAGACTTTTGCACAAAAACATAATCTCATCATCCTGATAATTTTTTAATTTTTCTGTACCAATCGTTCCTAAAATCAATTCTTCCATGTCTATTTTTAACCTAATTACATCTAATGGTTTTACTTCTGTTTCTTTCGTTTTTAGCGTTTTCATCCATTCATTTAACTCATCTGGAGTCGGACCTACAGGCGTACTATTTAATTCTATCCAATTGTTACTTCTTTCTGGTGTCCCTGATGCAGACTCCGTTACCATAGGTATTCTCCTGAACTCATTCTCGTTTATCGTCAAATTAGTAGGTGGGCTTGGTCTATAGGTACTAACCAAATGGTGTGCACCTTCATTATTCAGTTCCATCCCTTCTCTTTTTCTTTGCAAATGTGAATTCATGGGAATCACTAAAGAACGTTCATCAATTTTCTGATTCTCAAAAATTGGCATTACTGGACCTATCGTTACTGGTACAGTTACAGCTTCCATATTCTTTGTCAATTCTCTTATTTTCTCAGTCAATTCTCTTGTGGTTTTTGCTAATTCAGTTGCATTGTCACTTTCTATCTCTTCATTTTGTGAAGTTTTTAATTGATCTTGTGACCTATTTATCTCCTCTCTTCGTTCGGGATTTTTATTCCTCCCAGTTTCCATTGGCGGTGCATTAGGTGTCACCACCGCAGAAGTCTGTTGGTATGGAGGTGGGTTTCTGTTTAAAATATCTTCCAGCAATTCGTCTTCCGTCTCACTACCACCATACCCATATTTTTCCATAACCACATGTTTCTTTTTCTCTGTACACTTTTTCTTTGCTTCTTCCTCCACTGTAAAAGCTGGAAACAAACCTCCTGTCATATTAGCACATCTCCAACGCTTTATTCTGTCCTCATGATTTACTCCCCATAACCTTCCAGGCACAAACTCATGATTCTTTAATCCTCTGAATCTCTCTCGTTCATACATCTCATCTTCCCATTCAGTTAAAGCTTCAAACTGTGTCGGTCTAGGTCTAGGTTCTAACATTGCCATCTTCTCTCTCAAATTCCGTAGTACAGCTACATTAAATGAACCATTCTCAGGGAAAGCCAATGCTCCATCATTCTTGGTATATTTTGTCCAATTTTCTAACCATATGCATGTATGATATCCATATTTCAGCATCTTGTGCGAAGCTGGTGATTTCGGCGGAGGAATTATTTGTCCCTCTCTAGTCACTACCTTTTTGTCTTTCTTAAAGAAGTTCTTAACTTTCGACATCCACGACGTTTTCTCTCTACCATATTCATAATACGACATGATTCACAATCGCTTTTTCTCCTCAAACGATCCGCAATTCAACACTGTTCTCTATGCGTTATTCGACCAATACTAGCGCGACTCACACCAACACTCCAATCAGAGCAGTTTCTGTCTACAGCGCACTGTCCAATCCCAGCGCTGCTTTTGTCTACGGCAGTTCTGCTCCTGTCTCTGTATGACTAGCGCACTGTCCAATCCCAGCGCGGCTTTTGTCTACGTCAATTCTGCTCTTGACCCCTCCTTCACAGAATTTTTCGGCAATTTCTTTTTCAACAATTCTTTGTTAGTTACAACATTTAAAACACATTTCCATTGTCTGATTCGCTAAACAAAAGAGATAGCTTTGTCCATTTACACAAGAATTCTGTATTTTCCAGTAGGCAGCGCTTACCTCTACCCTACCACAGAATTTCCTGTTTCGCCGATAAAGTAGCACTTCCCTCTACCTTACCCTTCTTTCAAGCAAGCGGTAAACCCGTTTCTCTGGGGATAAAACACATGTGGAGACTATACTGCTCCTGAGAATTAAGGCCAGAGTTTCACAAGAAAACCGATCACTATTTCACTTACACACCTTTTATGTGGAAAAATGTCCCTATCATAACACAACCTGTGTTATTACCAATATGAACTCAGACAATGCACTATTCCATGTGACTTCTCTTGCCACACGTGTTCCACTTCCTACTTCCCGGAAGCGTGAAAACTTACATATAACATAACGCGACTCAACATAAAGTGTTAGACATGAACTTATCAATAATCAATAATCAATAATCACCAAACTAATCTATAGTAACCATAACTCTGCTACCAAGAAATCTGATCCAGCGCTAACAATAAAAATTCTTCTCCTATATGACTCGGTCATCCAGGTACAACTATCTCTCCAATGCACAGATTATATCCATATGACGGTGGGGCCCATTGACACCGCATATATATTCACTTACTCATTTATTTCCCTGGATTACCTCCATCCTTAACCTAGGAGAAAACGATTCGCTGGAAGGAGACGGGATACCTCTTTTTAACACGACATAATGTTTCTCATTGCTTTTAAGGTATTCCGCTCATTGGTCGATGGACCAACTAGTAGGAATCAGTTGATGGTGATTAAGACCAGCTCAATCACAATAAACTCTTTAACATTTTACCTTAATTATTGAGCTAAAGAATCACTGAGTCATTTGTTTAAAGATAATAAAGTTTATATAAAGTTTTTAGAAACAATGCATAAGTTTAAGTTTATCACTCAGTTATTACATTTATCATCATTATAAGAAATACATTGAAAATACAATGCATACCTATTGGATGGAAGATAAAGTTTGTCACAGCAAGAACTCCAAAATACCAATCTATCTGTCTTGGAAAATCTAATAGCTTTAAATGAAAAATCTATCAGGAGTAAAAAAGTTCTCCAAAAGCAGCATCTTATACTCAACTAAAAATATAAAATAGCAGCAGCAGCATCAGCTCGTCAGCATCAGCAACCGCAACTTCACCCATCTGCAGCATCCACTCTCTCCAGCATCTACTCTCTCCAGCATCTAACCTCTCCAGCATCTAACCCCTCCCCACCAAGAGTAGGTCTTCTTATACCCTAATTCTAGCTTACTGAATAAAAATGTTGCATCTCCATGGCGTGATTCTCTCTCATTGGTTCATTCAAGTCCATATACATTTTAATCAAACTTCCTTGTCTTAACCAGTTCTTTGTGGAATGTCCATGCTTGCATCGTTTCCCACAGTTCATGACATTACTCATCAGTTTCGATCAGTCCAATTTGTATCTTTTTCTGATACTTTTTAGATTCAACAGTTCCGTCCATTTATTCAGTTTGACTTCTCACGCTTCTTGCTGATCATCTTGGCACACATTTGCTCAGTAAGGTCACAATAGCCTTGACCATACTTCCATCTTAGGCTCTCAGCACGAACACGTGGTCATTCTTTTTCACAGCCTTTCTCCTTTTTCCACACGGCTTCTTGCACATGCGTACTCTAGCTTATGGCGGCCATTTTATATCGCTGCTCAACAGGCCTAAGCGCACTATTTTCAAAGATAAACAAAATATTGTTAAAATAAAGAATATAAACCCTTTCGTTTCCCTCCCGTCTTTCTACATACCCCAATTAGGTATTACCTAGCAAAAAGCAACATATAAAGCCGTCCCTTACTTACCATCGCTTTATTTTGCCACCACATGTTTTATTCTTAAAGCACAAATCATGCGTTTATTATTTTATTAGTACGCAAATATTACGTTTATGTTAGACACGTCAACAATTATAAGTAGATTTATTTGCACATAAAATAGCGTGTTACCTTTAACCCTTTACATGTAACATACATTGTTGGTTATTTACTTAAACAAACATGTTTATTAATTATTTTCCGAAAATTATTAGGAGGTTAAAAAATTTTCATTTATCCTGCTCCATCACTACCAGTGGACCTGCAGCACTCATTGTGACATTCACTTAAGTAGCTCTACAAAAAATGTCCCAGGCCTGCCATTGCAACCTGAGTGCAGTTTTACACTGCCATGTCGACTTGGCATTTAAACAGCCTTCCGAAGCTTTAAACTCCCCTTTTGTTACATATAAGGTATCCTCAAGGTAGGCCCTGGGTAGCCAATTGGGTAGGGTGCTGTGTAATTAAAAGGTTTGTCATGTACGTTTAAGTTTTACATGTCCTGGTAGTGAAAAACTCCTACACTTAAAAAGCTGTAATTCCTAATTGGGAGCAGTTAGTCATGTCATATTTGGTAGTGTAATGATAAACCATCTTTAATGGTAATGTCAGATTTTTTATTACAATTTTGAAAATGGGACTAATAAAAAGTTGCCATTTTCCTGTCCTTAGCCCTTTGGGCCTGCAGCCTGTCTTGGTTCACATGACTGAATGTAGCTCACAGTTAGACTTTGTGAATTCCTCCCAGACAGTCATACAATAGAGGGATCAGGTGTAACTCAATGGGCATTCTGCTAGCAGGATGGGGGGGCGGAGCTGAGCACAGACCCACTTGCAACCGAATAGCCTGTGCTCTGCCTTCACTCAACCCTGCATTGTCACTGGAGCTAGCTTGAAGTCAGGACAGGAGGGTCAGGAAATTTCATGCACTTGAAAGAACCTTTTTAGAAGCTTCTCCGCCTTGCACAAAAAGGGCACCAGGGTTTAAAAATAGGCCTGTTAGATCCAGTTTGCTACTGAACATGCAGAAGGACTCTCAGAGGTCTGACTGCTGTTTTGACCTGCTGTGCACTCTGCCCGACTGCAGCTGTTCCCAGAAGGACGGCTCTGCTGCATGGAGCCTGCCTTGAACCCTCAAAGGCCAGCCTTGCTGTTGAGCTCTACATCTTCACCTGCATCCAGGACTACCAGAAGTGATTCTTAGGGCTTTGCTGGCCTCTTGTTCAAAACCACAGGGACATACATGGTTCCTACCATCTTGAACCTAAGCCTGAACCCACCCTGAGAGAGTCCCAAGAGGTGTGCCACCGGTCTTTGAACCTTGGTTGTGGCACTAAAGGTGTCTAGATAGCCAAATCCCAAAACTGAGGACTTAGAAAAATGTTTGCCAAAAACTGCTCAGAGAACCAGGAGAAGACGGGCCCAACCTGCTCGCCTATCTGCCTGTGGAGTAGCTTCTCCCCCTACTGTCTTCGCCGCAGCAGTGGTACTTCACCAAGGGGTTATCCAACCTTATGGAAATGTCTTAGGCTGCAGCCCTCCTCCTTGTCCAGCTGGAGATTTTGGAATTCCATTTCGGAGACTAAGTCAGAACTTAGAAATCTTCACCGCAGCTTGATCCAAGGCTATCCATTGACAACACTCCCTCCTCAGACACCTCCTGCAACCTTGCCCCACTGAACTTTATCTTCTTAGGCACTTTTTCTCAGAATTTCTTTTAAATCCAAAGGTAAGTGCTGATCAGACCCAATTCACTTCTTGTATCCGAACCACACTCCACCGTGGTTGGCCATATTTTTCGACTTTGACCCGGTATTGTGCGACTAGATGTCCACAATTGGTGCTTTTATCTTTTAGGTGCTAGTTTTTGCCAATAAATTTAAAGACTTCATAACTCCGGCTCTTCTGATTAGAGTTTTGTTTTCGCTTTATTCCTGTTTGTGGGCTGCATATAAACATTGCCTCTAAGTTAAGCCTGACTGCTTTTTGTGCCAAGCTACCCAGGGTTAAGCACAGGTTAATTTAGTGTCTTTTTATGGTGAACCCTGCAACAGGTAGTACAGGTAGTACCACTTTACTAGTGACTTGAAAGTATATTAAATGTGCCAATTGGGTTTAAGCCAATTTTACCATGTTTAAAGGAGAGAGCACGAGCACTTTTGCACTGGCTAGCAGTGGTAATGTGTGCCGAGTCCCAAGGCCAACAAAAATGAATTCAGGTAAACTGGAGAGATGAAGGCAAAACGTGTGAGGATGACCATGCAGAGAGGGCCGAGTCCAACACCTATCTTGTGTTTGCTTATCACAACCACCAACAATTGTCGTTTTAGAGGATAGGAGCTGACACCTAAGTTTGAAGCAGTCATATTACAGAAAATTAGTTTGTTCTCGTGTTGGCTGAACCTGTACAGCAGTTGGCCATCTTAACTGCCATTGGCCATCTTAGAGGTCTTTAGTTTATACTCAGTTCTAAAGACATGTAGCAACAGTTTAGAGGTGAATATTACTCCTAGATGTGTAGCTGTTATGTTTTAGATAACATAGATACATCTAGGCTAACAGTGGTCATGTTAGATGACACAGGTTTATGCCTAGACTAGGCACTGTTTTATTGAATGGCAAGAACACAGGTGCACACCCTACCTAAGCAAGTAATAGGTGTATTAGAGGGCAATAATTTACAGCTGTGGTAATGTTGCCTATATTTGATGACATGAGGTTTCATCTCAGCTGAAGACAAGAGTTTACACCTAGCTGACAGTGGTGATTTTAGATTACAAGAGTTTACAGCTGGCCTGGAAATATAAGTAGAGTGGCAGAGGCAGTGTTAGAAGGCACAAGTTTTCACTGGCAGTGGTGCTGAATGAATGCAGTCGTTTTACATCTACCTGGCCTGACTGACCCTGTCCTCCGTAGGTTGCTGGCATTTCTAAATTAGATCTCACCCTCTCTTCCATTACTTTAGAACAGATTGCAGTAACTATCTGTAAGTATAAAGTAATAACTGTGAAAGTTGGTCAAGCCATGCACTGTCAAGGTTGAGTCCTTTCTGTGGGTATTTTGGCCAGTAATGTTTTATTTCTTTGCTGACAGAGCATGAGATCATAGTTGGTGGGCCTACCAATTCGTCAAGCAAGCATCACCACAGCATCTGTTGATCGTTAGTCCTTTTCTATGTCTCTCAGAGTCATTCTCTGAGAATGAGACTGACTCTTCCTCATCCCTGCCTACCTTTTTGAAATGTAAGCTAATCTGCTTCTGAAAGGGACCTTGACTATGTTTCCGTGGGCAAATAGGAAAGACTACATACTAGAAAAAATGTGTAAAATCCAAATTATTGAAACGGTAAAGTAATTAAAGTATGTTTTTTTCACCTGTAAGAACAGTCCCAATTTCGTAGATCCACCATTCAAAAAACACTGTAAGAATGCTCGGAACAGCCAGTGATGTGATGGGGCCCCAGTTCTGAAGGCATTCCCAAGACCAGCCTGGGAAGACAGAAAAAGAAGAATTGTTGTTCATTCACTACTAATTACCATGGTTTAAGGTACTAGCAAAAATGATTGGTTCAGTGTATAATGTAGTCTTTGTACTGAAGTTACACTATAAAATATGCTGATAGTTAATGGTGAAGCATAGTTCCTAGGCGGATTTATCTCTGCACCTAGCTGGTCAGAAACAGGAAAAAACATTCATCTAGGAGCAGGAAATTCAGAACATGATTCAATTTGAGCATAACATATTATAAAGAGAATAACGAGCCAGTTTTGCATTACACCAGGGACAAAGCTTACAGAAAGTGTTCCGTGGGGAGCTTGGGGGTGAGTATGGGTTTGTGGGGGGTGCTCAAGTACATTTGTGCTCATTTCTTTGTGCCTCCTGAAAAGGCTTCAGACAGTTGTGTTGCCCCCTTCTGCCAATTTGACGCCTGCACAATCCCAAAGAGATTTTTCCACAATTTTTACGGGCCTGATCCTATGCAAATTACGAGACAAATGTGCCCATTGCCTGTGCTGTATTATCAACAATCCACAGGGGGAAACAGACATCAAGAGGCACACTGACTGTGGGGCGCGTATGAACATGTGTAGAGTAAATGTGCTCCCCAAAATTGTCCCGGAGACCCCACGGGAACCTTCTAACAGGCATGGGTAGTCTCACACCACACACACCTGTGGTGTCACCCCTTCCCACTCCTCATTTTGTCGCAGGTTCTGCTGCATTGAAAGATGGACATGATGATTCAACTGCAGGTCTGTCTTTCACTGTTGCAGTGTCCCAAGTACAGGGGTAAATTTAATCCTGAATTGGGGACCCCACATTTTTTATGTAATATGGCACAATATCCTCGTCTGTGCCAGGTGCCCCCAATTAAAGGTGTGCCTGTAACAGACAGGGGTGGTGTGCCATTTTACAAAGTATGACCCCTTGGACGATATTACAGAAAGTGCCACGAAGGTGAAACTGGCATTTTACTTAATGGAAGGGCCTCAGGTATTTATGCAGGACTGTCGCCTTGAAACCTAAAGTAATACACTGTTTTTTAATCAATTTATCATATCAATGTATTAAAATGCATCACTGCCTACAACACCCATGTTCCCACCATTCACAAACATCAATGTATTAAAATGCATCATCTGTATAGTTAGCCACAATATGCCCCCACTTAAGAAGTAAAGTGCACTGCATAGTACCTCCCCAGGTCTCAACGTGCAGCTTCTTTATCCAGATATAGATGAAAACCATGATGATCTGGGAAATACGAGCAATATTGACTGCTGCGGCAGCTCCCCTGAGAAAAGAGAAAGGGGTGGGGAGGGTTCACAGGAGCAGAGATGAGATCAATTGATTGAAGGTGAGTTATGACATCAATACACATGTCCAGAAAACAGGCAGCTGCACAACCAGATTCAGATGTAACTTTTCCACTTGTTTGCCTCCTTGAGAATCAACTGTTAGATCAGCATTGGATCTATCACTGGACAGCTATAAATATTTTTCTTCCATTACTGAAGATCAGTGCAGTAGGAACTGGCAGAATGAAAATATGCGTTAATTGGAGGTAGGTGCAAAACTATCCGACTTCTTCATTCTCCTCCAACTTCTCAAATTTGATGAACAAAGGTCACCTAGTTGCAGACATTACTGCTGATCAAATATTTACAATACAAGAAATCAATGTATTTCCCCGAACAATAGTAATTTGTTGGTGTAAGTGTATAATTGTCTTTCCCCAGGTAATTGCACTTAATGTTACAAAATGGAAGGTGGGCTATTATCTGATTTGACTGTAACAGGGGTCTGGAACAGAGATCGCAATAGGAGTCATCATTGTGGCAGGCAAGGCTGTGTGCTCGCCCTCTTCCAAGTAAGTATTTATATTAAACCTGGCAAAGGAAGGATGCACAAGCATTCCCCCAAGTTGAGTGCCAAGTATGTAGTATCTTTATTTTAAGCAGATGATATGGTGAGTCTGGATAAAACTCCTTTTAGATTCGAGTGGGGGCGGAATTTCCTCGACGGATATGTCAGATTAAACTACCTAATGGTCAACTGGACAAATACTAAGATTGTATATTTCAGGATCATGAAGCCCAGGGATACCTGGTTGGAGGCTGTCAAAATTTGGGTCTTGAATTGGATCTCGGATTAGCTAGGGACCACATTTATCTTTCAAACATGCTGTGGCACGAGGCCTATCGAGTTTTAATTGCACGTATGGTGGTGTTTCTATTTTGGCATTCAAGATAGCCTATTAAGATAAGGGGCTGCCCATTCTAGGCATCTCATTTAGACAATGTAACCATGACAAGGATTCAGCAGTGGGCTCTATCTGAGAGCTAGGTTTATCCACTGACTTAAGAAAAAATACATTACTTTAGGATCAGGTTAATACCTCATTGGGATTTTCTGAGGAGCTGTCTAGTTGCAATAGGTGATGCATATATAGTTTCCTATTGGTAAAGCAGGAACTGTCATGCAAATCCTTGAAATAGTACATTTGTGATCTTTTTAACATTACATTCTAGGCAGGTGTTAGGTGAAATAAATGGCTACCTTTTTAATGTGTTAATATTTATATTGGCGGAACTTGGCTTTATTATTATGATTTGGTTAAATGGATACCTTTTTTAAAGAGTGAATTGCAATGTTATAACGTTATTATAAACAAAACAAACATGTTTAAACTCCACACAGACATTTTCTAAAATTTTATTGAGAAATTCTAAACTCCTAGTCAATCCAAATAAAATCAAAGGAATCTTTGATAAAAGGCTTCCTTTCTGTGGAAAAATCGCCTTAGTTCATTTTTATGGATAGGGTTTGCCACCACCATCTATATGATGGGCATTAGTTAAAGACAAATTGAAAATCAAATTCAAATATAATGTAGCATATCAGGTTCGGTTTATCAGCACGTATAATGCTGAGAGCCAATCTATGTACGAATTGTAATAGAAACATTGCCATATTGCTGATGTTGATCTAGGACTCTCTAAATGTGTTTGATATAAGTCCTCAGTAAGAATTCGGAAAGCCAGAACAATGAGTAATGTAATTAGCCCTATAGGTCTTGTTTCACACAAGGCAACAACTGCTATGATTATCACTCTTGCAATAAATCTCAAAGAATTTTACAAATATGGGGGTTTTATTTGCAGTCTCATACTGAAGATTAAATCAGAGAGTTCATCAATCCCACTAATGAATGCAATTATTGAAGTATTACAAACATTAACATTATTTACTCACTTATGCATGTTCAAAACTATGTGTGGGATCTAGTAAATACGGTATTGGCATTCAAAGAAAGAAACATTATGGATATATGAAAAATATTGACTGTAAATTTCCCAACGCCATACATTCTTTCGAAGAACATACCAGCTATGACATCAAAAAATGAAAAGTCTTGGAGGTTAAACATATGCAATCTTATAGGCAGAAGGCAACATGGAATTTAACATTGCTATAAACAACATTTTGGGTTAACTGTCACCAAACAGTGCAATTTGGTTTAATCAGCGATAATGAATGTGAGAGATTTCTTTATGTTCAATATAATTAGCTTTTTATTTGCATAGCTCAATCTTGCAATGATTATACATGTTATTCAATTTGTTCTTATTCTCTGTTTTTGGTCCCCCACTTTGTAAGGTCTCTTCGAAAGGGCCTTTTTTATACTATAGTAATGGCACAAAATTAACATCATAGTGCTTTTAATTATGCTTTTGCAGCAACACTTGTATTCCTTATTTATTTGTTAATTTCCCTTATAAATAAATGTAAATATGTAATTTTGAAACAGTCCCAAGATGGAGAGAGTGAGTGAGTGAGTGTGTGTGTGTGTGTGTGTGTGTGTATATATATATATATATATATATATATATCTATATAGATATATATATATTATCTACTGGCGGTCGCCAGTAGATAGTTATAGTTAGGACCTATTTTCCATAGGAAATACGCAACATTCTATTTGAAATAACGTTGGCGCCGGTTGACGAATCTTCGCGAAAGTTTCCAACTTGTTGGGGCGCTCCGGTCCACTCCTATCCTGAAAGTCTCGGGGTGATTCATCAAGCGGGGGCCGAGAAAAAAGGGGGGTCCCAAAACGCATTTTCCCCATTCATTTTTCCATAGGAACCTTTAGTCGCAGCTACAGCCCGAACTGCTGAACGGAATTACACCAAATTTGGCAAAGAGGTAGCCCTTGGTTCAGTGTCGTGCCTTTTGCTTAAATGGTGTAAATCCATTCAGTAGTTCCTGAGAAAATCAAAAGTAAAGTCACATATATATCTATGGCCGAGTAGGGTCCGCGTACCCTCCCGATCACGAGCTGCATGCTAATTGGCTGTCAAGTGGCTGTCAACACTCCAAATCAGGAAGTGTTGGCAGCCATTTTATCCCTCGGTAGAACCGAGGGACAGAAACAAGTGCGCAAAGCGCAAAAGGGGGCAGGGTAGAAACACCCTGACCCCTAGGTCTGCTCAGGGGTCCCACAAGGACCCCCTGGGCAGAAAAAAGCATATATATTTTTTTTTAAACGGCGTGATGCGCTTACGGTGCGCGGATCCCGCCGAATAAAAAAAACACAAGAAACAAGTGCGCAAAACGCACAAAGGGGGCAGGGTAGAAACACCCTGACCCCTAGGTCTGCTCAGGGGTCCCACAAGGACCCCTGGGCAGAAAAAGCATTTTTTTTTTTAAATCGGCGGGATGCGCTCAGGGTGCGCGGATCCCGCCGATAAAAAAAAAAATCGAAGTGCGGTCTCCCGCGCTTAGATTGTATTTTGCCCCCGGGTGGCCCAAGTCCCGGGGGCATGCGGGGGTGGGTTTATGTTTTATATGGGGGGCCTCTAAGGCCCCCCAAGCCCCGGGGACCGCCACCTCCGGGGCTTTATAAAAAAATGGTGCAGGAGGGCTCTCCGCCCTCCCGCAGCCCCGGGGACCGCCACCCCCGGGGCTTCTTTTTTAATTTTCATAACCTGTGTGGGGGCTCCAGCCCCCACACGCCCGGGACCACCACCTCCCCGGGGCACTTAGAAAATATATGTGGGGGTCCTTTACGGACCCCCAGAGCCCCGGGGACCACCACCTCCCCGGGGCTGTGCAATTGAAGGGAGGGGGACCGCCACCCCCCAGGGCCGGCTCCTGCAGTGTCCCGGGGTGCCTACCCCCGGGAAACCTGCTCTCTCTTCCAAAATTCAAAGCAGATTGCTTTTCCACACGGGGAGGTGTATCTCAGCAGCTCCCCATGTGGAAAAGCAATGCCGGCTCCCTCATGTCATGAGTGATGTAATATGTGACGTCATCAGCAGTGCATTGCGGGGGCGCGAGTTATAGTTACCTGAACTAACTATAACGGTGGAATTTCACGGGTTTTTTGTACGAGTGCAATGTCCAACTAACTATAACTTTCCCTAAAACCTATGGTTTTTTCAGTGAATTTGTAAGATTTTTTAAATGCTAATTTCTAACTATAACGTGCCTGAAACCTATGGTTTTTTCAGTGAATTTCAAAGGTTTTTTAAATGCTAATTTCTAACTATAACATGTCTGAAACCTATGGTTTTTTCAGTGAATACATATATATATATATATATATATATATATATATATATATATATATATATATATATATATATATATATATATTAATGGGACTTTACTCTCCAGGCAAGAATAAAACTTTTCTCAAACCTCTTCCCCCTTTTGATTACTCATTGCTCAGAATAGGTTTTCTAATGGAGACGAGGTCGCAAAACTAATAGGTTGTACAGGGAACACTCTTCCTCTAGGTATTAGCTCAATAACAGAGAGAAAAATGCCTTTCTCATTTTCCCACTTGTTCCTATAATAGAACGTCTACCGGCTTCCAACAAGAGAATAGACATTCCACATGTGGGCACAGTTATGAGCACATACTTGAATATGTTCCTCCACAGCCGTTACCAGCCAGCCAACCCTGAGTATAGTGACCAGTAACAGCCAATCACTTTCATTGGCTGGTTGTCTGTCACAAACATCGAAATGTATATAAAAATAATGTATATGAATAACACCTCTGATGACAGAATAATAGGAGAAAATTGCGATTTCCTACATGGAGCCAGGCTCCGTAGTATCTCTGGGATAATAGTTTAGTAAAATTACCCAGGGGACAAGAACAATACTGCTTTTCAATACACATGAGCTTATGGAGGCACGCAGAGGCCCTAGTTAATACGACCGTTATATACACAAAAAAATGAACAACTATATTGACGGGTGAGGATGGCAACCAACCAGTAAACACTTGTGAGTATCTTCTCACATTCTCCCTGCAAAAGACAACAAGCATTTGCAATGCAATAGGTCTCGCATTTCCGAGACTTAGAGCTATTGGTGTTGTAAATGAAAATGTCTTTTATGTATGTGTTTTGTTTGGAGTGTAGTGGATGCGTGTGGAGTGTAAATATGTTGGTTGTCTTGGAAATGTTAGTTGTGCAATTTTGTGTGGTGGAATTGTGTGGAGCGTATTTGTTTCGTGGAATTATGTGGCATAGTGGATAGGAGTAAGAGCTGCGCAGAATAGATAGAAAGCAAGATAGAGAGGGATACATTGTTTGTGTAGGAAGTGGTGAATGACTTTGGCATCTCTGTGTATTTTAGCGCAGAAGTTAAGAAAGAATGTCCAAGTATATTTGCAAAAGGGGAATTGGTGCAGCTGCCTCAAGTGCGTGGTCACCATTAAAGAATGCTGCGCTTTTAAAATAGTTACTGGACCAACATTATATAAGTGGAAATGCCAGCGATTTAACTAGGTAAGTCTTTAAGTGTTAATTCAAGGTTAATCAAGTTTTAAACGGGTAATAAACTGCTGATTTTAGTTTTATATTTGACAGAAATGTGAGATAAAAAGTGTTGCACTTTTTACCTCAGTGCATGTTTAGTTCTGCATACATACTGTATGAGTCATCACAATGTGGATTTGGGAACAGCACTGCTAAACATGCTACACCCACTAAGAGGACGTCACCAGGCGAGTCAACAAAACTGCATAGCATGGCTTGCTGTTTGCTAAAGGAAAGTGTATAATAATTTTTTCTTCAGCACAAAAGCATAGTTATTTATGGCTGCAGAGGAAGAAATAGATTATTAAACATTTTTATCGCGTTTTCGTTTGCAGATACTCCTCTGGGAAGTAAGTCCGCAACAACGGGTTGCAGTCATGACACGTTAACAATAAAGTCACACAAAATATTCACACAATTTATGCACAATGATCACACTTAAAAACAGAAGTCTGGATTGAAATAGGTAACGCCATGTGAAATCTTGTGGAGTAAAATGTTTTCCTTTGACAATTTCGGCTATAAACATTTTGTTTTGCTAAACTCTGTTTTCTGCTACTTAGATTTTATTAAGTGCAAATACGAGTACTGTAGAGCACTGTAGGACTGCATGTGAAGAGTCACCCTGGCAGCAAAAACAAGCAGGACACTGAACGCTGGCGGGCTCCGATAATGAATGTCAGCGCGAGCAAAGCTGGTGCCCTGCTGTGTTCATTGAGTTGCGCGCCTATAAAAACAAAGGCAAGGAGCGGCCGCCATATGAAAAGAATAAAGAGTGAAGTACCATGGTACAGCATTTAGAATAAAGAAGCATGAGTCACCTTGCCAGCAAAGACGAGCTGGACGCTGGCGGGCTCCCATTGAAGGCCGCCCTGCTATTAACGAATGGGCTCGCGCCCGGCTGTATCCTGTACAGTGGATACTGGTGGCATCTCAAAGCGAATGGCAGCGCAAGCAAAGCTGGCGCCCTGTTGTGTTCACTATGTGGCGCGCCCGGTTAAAACAAAGGCATGGAGCGGCCCCCCTATGAAAATAATAAAGAGTGCAAAAAATCGGCGTAACGCCCACCCCAATGCTTACTTGCTCTAGCCCTTTAATTGTCTCTTAAAAAAGGAAACAGCCCACTTAGATCTCAAAGTTTCGCAGGCAGTGGTCACCTTATGTCGAATTAGAAGGCACGCCTTTTTGGGGAACTCTGTGAGGGACCTGTGTCCACACTCCACAGACATCAGTAGGAGAGAGCGGTGTACAGGGATAAACGCGCCTTGTGCTATATTGTTTGTCTTTGTCAGCGTTACAGCTTTGGCATACGAGGGAGGAGAAATGTATAATAAAGCGGGCCCACGCCCCTGGCTTGCTCTCGTTCCAGTCTGGTGTGGACTTTGGTGCAGAATAAAACGTCTGCGATAATTAATGAGCGATCTGTTGTTTGAAAGAGCTAAAGCACTCCCAGCGACTGCTAATGCACTTCTTCGCCCCGGGGCTAACTCCCAACAAACACGATGTCCTGGCACACTGGACTGGAGGCTATTATCGTGTTAAGGGCAAACAATGGCTTTCGCGTAAAAATACTCCCGATAAGCGTTGGCCGGGCTGGTTTGGGAGCGAGCGTGGGTCAGCGGAAATGGCGACAAAAACAAGCGCCACAGCGAAGCAGCTATGTTTGTGTTCGTCAGCTTTCAAATTTACAAAGCGGTTGGTGAGCACGGGCAGTCCTTTGCGCGGCTTCATCAGGTCTTGCCGTAAACGTAAAAGAAAGTTCCCCTCAAACACACATCAAACACAAAAGCGGACGAAAACAGTAGTTAGGCGCTGCTGCTTCCGGACTAAACGGAAGTCAGTATCGGATCAACAGCCAGTAAAAACCCAGCTAACAAGAGGTATGCCAACGTTAAACAAATGGCGAGCAGCAGGAGATATTACCCGGCAATAGGTGGAGTTTCACCCAACATATAGATTACTTGATGTCTCGGAGAGACAGCGCATGCGCTGCCTAGGCGAGACCTAAAAATATGAAACAGACACGCATGGACACTCACATAGGAAGTGAGTTCTTGCGAGAGAGGTCATAGCGGGGCAGCGCTCTAGTTTCTGCCTCTGCCCGGGTATGGAACTCACCTGACCGGAAGGCGGATGTGCTGATTCAGGATTCAGGATTCATGGAATCACACTTAAGGTGGAGGGTCCAACGTTAAAGCAGCTACTCGGGGTGGCAAGAGGCACAAAAGTGGCATCCAGCCCTTGACAAAGTATGTCGTGTGTGAATGGACGAGTGGTTCTCCGAATTAGTTATTTGCAGTTTTTCGCCAGCACGACTGCTGGTGGGAGTCAGCGGGGGGGGAGTGAGTGACTGAGCACCGGGCAATAGACACATTAGTGGAGTGAGAAAACATGACATAGACACGCCCAAGATGATCTGTGCGTTTAAATTCACATTGAGGACGGAGAATGCTTTATGAGTGAGAATCGGGGAATAGATACATCAATCCCGATGTAGCGAGACATACATGACATAGAATCACCTTAGATAATTTTTTTTAACAACTAACAGTGAGACGGTGAATGCTTTTTATGCGATCTGTGTTTCTTTCAAAATACAGATGCTCCCACTTGCACTCCATTTTGAGTGACTTCACTGTTGAAACTTGGTTAGAGACATTGTGATTGTATATTTTCTCTTATGCAAGAATCACCTGTGCTGTCCCTTTTTCCCCTTTTATTGTTTTTTATTCACCCTATAGTGGTGGTGCAGTGTGGTGACAGCACACTCTGTATGTAGTGGTCATGTGATAACCATAATAGAGTTGACCTGCGTGTGTGATTAATGTGAATTGCGGGTATAGTTTTCCTTTCGATCGAACAACACACACATATATATATATATATATATATATATATATATATATATATATATATATATATATATATACAATGAAAAGTATAGCTCTGTGGGGAGCAATATATGTGTGTAGTGGAAAACGTTTGGTGTTATATTCATGTTAAGTGTTTGTCATTTCAGAAACACCTAGAGTGTCTACACAGAAGGTGACAAGCAAGGTCATTGTATGCAAAAAAGCTTTTTCTAGTACATATATCCCTTTGAATACCAGGATATTAACCTGAAAAGGATACTTTTGAGAACAGGAGTGCTAGTCCTGAGGAAGGCCAGATGACCCTTACTGGGCAGTAAAGGGGGCCTTAAAATGTCAGGAAGTCTTGGTTTAAGTGTTTTGTTTTGAGTCTTAGCTCATTTTTATTTTTATTTCATTGTATTTTTTTCATTTTACCAATTCATAGACAGACAATACGCACACCCCAATTCGCCCTCTTTTCCCATTGTTAAAGATTCATAAATCCGCAGTGTTCAAATTGGCTTGCCATCACAACAAAAACTTTCTGTTGCAGTCAAAATTACCCAAAATGTTGCATTGATCAACACGTTGGATGCAACACAGTGAACTGTGTTGTGAAAAATTATAAAAAATAAAAGCAAAAAGGGCATAAGAGTGCAGGATGAGCCTAGCTGAGCTGCAGGCCCATGTGAGGGCAACATAGTGCCTTCCCTTTGCTGTTGAATTTCTTCCTGAAACGTCAGGAGTTGCAAATGATACCAATAGGTGCAGGGATAGCATGCCCTGTACACCTGGCTCACGTGAGTGTGGTCCAAAGGAATCCCCCCACCCCCGATAAAAATGAATGAAGTCAATTTTGCTGCACATTCTAGTACGGGCCAATATCTGTGAATCCTGCTTCTTGGAGACATGGTTGATTTTCTCTCGGGTTCTCAACCCCTACCAAAATTGTGGGTGTTTAATATACCTCCCATAGGATTTGTGTACCATTGCATTTGGTGTGTGGCCTATGGTTTGCATGGCTGCAGTATGAGTTGTGTATTTTGGAGCTAATCATAACTTTCAAATGTCAGTGTTTTTTCTGTTTTAATTTGTAACCATAACTGTACTTTAGCTGTGTTATCAGCGAATTTCAATTTTTTTAAACATATGGTAAGGTGTTACAATCAAAGCAAATCATAACTTCAGTTTAACCTTGTATTTTTCAGTGAAGTTTTGGGGTTTCTCGATCATATATAAAGTTCCCAGTTTTCAGTTTTTACTGATTTTTACAGAAAATATAGACAGAAGGCTGTGTGTTTCCTGTCTGCATTTTATTTTCAATGCAGAATAATACAGAAAATTGGGCTTCATTTGAGTGACTCGCCAACCTGTGATTTGTGAATATCAGACAAGGTGCTATACAGATTCACAGCATGATGAGTTAAAAAATAGAATGGCATTTTCTTAAACACTGCATCCTCCATTTATGTTTGCACTATTATGCTAATAAGTTCATGTGTGTTTATTGTTTTATTATATTTGGCTGTAAGGAGTGCTGAAGCCTGGCTGACAACAGGGAAGACTGCACCTCTAACAGTTAAATAAATGTTAAAATATACGAGTTATTGCTTTATATCTTCACAAAACACAAAATAAATATGAATAAATAACAATGGGGCAGCCATGAATAAATATGGATAAATAGAAATGGATATGTTAAGAAAAAAACATACCATAAATCTGGAAGCCCTAACCATATACTACATTCAACAGATAGGCGAAAGGCCTAGTGTGCAACCATCCAGTGGCTGACTGACACCCGCTATGCACAGCCTTCAGCTAAGATGTCGGTCGCAAGGCCAATTTGTTGATTTGTTTATGAACTTTGAACCATTTTGCAAATATGCATGAATTTTGTAGATACTAGGGCCATATTTATGAGGCACTTGTGCCACTGTTGCATAATGGGTTGTGACGCAATGTTGGCGCAAACCACTAAATCATATTTATGAAGCCATGCAAAACCACTTTGCACTGCCTCATAAAAATGGAGTAAGGCAAGGCAGTGCAAATCACTGTGTTGCCTTACTCTGTGCTAAGGAGGCGTGCTATGGGTGTTATGGTAGGTGTTTCCACACAACACCCATGGATTTTGATGCATCTCCAGGTTTACAAGACCTGGTAAACCTGGGGAAGCGCCAAAACCTTACTCCTCCCCAGGTGAGGTGCAAATAGGGAAAATATCACTATTTCTTGCTCCTTTTTTTCCTCTTTCTATGTGTGCTGCATTCTGCACACATAGAAAGAGGAAAAAGGCTCTCAGGATTGTTTGTGTGCAGGAAGGTGCCCCTTCCTGCACAAAAATAATCCTGCATGCAACACAGACACCTGCTAGCAGAGGTGTGGAATTTAATAAAGTATCTACTTGTCCATGGGACAGGTTGCTTCATAAATCTACTTGTCCTGTAACAAAATCCACTTGTCCCTTTTGTGCCATGTAATGCGGCGACAAATTACGGCACCAATCTCATTATATAAGAGTTCTGATATGGCTCTCTAATTATGCCAGGGCTCGTACCATAGTAGGGTTTGAATACTAGCAATTCCCTTATGTTGCTACATTTCTGCAGGTCTACATACTGAGGCTGAAGGTAGTGGTAAGCAATAGTTCAGGGGTTGGAATGCCCTTTTGAGTTTGTGCAAACCTACTAACTTGCATGCTTTAAGGGTTTTCACCAACTCTTTTCTAATCTTTTCCCATACTGAAAAAGGTTGGAAATGTACTCGTGGCAGACGTAAAACTTCTTCCAGGGTTGGGAAAAAAGTGGTTGGAGGAAAAGTGAACTTGAAACATTCAAACTTTCACATGGGCAAATCTACACATGCACTTTGCTCATGCTAAAACGCAGTTCACAAATATTTTCTAGGAGTACTATTTCTTGGCCTACTTCTGTAAATTCTTGGGAATTCACGGAAACTGTATATATGCACTTAATGCAAGGATATATACCATGGATACACTTTGAAGACTTTCTTTAATAACTGGGCCTCTATTTAGGCCTGGCGTTAACCATGACCTTTTGTGTTTAATAAAATTCAGTCTCTCTCTCTTTTTCTCTCGGTCTATCAGTTGGCTTCACTGTGAGTGACAGTATTCTGCTCTTTTACAAGGAGCATATTGGCACACAAAGTAGTTTTATTCAGTGCCTGGAACTGCTGTTGCAATGTGTGCTTTTTGAGACCAAAAACAATTTTTGCTTTTGCCAATGCTTGTTAGAATGGTGAGGGCCCAGCAGCTCCCACACCGATAAGGTTTTCCAAAAACTATGCCTAAACAATTCACACATTGACAAAACCTAAAGGCTGACCACCAATTTCAGATCTACTGGCTTTGCCAGAGCTTGTTTATTTTTGTTTCCCATAATCGTATTTCAACTGGTTACACTGATTTTACATTATGAATATTTTTGGGAAATACAAGCATACATCAACATGTTACTAAATGATGCTGCAAAGATATGGTACCTAAAATCTTACAGTAGTTTAGCAAAATGTTTTTTTCCTACTTGCATATTTTTGGTGAACATTTTATTTTGAAAGCAAAGATTCATCACTCTTGCTTTCAAGCTTCTGATAATATTTGCATATAATCAGAGAGAATTCAGGGAACATTATACATAGCTTCATATTACTAAACTTTGAAAACGTGTGTAAACATTTATACTGGAACCACCGTCAGTAGTGCAGGCCGAGCTTACAACATTTACTTTTAGTGCTCACTCTAATAATAAAGGCTTTGCATTAATGAACCATAAATACAAGTTTGACCAGCATTAACACATGGACACACATATTACCTTAACTGTAGACAATGCCCTTCCCTGATCCATAATGTGGTAATGTCAACTAGCAGCCAAAGGGTTTGTGCTGCAGGGGGTTGGGCCTACTTGTCCCAAGGACAAAATACACATGAAAACTTGTTGCCCTTGACCCCAAACAATTTGTCCCGCAGTCGAGCTATAGGAATTCCACAATCCTGTGCTAGGCTGGCGAAACAGCGCAAGCACAGGGGTAAAGGACAGGAATGTGCCCTTTACCATAGATACTTTGCGTTCCTGCCCTTTCCCTTTAACGCAGGGCAGCGCATTAAGGTGACTTGCTGCGTTGCCCTGCGCCAAAATGTCATAAATCTGCCCCTAAGTATGCTGTGATCAGTGTTGGCATTTTTAAATTGGTCTGGATCAATCAAGGAAGGCCAATTTAAATAGGGGAAGACAAAAAAAAGGATCTGCACAAAATGTGGCAGTAGCTTGGTAGGATTAGATTCCTATGAGTGTTTAGTTGCAGTATATAATAGGTGGAAATTAGAGAAGTGAGTAATACACTTTTTATTTGATTGTAACTTTGACACTGATGAATCTGCATCAAATGTGGCAAGCAGTGTGAATTGGGGAGTGAAATTTAAAAAAGGATAGGTCAAGACATGTTTTCTTTTTAATGACTTTGGCACCTTTTGATGCATCTGCATGTTATTTAGCAGAGACCAACATATTTGCACTATTAATGATTTTTGTAATTTCCTGAAGGTCTATCAAGGGAGTTAGGGGCATATTATCAAGCCCCAGCGATAATTATCGCTGAGCGCGCTTAGCGCGCTTTTAATTATCACCGGCTATCGCTGGAATATATCGCCAAGCTAGCGCTGTATTATCAACGCTTAGCGCTATGGCAATAAATATTCCAGCGATAGCGGGGTTTTCCATGGAACATCGCTGGTTTTCCAGCGATGTTCCATGGAAAACAGCGATAAGCTTGATGATAGGCCCTGTGGCCTTAGCCCCACAATCCACCTCCCATGTTAGGTATGCCTTAGTCAGGAATTTAACAGACGTTAAATTCCTGAGTTAAGGCAGAGTTGGCGCGATTTAAATTATCGCTACGCCTCGTTGTTAATATCGCGAAGCTGCCTTCGCGATATTTTCCCATGTTGTTTTCACAGCCACGCCTACTTTGCATCTCATTATCGATGCGAGGCGTGTGAAAAACGGGAGCTAAGTCAAGGAAACACGCGGTAGCGTGTCCTTGTAAATAATGCGATATAATTATCGCCGCTATGCGCCCGAAAAACGGACGCTAAAGCGGCTATAATTGTATCACCGGCCCTTGGTAATATGCCCCTTAGACTTAAAAGGGTGGGGTTAAAAAGTGTTCACACGCTAATTCATTTAGCACCATTAAATGAATCCGCATGAAAGCTCACTGCAAGGCTAGTCTGATTTAACCATCAGCAGCAACCATACCCTGCTGCGGACAGATGAAAAGGAATGGGCGTGGGGCCTGGCCTGTAGCTTTTGCTACATTATTTTAGATAATTGTGCTGCCTAATTTGACCCTCTGTGCCACATGATCCTATTAACCCTGATCATGGTAAAGGTCTGCCCAGTGAATTGGGAGCTGTCACTTTAAGGATGGAATTCTTATTTCACAGGGAACAATAGCATATATTCCTGTTGGAAATGGCCCTTTTTGCAGGGTTATCCCCAAAATTTTTGCTTCTTCCTCCTTTATTTTTCCTGACCTGTGGTTGTTGGCTATAGGACTCTGGGCACTTTACCACTGCTGATCAGTGCTAAAGTGCATGTGCTCTCTCTGTAAATTGTTGTTGTGATTGGTTATCCATGATTGGTATATTTGTTTTACCAGTAGGTCCCTAGTAAAGTGCACTGAGTGTGCCAGGGCTGGTAATTCAAATGCTACTAGTGGGCTTGCAGCACTAATTGTGCCACGCGCATGAGTAGCGCTGTAAAGATGTCTCAGGCCTGCCACCGCAGTGCCTGCGCGCAGTTGTTAACTGCCATGTTGTCCTAGCCAGTGTACACACTTGCCAGGCCGGACCCTTCCCTTTTATTACACATTGGACACCCCTATGGTAGGCCCAAGGTACCCCCCTGGGCAGGGTGCAGTGTAAGTGAAAGGTAGGACATGTACTAGTGTGGGTGACATGTCCTGATAGTGAAATACTGCCAATTTTGTTTTTCACTATTGAAAGGCCATCTTGCCCATAGGACAGAATGGGGAATGCTGTGTCCCATGTGTACCTGCATATCTCCCCATAGGAGCAAGATGGAAAGGTCAAGTCTGATATCCCTGAACTCAGAATTTGATAACGCATCTTTTAGGAAAGATGGCTTTTAAATTCAGTGTTTGAAAATAGCACTTTTAGAAAGTGGCTATTTTCCTGTTCAACCTTTCTGTGTGCCTCTGCCTGTTTGTGTATTGACTGTCTGGTTTGTGAGTGAGAGGGGCTGGGGGTGGCTCCAGGAGGGAGGGTGAGTCAGCACTAGGCTGAATAGACCTATCTGCACTTAGAGTGGTGGGAGGAGTTGCACCTGGGCCTGAATAGGGCTGTGCCTGCCTTCCACAATGCTGGCTCCACCTCCTGCGGTGTGTCTGATGGCCCTGGCCTCCCCTCACAAAGAAAGAAGACATGCCCTGGCAGAGGGCACCTAGAACTGGTTTGGACTGGATCCTGGACCCCTCACACATGTAAGAACAAAGACTTTTGGGGTATAAGTAGCTGTGTTGAAACCCCAGTAAAATTAGACTTCTACAATCAAGAGGAACCTCTGCCCAAGGAGATCAACTGAAGAAACTGAGGAGAAGTACTGCCCTTGCTGTGTGTTCTGGGGCTGGCCTGCAGTTTGCTGATTCTGCTGAGGTTGAGGCTAAAGGACTTTGCTGTGTGCTGTGTCCCCCCCTGCTTGAAAACAAAGGACTTTGCTGTGTGCTGTGTCCTGAGAGTCTCCAGGGCCCGAGGAGAGCTGGCCTCCTGTTTGCAACTCAGGGATATAAAGGTTTGCCAAGGACTTCTATAATCTGCCCTACATCGTGTTCTGCTGTTTCTGCTGGGTCCTGGGGCTAATTGCGTGTCCCCTGGACGTTATCCGTGCTGCCCGGCTTGTGAACGCGCTTGGCTGCTCTCCACCAGTACTGAGAGCGCTGCGTCCATCACCGCCGCCGACCCGTGAGCAGAACAAAGTATTGAGGACCGGTGTCTCTTTCCTACCGGCCCCCGATTGCCGAAGATTATTGCCCCTTTACTTTGGAATCACCGTCTCACCTCGAGCTGTGCGCCCGAGGCCGGGTTCGCTGAGGAGAAGAGCCGCGGAAGTCCCTTGCCGGGATTCACTGCCACTAGCCTTGGGGTCCGTAGCTTCATCGTCAAGGCCGCGCTGGGATTGGTTCCCGCGGTGCGAGCCTCCCAATGACTCAAAAGCTCGGTCTTGCGGCGCCGCGCTGGGATTGGTCCCAGCGGTGCGGGTCTCCCAGCAACGAGGAGGCTCGTCCTGACGGTGCCGCGCTGTGGACGAAGGAAGAGCGAGGCGTCTCTAAGCAACCGGGGCGAAGCTGTGTCCAAGTCTGGGAGCGTTGCCGGAAGAATCGCTGCCCGGAGGATCGCCGCGCAGACCGCCCAGTCCCGTCTTGCCTCAAGGTAACTCCGCTCTGATCGACAACCAGAGCCTGCACCCAAAGCCTTACTGTTGAGCACGTTACCGGCGGGCCGGGTCTGGGGGCCTAACCGCTGCACTTGACTGTCACGCACTCGCGCATTTAAAAGAGGGCGATCCCCTGATTAAAACGGGATCAACCAGGGTAGCACATTCCGTGCTACAAGGGGGGCATCTTCTTTTTATCGCTAAGGGCACCCATTTTGCAACATACAAGTTTATTGTTGACAAAGAGAACCTACAAGAACATTTCTATGAAAAGAGTAACTTTATTTATAGGTATGTGCATTTTCTGATGTTTTGATCTGACCTAAGCTATATAAAGATATTGGTATTTTTATAACAACCTGTGTGGTGTACATTTGTGGTGTTTCACTGTGTTACTGTGAGTGTTGGTGCAAATACTTTACACATTGCCTTGGGTATAAGCCTGTATGCTCGTGCCAAGCTACCAAGGGGGTGAGCAGGGGTTATCAACAGTGTGTACCTCCTTACCCTGACTAGAAGCAAGGGTCCCTATTTGGACAAAGGTGCTTACCTCTGCCAACTAGAGACCCCCAGTTCTAACATTGGTGGTTAGTGGTGAGGATTTGAACTTGTGTTTGCACTTGACCCACAGTGATTGGTGAACATCACTAGTTTAGTGCAGATCACTACACAACCACATACTGAACTTTTTGGTTTTTGGTTCTATTTTTGCGTAACGCCCAGGAAGCATCATGTCTCAGGAGGGGAGTGCAGCAAATGAGAAGGCAGAATTGGAATTTCATATTGAGGATCTGTATTCTTACAAAAAGGATGAGCTCAAACAATTTTGCAAAGATTTTGGTAGCGCCATGAGAAGCAGCTCCAGGAAGGAGGAGCTGCAGGAAGCCTTGAAGGCCTGGTGGGAGGCTAAAGAGGCGGAGGAGGCAGATGCTGAGAATGGAGAGGAGAATCTTAGGAGGGATGGATTTAGATCACATGATCTGCCAGTGGGCAGACCGGCCTCAAGGGCTGGCAGCAACCATTCCAGTAGGGGACTCTCTCCAGAGGAGTTACAGGAGAACCAAAGAATCAGAGAGCATGAGCTAGAAGTTTTGAAACTCAAGAGCCAGATGGAGAAGGAGCGCTTGGAAAGTGAAAAAAGAGCTGAGGAGAGCAAGCGCGCTCTGGAGGAGTTGAAATTGACCTTGGCACATGAGTTAAGAATAAGGGAGCTTGATTTGGAGCTAGAGAGGCTTGAGGCCTTGAATGTCTTAGCCAAGGAAAAGGAAATGTGTGTAGCTCAAGAAGTGAGCTTTGCTGAGTTGGAGGTGGAGTCCAGCTCAGATGGTGGCAGCCAGTTTGTGTTATCTAGTGCTGAGGGAGCAGTACAAACACCCAGAGATGTGGCACCTGACTTGAGGGAGGGGGTTGACATACACCAGGGGGTTCAGGTTTATGAGATAACTCCAGTGGTGTGCAGTGTCCCTGAAATAGATTGGGGAACTGACACAGGGGATCATATTCCTAGTGGCGGGAGGGACACTCTACTGACTCTAGATGAGAGGTGTAGGGAGAGGGGTTCCGCCATGGTAGAAGTCCTGGTGTGTGAGTGTGGAGACCGCCCAGAAGAGTGTGGGTTGAGTGACAAAGACAGTCAGACACTGTCTTGCCAATCTCAGGAGAGTGGTGTGAGGTACTTGTGTGAGGCATTGGATGGTAGGGCAAAGGGTAACTTGGTTAACAACTGTGGGGGGCTATGTGATTCATTTGTTGGAGAGCATATTTTAAGTCCCTGTTTTCCAGAGCTATGCCAACGCCCGGTGGAGTGTGAGTTCTCTGATTCCAGGGAACTTGCGCAGGAGGCAGACCTCTTGGTGGATTCCAGAGAGTCTGAAGAGGCATTTGGGAGTGATCATAACAGGAGTGGCTCGGGTATCTTCCGGTCCTGTGTGGTGGAAGAGGTTCAGAGTAGCCCAGCTAGTTACCGGTGTAGTGGGAGGGGTGTAGGGGCTCACGTCCTGTCTCAGTGGAGAAGGAGTGAGTGTGGGTCCTGTGGGACTGTGTGTCCCACGGTGCCCGAAACCCAGTCTCAGGGCCTGGAGGGTGCCCTAAGGGAACACCAGGATGGGGGCCTAGGCTGTACTAGTAGACCATTTGAGGGGGATCTCCTAGTGTCAGGAGAACCTGGAGCTTCTGTAAACGGAGCTCCAGTGGTTCTGGTGTCTGGCTGTGCCGCTCCAGTTGGGAGGGTGCAGAAGTCCAGATTGAGGGTTAAGAGGGGGATGTGTTACCCAGTGGGAGAACCAGTGGGTCAGGGGCCAGCCAGAAGGGCTGAGCCTCACAGGAGTGACCATGGTGACACCACTTCTGTCCTGGGGGATCTTCGCGCACTGTCAGATGGACAGGGGTCGGGAGATCTGCGCCAGGCAGACTGTCACACGACACATGGGCCATGTGTTACCCTCAGAAGTCCTGGTGTGCCAGGCAAGTGTTCCACCGCAGGGTTTAGCCCCAAGGTTGGGAGGCCAGGTTCAGGATCTGCCTGACCTGGAGGGAAGGACATCTGTAACCAGTGTCCTGACCGGTTTGGCTTCCAGGGGGACCACCCCAGTTGGGGGGGTGCAGAGGGAGGGAGTCCTCGCCTCTGACCCCGGTGCAACCTGAGGGTTTAGACCCTAGGTTGGGAGACCAGTTGCTGGAGAGAGGTCCTGAACTGGTGGGCGAATTGTGTTCTGAGGGTGACTCTCCTGGGGGGAGAGTGCGGGGCCCCAGAAGGAGAGGTAGGGAGAGGAGAGCCTCGCCCGTGACCTCTGGTCAGCCTGAGGGTACAGACCCTGGGCTGGCGGGCCAGTGTCAGGATGCCATACCTGACTTGGCAGGAGGGAGAGTGGAGAAAAGGTGCCAGGCACCTGAGGCTACTGCCCCCCACTTTCTGACACCACAGAGGTTAGAGAGGCCTGACAGACATGAGGCCTGGCTCTCATCACTGACCGCTGTCAGTGGACCCTGTGGCTGGTTGTCCTGGTGGACAGAGTTGCCCCTGGGAGGGGGGCAGGAGTCACACCCTGGGGGTGGACTGAGCCACACCTCTGTGTTGGCCATCTGGGTACTGTCTACGAGTGTGGACCCATCTGTGAGCAAAGTAAGTCTAGGCGCTGCACAGATGGGGTCCCCAGGTGAGGAGAAGGATCCCCCATTGGTTAGCCTGGTGGGCCCTGAGAGTATAGATAGAGGGATCCAACGGGGTTCAGGAAGGCATAGAACAGGAATAGGACCCTGCTGTTCAGGCCAGTTTCCGTGTTCTATCGCCCCAAGCAGGGAATCCCATCGAGGTATCATTTGGTCTACCCTGGCTTTAGGCTGGAAGGGGGTTGTGTTGGAAATGGCCCTTTTTGCAGGGTTATCCCCAAACTTTTTGCTTCTTCATCCTTTATTTTTCCTGACCTGTGGTTGTTGGCTATAGGACTCTGGGCACTTTACCACTGCTGATCAGGGCTAAAGTGCATGTGCTCTCTCTGTAAATTGATGTTGTGATTGGTTATCCATGATTGGTATATTTGTTTTACCAGTAGGTCCCTAGTAAAGTGCACTGAGTGTGCCAGGGCTGGTAATTTAAATGCTACTAGTGGGCTTGCAGCACTAATTGTGCCACCCGCATGAGTAGCGCTGCAAAGATGTCTCAGGCCTGCCACCGCAGTGCCTGCGCGCAGTTGTTAACTGCCATGTTGTCCTGGCCAGTGTACACACTTGCCAGGCCGGACCCTTCCCTTTTATTACACATTGGACACCCCTATGGTAGGCCCAAGGTACCCCCCTGGGCAGGGTGCAGTGTAAGTGAAAGGTAGGACATGTACTAGTGTGGGTGACATGTCCTGATAGTGAAATACTGCCAATTTCGTTTTTCACTATTGAAAGGCCATCTTGCCCATAGGACAGAATGGGGAATGCTGTGTCCCATGTGTACCTGCATATCTCCCCATAGGAGCAAGACAGAAAGGTCAAGTCTGGGATCCCTGAACTCAGAATTTGATAACGCATCTTTTAGGAAAGATGGTTTTTAAATTCAGTGTTTGAAAATAGCACTTTTAGAAAGTGGCTATTTTCCTGTTCAACCTTTCTGTGTGCCTCTGCCTGTTTGTGTATTGACTGTCTGGTTTGTGAGTGAGAGGGGCTGGGGGTGGCTCCAGAAGGGAGGGTGAGTCAGCACTAGGCTGAATAGACCTATCTGCACTTAGAGTGGTGGGAGGAGTTGCACCTGGGCCTGAATAGGGCTGTGCCTGCCTTCCACAATCCTGGCTCCACCTCCTGCGGTGTGTCTGATGGCCCTGGCCTCCCCTCGCAAAGAAAGAAGACATGCCCTGGCAGAGGGCACCTAGAACTGGTTTGGACTGGATCCTGGACCCCTCACACATGTAAGAACAAAGACTTTTGGGGTATAAGTAGCTGTGTTGAAACCCCAGTAAAATTAGACTTCTACAATCAAGAGGAACCTCTGCCCAAGGAGATCAACTGAAGAAACTGAGGAGAAGTACTGCCCTTGCTGTGTGTTCTGGGGCTGGCCTGCAGTTTGCTGATTCTGCTGAGGGTGAGGCTAAAGGACTTTGCTGTGTGCTGTGTCCCCCCTGCTTGAAAACAAAGGACTTTGCTGTGTGCTGTGTCCTGAGAGTCTCCAAGGGCCCGAGGAGAGCTGGCCTCCTGTTTGCAACTCAGGGATATAAAAGTTTGCCAAGGACTTCTGTAATCTGCCCTACATCGTGTTCTGCTGTTTCTGCTGGGTCCTGGGGCTAATTGCGTGTCCCCAGGACGTTATCCGTGCTGCCCGGCTTGTGAACGCACTTGGCTGCTCTCCACCAGTACTGAGAGCGCCGCGTCCATCACCGCCGCCGACCCTTGAGCAGAACAAAGTATTGAGGACCGGTGTCTCTTTCCCACCGGCCCCCAATTGCCAAAGATTATTGCCCCTTTACTTTGGAATCACCGCCGCACCTCGAGGTGTGCGCCCGAGGCCGGGTCCGCCAAGGAGAAGAGCCGCGGAAGTCCCTTGCCGGCATTCACCGCCGCTGGCCTTGGGGTCCGTAGCGTCATCGTCAAGGCCGCGCTGGGATTGCTTCCCGCGGTGCGAGCCTAACAATGACTCAGAGGCTCGGTCTTGCGGCGCCGCGCTGGGATTGGTCCCAGCGGTGCGGGTTTCCCAGCAACGAGGAGGCTCGTCCTGACGGTGCCGCGCTGTGGACGAAGGAAGAGCGAGGCATCTCTAAGCAACCGGGGTGAAGCTGTGTCCAAGTCTGGGAGCGTTGCCGGAAGAATCGCCGCCCGGAGGATCGCCGCGCAGACCGCCTAGTCCCGTCCTGCCTCAAGGTAACTCCGCTCTGATCGACAACCAGAGCCTGCACCCAAAGCCTTACTGTTGAGCACGTTACCGGCGGGCCGGGTCCGGGAGCCTAACCGCTGCACTTGACTGTCGCGCACTCGCGCATTTAAAAGAGGGCGATCCCCTGATTAAAACGGGACCAACCAGGGTAGCACATTCCGTGCTACAACGGGGGCATCTTCTTTTTATCGCTAAGGGCACCCATTTTGCAACATACAAGTTTATTGTTGACAAAGAGAACCTACAAGAACATTTCTATGAAAAGAGTAACTTTATTTATAGGTATGTGCATTTTCTGATGTTTTGATCTGACCTAAGCTATATAAAGATATTGATATTTTTATAACAACCTGTGTGGTGTACATTTGTGGTGTTTCACTGTGTTACTGTGAGTGTTGGTGCAAATACTTTACACATTGCCTTGTGGATAAGCCTGTCTGCTCGTGCCAAGCTACCAAGGGGGTGAGCAGGGGTTATCAACAGTGTGTACCCCCTTACCCTGACTAGAAGCAAGGGTCCCTATTTGGACAAAGGTGCTTACCTCTGCCAACTAGAGACCCCCAGTTCTAACAATTCCATATATCATTGTTCACTGTGAAATATGCGCTTTTATTCCACTGCGTTTTGTGCAATAAAAGAGGGATTCATGACTTCATAACTGGCAAACTTCAGTAGTATCTACGTTTTGCACTGTACCAATAGTGTTCCTTCAATTAAGGCTTTTAAGTGAAATATCTATTGTCTCTTATAACAAATAATATTTTCTATTGTTAGTGTTCTGAGTAAAGAGCCATAGCTCTTTTAGGGATTTGTTTTACCTTTTAATGATATATTTTGGCCCCCTGTCAAAACGTGAAACGACTCGCCTGGCGTCATAAATGGATCTGAGTAAAGCAGTTGATTTAAGTTGGGCTGGCTGTCCGCTGTCCACCAGGGGATCAGAGGTAGTAACCTCCTATTCCCTCTGACTCCTTGGCGGAGTATCACCTGTCTTATTTGAAGGTCTCCGCCAGTGTGGCAGAGACCACGGCTGCTCCTCTGAAGGCTCTACAGTTTGCTGAGTGTCCGCTATATTTTATGAGGCTGCTCAGCAAACATTTTGTTTTACAAAAACAAACTCCCAATGCAGGAGTTTGTTTTTGTAAAACAAAATGCTAACAACCTTGATACGCTGGACATTTTCTTCCACGATCTGAGGGTCATTTTTAGGTCAAGCCTGAGCCAGCGCGCAAACACTGCTCTGACGATCTGCTGTAGGTACTGTACTGAGGAGAAGCCCCACCCACATTTGTCATTGGCTTGTGTCTTTGTCCTTCGTAACTGCTGGCGTTTGATTCCTTAATAGGCTTGTTAGTCCCTCCTTAGTACGGCCATGTTGTCATTTGTATCCTCCCATGGCTACTGGCCCCTTTACTCGCTTGCTACATGGGACGTGTGTTGTTTTCTTAATTGAGTTTCTCCTACCTCAAGCACGATGACGGCCTGTTGAGGCCCAGGAGGCGGGGCGGGCCGAGCCTGACCCAGGAGGCGGCAGCTGTCCTCCTCGGTTTCCTGTTGCGGGGGCAGCGGTGGAGTCTCGAGGACGCTGCCCGCCACACTTAAGTACCTGCAAGCCCACTCGAGGACTGGAGTGTTTAGGAGCTTGAGGGGGAGAGCGGATTCCCTGGACTGTTCCCCTGGGCTGGCTACAGGACAAAGAGCCTCGGAGGGGTTTAGACAAACACAGATCCACGTCCTTCTCAGATACAGGAGGCGGCAGAAGCGGCAGGGGGTTCGGGGATTTAAAGTGACAGATTAAATAAAGCCCCGGTGCTCAGGATGGATGGCTTCCGGCAGCGCTGGAAATGCTTCCTTTGATGCGAAATTCCAACCTGTTACGGAGGGAAGTCCTCCATTCTAGCCACTTTCAGATTAAAATTCGGCAGCCCAGCCAGCGGCAAATAGTAATTTTCCGAACATCGCATGAATCGTCAGTGGGAGTGCTGGGGTTTAAAATCCGCTACTTAATTGCAGCAACCATTGGGTGCGTGTTAGACTTGGCATCTTTTGGCGTGTTTCCCCTGACTGTTTGCTTTCTGACCTCCCGGTTTTGACTCTGTTTTTGCTGGTGTAATGATTCTGCGCACTTTCCTCACTGCTGTCCAGTGGGAAAGTGCAAGTGCTCCTGTATAAAATGCGTTATGGATTGGTGTTTCCATGATTGGCCTATTTGGTTTATGTGTCAGTCCCTTGTAAAGTGCACTGCGAGTGCCAGGGCCTATAGACCAAATGCTGTTGGTGGGCTGCAGCACTGGATTGTGCCACCCACGCAAACAGCCCGTAAAGTGTAACTCGGGCCTGCCAACGCAGAGCCTGTGCGCAGCCTGGGGCTGCCATGTCGACTTGGCAAGTGCACACACTTGCAAGTCCCTAAACCTTCCCTTTGCTACATGTTAGCCACCCCTAAGGTAGGCCCAAGGTACCCCTGTGGGCAGGGTGCGTTGTACGCGAAAGGTAGGACATGCCCTGGTGTGTGCGGCATGTCCTGATAGTGAATTACAGCCTAGTTCGTTTTTCACTATTGCAAGGCTACCTGTTCCCCCTAGGCCAGAACGGGCAGTTTTGATTATTACAGTTTATAATCCTAACTGACCCCGGGAACATGGTAGAAATTCGAGTTTAGTATGCCTGGACTCAGAATGATAAAAGGCATCTTTTAGTGAAGTTGGTTTTAACATTCTGTGTTTGAAAATACCACTTTTAGAAAGTGGGTATTTTCTTGTCTAACCATCCAAGCCTGCCTCTGCGAGGTTGTGTATTCCTTGTCTGGACTGTGAGTGACAGGGGCTGGGGGATGCCAGGAGACAGGGTGAGTCAGCACAGGGCTGAATAGCAAGATCTACATGTAGATGGGTGGGAGGGGTCGCACCTGGGCCCTGAATAGGACAGTGCCTTCCCTCCACAATGCTGGCTCCACCTCCTGTGGTGCGTCTGATGTCCCTGGCCTACTCACTGAAAGAAGGGACGGAGACTTGTCAACAAAGTGCTCCAGAACTGGTTTGGACTAGGCAAAGGCCTCTCTGCCTTCAGAGAACAAAGGAATTTGGGATATAAATATTGGGGCCCTGACCCCATGAATTTAGATCTCGCTGGAATCAAGGAACCTGCCAAGACGAAGAGCTGGAAGAGCTGCCAGGAGGAGTACTGCCCCTTTGCTGTGTTGTTGCTTTGTTGGGTTGGCCTGCAGCTGCTGCTTCTGCCTTGGGCAGTGAAAGGACTGGACTGAACTTTCTACAAACTTGTGCTGAGTATCTCCAAGGGCCTGGAACCGAGCTGGCCTCCTGTTAAGAAGTCTCAGGGACTGCAAAGACTTCACAAGCCTCTGGGTACCGCTTCTGGAACGCTGTTTCAGTTGCCACAGAGGAAGGGAACCGCAACCGACTCAGTCAACCGAATCCATCCCTGGCCGGTGACCTGTTTGCACCGCAGACCGCATCGCCCCGCTTCGCATCGCAACCCTGGTCTCACCGTGGGCGACGTCCGACGCCGCCAACATCGAGCCGCTGCTTGCACCGTGACCTGTGGGCACCGCAGTTCGCATCGCATCGCTTCACTGAACCAACCGGACCCGACCGACGCGGTCGCTGCAACTGGCTCAAGAGTCGTGACCGCATCGCATTTGGGGCACCGCTCGCACGTCTGCGACGCACCGCTCCGACTCGCACCGCTGTCCGACGCCAGCTCCCGCACTCCGGCTTGGTCGCCTGCATCGCAACCTGTCAGCACCGCATCGAGCATCGTCTCACCCTGCATCGCACGCCTTGGACTCACCGACTCCGTCTGCACGACGCTCATCGAGCCGCTGCCTGCACCGCATCGAGGGACACCGCACCTTGCATCGCTCCGTCTTGCACTGCAACCGCGACGAACGCCGACCGGCTCGTACACTCCGTACCAGCCACAACGAGAAAGGTACTGTGACCGAGTCTGTTCACGACTCTGCTGGCCCGTATCGACGCGGTCGGCTGGAACTGTTAGACTCTGTGGTTTTCAGCATCACGGTAGGCTCGGACGGAGCTACCGACTCGTACGAACTTTGCTTTTGTGCTATTCCTGCAAAGAAGAAGTTACCGTATCAAGTATTCATTCGTAAAGTATAGTATTGTGGATTTTTGTCGTAATTGGTCTTGTCTTGAGTATATAAAATATTGGTTATTTTTCTAAACTGGTGTGGTGTCCGGTTTGTAGTGCTTACACTGTATTACTGTTGGTTATGTGCAAATGCTTTACACACTGCCTCTGAATTAAGCCTGACTGCTCGTGCCAAGCTACCACGAGGGTGAGCAGGGGTTACTTCACGAGTGTAACACCCTTACCCTGACTAGGAAGAAGGGTCCCTACTTGGACAAAGAGGCAAGCCCTTGCCAACTAGAGATCCCATTTCTAACACTGCGTTTCTGCTGTGCTGGCGCTTAATTATGCCTAAAGGTTTCAGGTCTCCAATAGTGTACCTGTCAAAGTTTACCGACAATTGTATTGTGTACTTAATCCTTTTTAGGTCTCGGCCTGCACCAGCGCTTGCACTGGTCTGGCCGAGAGTTTTAGTGAGCGGGTTTTGGAAGTGCAAACCCACTGGCTTTCGGCTGGGTTACCAGCTTGCGTTCACGATAGCGTGCACGCGCGCAGCTGCCATCTGGGTTTCCTATCTCTTCCTCATTTCCTCGTCATGGCTCATTAACTCTCTGGACTCTGATGTTTCAATCGCAGCAGCAGCTCACATTACCAACTGAGGGCCCTGGACTACAGTCACATGAAAAACAACAGCGATTAGCATTTAAATGCAAGCTTTTTTTTGTCTAGTTAGAAATATTGCTTCGGTGGGTTGATTTCAACTTATATCGCTATTTGTTTTATATTGGGAGTCACAGCCTAATTACCAGTATTTTTGTCTCACTCTGTTTTAAAAAAAAATATTTATTCGCGCAAAGCACAAAGCTATATTTAAGGTTACTTTTTCCGCGTCACTTCTTCACTCTATTTAAACTCCACACCCCCCACTCTTATTGTCTCTCTCCTTCTCTCTCTCTCCCCTCTCTAATTCTCTCTCTACTTAATTAACTCTCCCCTCTCTATCTTTTTTAGCCTTTCATTCTCTCTCACCCCTTTATCTGTTTCTCTTTCAAACTCCTTCATTCACTCTCTCTCCCCTTCTTTCTCTCTCTCTATCCCGCTCCACTCTTTATTCTATGTACACCCTTTCTCTCTCTTTCTCTCTCACCACCCTCTCTAATTGGGCATTATATCTTCACTCTATCTCTCACTCGGCAACACCACAGCATCACTCAGCATCACCACAGCATCACTCAGCGCAACCATAGCATCAATCAGAGCCAGCACAGCATCAATCAGAGCCAGCACAGCATCACTCAGCACCAACACAACATCTCTCAACGCCATCACAGCATCACTCAACGCCACAACAGCATCACTCAGCGCCACCACAGCATTACTCAGCAGCACCACAACATCACTCCGCGCCACCAAAGCATCACTCAGCACCACTATAGCTTCACTCAGCGACACCACATCATCACTCAGGGCCAACACTGCATCACTCAGCACCACCACAGGATGACTCAGCACCACCACAGCAACGCTCAGCACCACCACAGCATCGCTCAGCACCACCACAGCATCGCTCAGCGCCACCACAGCATCGCTCAGCGCCACCACAGCATCGCTCAGCGCCACCACAGCATCACTCAGCGCCACCACAGCATCACTCAGCGCCACCACAGCATCACTCAGCGCCACCACTTCATCACTCAGGGCCACCACAGCATCACTCAGGGCCACCACAGCATCACTCAGGGCCACCACAGCATCACTCAGGGCTACCACAGCATCACTCAGGGCCACCAGAGCATCATTCAGCACCACCACAGCATCACTCAGCACGACCACAGCATCACTCAGGGTCACCACAGCATCACTCAGGGCCACCACAGCATCACTAGGCGCCACAACAATATCACTCTGCGCCACAACAATATCACTCAGCGCCACCACAGCATCACTCAGCGCCACCACAGCATCACTCAGCGCCACCACAGCATCACTCAGCACCACCACAGCATCACTCAGAACTACCACAGTATCACCACAGCATCACTCAGTGCCACAACAATATCACTCAGCACCACCACAGCATCACTCAGCACCACCACAGCATCACTCAGCACCACCACAGCATCACTCAGCGCCACCACAGCATCACTCAGCGCCACCACAGCATCACTCAGCGCCGCCACAGCATCACTCAGCGCCGCAACAGCATCACTCAGCGCCGCCACAGCATCACTCAGCGACGCCACAGCATCACTCAGCGCCGCAACAGCATCACTCAGCACCGCCACAGCATCATTCAGGGCCACCACAGCATCATTCAGCACCACCACAGCATCGCTCAGCACCACCACAGCATCGCTCAGCACCACCACAGCATCATTCAGCACCACCACAGCATCATTCAGCACTACCACAGCATCACTCAGGGTCACCACAGCATCACTCGGGCCACCACAGCATCACTCAGGGCCACCACAACATCACTCAGCACCACCACAGCATCACTCAGCACCAAGACAATATCACTCAGCACCACCACAGCATCACTCAGCGCCAAGACAATATCACTCAGCACCACCACAGCATCACTCAGCACCACAGCAGTATCACTCAGCAAGACCTGAGTATCATTCAGCATCACCTCAGCATCGTCTCCGCAACAGTCACCACCACCACCACTACCACCTCAGCATCACTCAGCACCGCCTCAGCCTGCTCTCGGAATCTGGCATCTGTTGATTCTCCCCTAGCGTCTGGCCGCTGCTAGTGTTATAATACAGGTACTAGTTCCCAACCTTCACCCTCCGATTGTTTATGCCCCCTCAAAAAAAAAGCTTTAACAAACAACCATTGCAATAGGCAGAAACAAGTTGCCAGCATTGCAAGAACAAAAGAAAACTGAGGACATTTTTATTGTAAATACTTTTTTTAATATGGTCGTCCAGTTTTACATAATGCCTTCTTGGTCATATATAAAGTAACAAAAATGCTTCTGACACTTTTTTATTATAACTTTTCAGCATGCTGCACAGCAGCCACACTTCTCTGCAGCACAGCTTGAAGACATTGGCAAAGTCAATAGCTCTGGCTAAACACTTATAAGGCCCCAAAGGTGTGACCTATTGGCTATGCCAATGCTTGTTATATTTGGGAACTTATCAAAACCTGCATCGTTTCTAAGACCTCGTGCATAGGTCTGAGAAAAGATGCAGGTTCAAAGCATTGTGCTTTTGTGCTGTCTCCTGTGCTAGACCAGAAAGGTTTGTAGGCAGTGCTTTATATGGGCCAGTAGTGCGTACCGGCACTTTTTAATTTTGAGAGGGAGAGTACCGGCACTTTTAAATAGTGACGTAATACATTTAATTGCTGAGTACCGGCACTTCTCAGCGGCAGCTATTCTTTTAAGTGAAAGCGTGCATGGTGCACTGCACATACACACAGGTAGCTGTCAAAACAACAAGGGCGCAAAACAACGGAACACCGACTTCGGCAATGGCGGCTACTTGTTTGTTTTTGCAGTGCGCCATGCGCACTGTTTCTTAAAAGAATAGCTCCGGTCCGCCACAGTACTCGCCTCAAAGTGAAAGCGCACCCGGCACACTGCAAATACAAACAAGTGGCCGCCAATGACGGTGTTCACACTTAAGCCACGCTTCTGTTTTGCAGATGTTTCTTATTTTTTCATGACTTATGTAGCAAGGATTTGTAGAGATCAAAAGGTTTTGGAACCGTTAGAAACTGCTGAGGTAACACGAGTGTGTAAAGAGCTGCTTCTTTCCTTCACAAAGATACCCCACACTAATTTGGCTAAACTCTCTTTATTAATTAGATTACTTCTTGCAGAAGAGCGCCGGGAAACACGTCCGTGCCGCTCCGATATCGGGCGCTAAATCGCACCCAAAATGGCGGCCGCGCTCGACGTCATCGCGCCTACGCGCGACCACTAGAGCGCGACACTACATATCTCCCTTCTTTACCAAACACACAAAACATTAACATTTGGAAGATAGTCCCAGAGTCTCTCGGCCAGAAGTTACTTCACTTCTCCCAAATCATAGTCTCTGTATTTGGCAGGCCTTACCACAAGTCTCCCTGCCCATGTACGTCTTACCGGAGTGGAGGTGGATACTTCTCCCCTTCCTTCTGCTCGGCTTGCCGGTGTTTCTCCACGTCCTTTAGGGCTCTCTCTCTCCGGAGTCCTGCTTTTGTCCTCCTGCCATTCCTCTGCTATTAGATTATCTTTCTCGTCCTGCTCCACCCTATTGCCTTCTACCCCTAGGTCCTTCTCTTCTTCTCCTGGGGCTGTGTTTCCTGCAGGTGAACTTGGTTTCTCTTGTGTCCTTGATCTTTCTTCTCTGTCCCACTGTAGTATCTTGTTGCACTTGGACATGCGATCTTGCGACCAGACGTTCCCGTCACTTAGTAAGGCAGCTCTGTTGTACACCTGTTCAACTTTCAGGGGCAAGCTGTATTTGCTGTCTCCTTTCCTCCTTAACTGGGCAAGTTTGACTCTGACCCATTCCCCTTTTTCCAGGGACGTTCCTTTCACATTGCGTCTCTTATTGTACTGTTCTGTGTAAGTTCTCTGGGCTCTCTCTAAGTTGTGGTGCACTACTGCCGGGGACCATTTACTCGTGACCGTCTTTTCTTTCCACGCTAGATTGTCCTTAGTGAACGGTTCACGTCCCCTTAGGATTTGGAACGGGCTGTATCCTGTGCCGGTCGGTGTGATTCGGTAGGCCCACAGCATACTTCTCACCTCCTTCTCCCAGTCCTTCCCCACTCCTATGGCTGATTGGATGGACCCCATTATTACTCGATTAAACCTTTCGGCAAGACCATTCCCCGCCGGATGGTAGACCGATGTGTGCTTGATTTGGATGCCATTTCGTTCCATGTACCGGCTCCACTTATCAGATGTGAATTGAGGTCCATTGTCGCTCAAGATGGAACGAGGAATGCCCTCTCTGAGGAAGGTAGCTGTGAGAAACTTCAGCACTGTCTCTGTGTCCATCACCTCCTGTATGTCCAGTTCTGGCCACTTTGAATACCGATCTATGAGAACTACCACGTATTTTGGGGTCCCTTCCGCATCCAACACCGGACCGAGAATGTCTATTGACAATTCCTCCCAAGGGTTGGCTGGATTGTCAAACTTCCCTAGTGACAGACGTAGTAACGTTTGTGACTTGTCCGCTCTTTGGCACTGATCACATTCTCTAACATGCTTCTCGATTTGACTATCCATTGCGGGCCACCAGTACATCTGTTTGGTCCTCAACTTCGTTTTTACGATGCCCATGTGCCCTTCGTGCAACACTGTTAGAAGGTGTGGTATCAACGACCCGGGAGGGACTACTCTCTCCCTCTAAACAGGAAGGTTCCTTGGTCTCCTACGGATAGCTCTTCCCTCACTTCGAAGAATTTCCTTTGTTCCACTTTCAGGTGCCTTTTTTCTGGCCACCCTTGTAGTATGGATACCTTGATGTGTTCGAGGTCCGTGTCCCTTTCATAGGCTTGCTTCCATTCCTGCCCACTTATCACATTTTCATGATCTTCCGTGAATGCCACTCTGACCTCGTCCTCGTCCGTACTTGCGGGAGCGTCCTCCATGGCCGAAGCTCGACTGAGGTAATCCGCCACTTTGTTCTTGGCTCCTGGGATGTATTCCACATCATACCTGTAGTCTAACAATTTCAGGGTCATTTTTGCGATGCGGGGTGTGGCACTTGCGTGCCCGCAGGACGTTAGTACTTTGACAAGGGGTTTGTGGTCCGTCCTGAGTTGGAATCTTGTGCCCCATAGAAATTGGCGGAATTTCGACATGGCCCATACCACAGCCAGCATCTCTTTTTCTATCGCGCTGAACTTCTGTTCTGTTGGTGACAATGTTCTTGACGCAAAGCTGATGGTCGCCTGCTCTCCGTTCTTCCTTTCCTGCATGAGAACTGCCCCTAGGCCTTTGTCGCTCGCGTCTGTGGTCAATATGGATTCTCCATGCGGATCATAACCTTGCAGGGGGACCGCTCTGCTGACGTCCTCCTTGATTTTCTGAAACTCTCCTTGCGCTTCCTCTGTCCACTGAAAGGCAGTTTTGTCTCGTACAAGTAGTCGCAGGTGATGTGTCTTGGTGGCGAAGTGTTGCACAAATTTGCTGTAATATTCGGCCATCCCTAAGAATGATCTCACTTCTTCCTTGCTTGTCGGTGCCGGTGCTTCGCATATTGCTTTGACATTGGCGTGTTTGGGTGTGATGCCTTGGTCACTAATCTCATGACCCAAGTATGTGACCGACGCCATTCCTAGTCTGCACTTCTCCCATTCAGCTGTCAGGCCATTCCTTTCCAAGACTTGTAACACCGTTGCTAGCTTTGTGTTGTGGTCAGCTTGGTCTTTGCCCATTACCAAGATGTCGTCTTGGAAGTATTGTACTCCCTCTATGTCCTTGAATAGTTTGTGCATCAGCTTTTGGAATACCGCCGCTGCTGATGCCAATCCGAACGGCATCCTGCGGAATTGGTAGCATCCAAATGGTGTAATGAAGGACGTAAGTTTCCGGCTCGTGCTGTGCAGTGCTATTTGATGATATGCTGAGGCGAGATCTACGGTGGAAAACCATTTTATACCTTTCGTCTTTGCCAGCATTTCGTCTATTCTGGGTAATGGGAATTTTTCCACTACTATGCACTTGTTCAATTCGCGCAGGTCCACGCACAACCGAACTTTGCCATTGGGTTTCCTCGCTACCACCAACGGGGCCAACCATTGCGAACTGTTAATTGGTTCGATGATCCCTTCTTCTTCCAATCTTTGTAACTCATGTTGCACTGCTTCCCTGACTGCTAGCGGTATGTTCCTCACCTTGTGGGATACTGGTTTGGCGTTTTCCTTGAGTTCAATTTTATGTGTGAATTTCGTTAGTTTTCCCACTCTGCCTCCGAATACTGTGGGGAATTCTCTTTTCATCTTTTCGAAGTCCGATTGGTTGTCTGCGCTGGTCATCAGGACTTGCGTGTCCCCCCTGGGTTCAATTGTATGCCCAACTCGCCCTGGTCCATCCATCCCAGGACAGAAGGCCCTTTTTCCGCCACATATAATTTGCACTCCGCGCTGCGGTTCTTGAACTCAAATCTCAGGACTCGATATCCCACCATCGGGATGGGTTCCCCTGTGAATGTGACCGGACGTATGTCTGGGGGTTCGAGGTGTGATCCCAGGCTGGGTTTGAAGTTCTCGGTCCACACTGTCCTTTGAATGATGGTATATGGAGAGCCGGAGTCCGCCACCATCTTGATCTGAACACCTCCCACGACCATGTCGCATTGTGGTTTCTTGGAGCGACTTCCTTCTATGCCTAGAACTTGTCCTTCGATGCACAACACATTATCTTCCTCTTCTTCTCCACCTCCCCCGTCGTGTGCTACGTACTTCACTGTTGACCACTTTACCTTGCGGCGACACACTTTTTCATAGTGTCCGACAATTCCGCAGTACATACACTTGGCTCGGAAGGCTGGACATCGCTTGTCATATGCCGCGTGGGATGGACTGCCGCACCTATAGCACGTGGTGGCGCCCTCCTTGTTTGATTTCTGTGCCTGTGTGGATCGTGGAGTCCATCTACTCTGGGCTCTCCCTTCCGCCGCCATTCTTTTTCCTCTGTCCGGCGGTTCTAATTCCGTGACTCTATTGACCATGGTCCGCTCTGTACTTTCTTTTTCGCTGCCTCTGCACATCTCTTCGATAGCTCCGCCTTTTTCACCATGGCAATGACGTCCTTCAGTGTGGCGTCCCCGTTAACCCACAGTTTGTCTTGGATCGCTGTGTTCTTCATGTGCATGACAATCTGGTCTTTGATAAATTCGTCGTGCAAGGCGCCAAATTTGCATGTGATCGCCAATTTCTTCAACGCTGCCACGTAGTCATCTATGGACTCTTCTCCCGCTTGTTTCCTCTGTTGGAAGTTGTATCTGTCAATGGACGTGCACACTGCTGGTCTGTAATGGTTGTTTAGGTCTTCAATCGCGTGTTGGAATACATCATCGTCTGCGACCTGCCGTTGCGTGGGGACCAGGTTCTGAAAGACTCTGATTCCTTCCGGGCCTAAGTTGTGGAGTAATATTCTTTTCTTCCTTTTGCTGGGGAATGCCTCTCCACTTTCGTCTTCTATGGCCTCTAGGTAGTTCATGAAGTACTCCCTCCAGTCTTCCCATTTCATCAGAGGTTCGCCTGGTTTTGGTAGGAAGGGTATAGGCGTCGTGAGTGAAGACGCCTGCGCGCACATTGTGGCGTTTCTTTCCGGTGCCTCTACGTTTCCTCTTGGACTGCCCGGTGTGCCCGTGCTTCTGGGAGGTGTGTGGTCTTGATGGGGCCCTGAGGCTCCCCCGTCGCTGTGCTGCACCGCCTCCGCCAGGGCCCTGGATGTCTTATAGGATCTGGAGGGTTGGCTTCCTGCTCCCCTGTGTTTTCTACCCTCCTATGTATGGGGCTGTGCGCTCTCACTTGATTGCCCCTACCTGTTCCGTGGGTGCTGACTCACGGTGGGGCCGTCCTCTGCCACGCTCTCCTGCTGTGCCACGTCCCTGAGCCCGTGGTCTTCGTAGTCTGGTCTATTAGAGCTCCGGTGGGTCCTTGTGTCCTCTTTAATGTAACTGTTGTGGATCGTTTTTTTTTGTTTTTTTCCTATCCCAGTCTCGTCGCCACTGTAAAGAGCTGCTTCTTTCCTTCACAAAGATACCCCACACTTAGTTGGCTAAACTCTCTTTATTAATTAGATTACTTCTTGCAGAAGAGCGCCGGGAAACACGTCTGTGCCGCTCCGATATCGGGCGCTAAATCGCACCCAAAATGGCGGCCGCGCTCGACGTCATCGCGCCTACGCGCGACCACTAGAGCGCGACACTACAGAGTGTAAAACTACATTGATTGCGCCGATGCTTACAGTCATGGCCTACTCCGAATTTCCTGGTGGAGATGGGGGAAAGGTTGCTAATGTTGCCACCTTTTCCGGGTCTCAACTGAGCTGTGGGGGTGGAAGAGAGGCGGGTTCTTAAAAGCTGCGCGCTGTGCTTGGTCGGGTCTGTAAAAATCCAAGACAAGCAGGGAAGGAGCAGGTTCTGGAGCACCACCTTCGGCCGCTTTCTCCCGCACTCATCTTGTTCCTCCCATAGATGCGTGGAGACTGAAAGGAGCAGAGATTGTGGCTGTGTGTGGCTGTGTCTATGTTGGTCGCACAGTTCCACTGTGGCATGTGGTGCTTTTTGCTAATCGCACAGAATGAAAGCGCTGGAGCCCCGGAGGGTGGCAGGAAGTGAGGTATAATAAAATAATATATATTAATAAAATAATATAATAAAAATAATAAAAGACCCAGGAACATTTGCTAATTTGATTAACTATAAATATATAAATGGAATAAATCGTGATTTCAAGTCCACCGTGCTAGGACTGTGGCTTTTGTTTAAAAGATTGAGCTGCATCTTTCCTGCGAATTTGGTATTTGCCTTCCATTTTTTTTCCTGTAAGAATTAAAAACACACCCTGTTGTGCTTTAGTTAAATCAGTGCAAGCACTTGCATCTTGGACCTGTTGTATATAAAGACCTGTTTCACTGTTTGTAATGATTATGTGCTAGGAAAAAGAGAGGGCGTCCTAATCCCTTAGAGGGCTGTCTTCTTTTATTAGAGACCCATTAATAGTTCAGATAAAATGCTTCCTGAAATTACCCACACATATGCTGATGTTGCCACCTTTTCCGGGTCGCATTTACGAGAGTTTGAACTATTGACATTGTAAATGACAATGCCTTTTATTTTTGTTTTAAAAACGAAAACAAAAATAAAAGGCATTTTCATTTACAGTGTCAATACCTCAAACTCGCGTACATGGGCTTTCTCTGCTGGTCCCTAAAAGAAGAAAAAAACCAAATCAGGCTGCCCGCTCTATATAGGACGGATGTCTGATGTACGTACATTAACAACCCCAAGTCGGTCAGGCAGTCAAGTTAAGATTTCTGCTGGCGGAGCGAGAGGGGGCCCCAGGGTCGGAAACATGATGACTGCCCACTCTAAATGGATGGACCAGACTTTGGCAGAGTACCTTCTCCGCCAAACTCTAAATAACTCTAAGTCCTATGTGCGCAGCCTTTGGTTGTGTGCAAAACGTTCTGAGCTCAGGGTATGGCCTTTGGCTGTGCAAAATGGGCTTTGCAGATTCTGCAGGTATGGATGTTGGTCATGCACACTGCATTAGGCCATGTGCATCTGTGACGGCCATCAGTGAATGCATTTTTGTATGAGTTTCCTAAAATACATTGCGGAAGCATGAGTATCCGTGCTGGCCATCTTTGAATGTATTTTTGGGGTAGCTTTTTTTGAAACATTAAGAAAATAAATGTAAATATGCTTGACACCCGTGTGCCATTGCACTTTCATAGGGGACGATCATCAAATGGTATAAAAACAATTTTAATAAGGACACTCAGCAAGAGGTGCTCAAAATAGAAGGGAGATAGGTTTAGTAGGGGGGATGCAAGGAGCAGGGAAAAAGACAAAGAGAGGGATAGACAATAGCCTTTGAGATGCGCTACAATGCAAGGTGTACTGTCAGTAGTGGAAGGGTTGACGTCATCTAATCAAAACACGGTTAGATCGAAATGCTTCTGAGCAGGACATGCACAGGACTAGAGAACAAGCAATAGTATCAGTAGCAGGGACGTGAGACAGACAACAAGCTGTTCAATCATGAGCAACAGGTTGACCCAAAGACCACTATGAGTATAGGTGATGTGTTAGATTTGAACTTCCCTTTCCCATAATGCACTCGTTATGTCATGTTAGGTTAGCAATGTGTGGCTAAAATAGATGCTATTTGTATTTACGTTATGCAACCCACTGAGTTATCGTTGCTGCATGTAGGTTTTAGTTAGCCCGTGTGACTCCATTTTGTATTTCGCAATCACTAGAAGACTGCTTGGGCTGTGCTCGTACTAGGCCTTATTTCCTAACCCGCTTGCCTCAGCAGAACGCTGTATTTCGTTATTATTCTCTTATGCGGATGATTCTCAAATCATTTTCTCTCTATCCATGAAGAGAACTACAGAGATTTCTCCCCTTCAGTTGGGTTTGAGGAATATCACATCATGGATGCAATCTAACTACCTCAAATTAAACGGTGGAAAAACCGAGGTCCTTATACTTGGGAAAAACAAGGAACTTTGGGGTCCTCAACACTGGCCCTGTGAGATGTGTGCTCTTCCTATACCGGTCCGCCAAGCTCGAAACTTGGGCGTCATTATTGATGATGCACTCAGTATGCACGCCCAAGCTGTCAAAGTAGCAGCCACCTGTTTCACAATCCTGAAGTGGCTAAAAAAAGTCATCTGGATGCTACCAGAACCTACTCAGAAAACTGTTGTTCATGCTTTGATTACTTCAAGACTTGACTATGGCAACGTTCTTTACTTGGGATCTAACAAGGAGGTGACTCGTAGGCTGCAACTGGTCCAGAACTTCGCAGCTAGGCTTTTATGCCGGATCCCTAGAATCTCTTCTATCTCCGGTCATCTTCGTGACCTGCATTGGCTCAGGGTGGAGAACTGAGTTAAGTTCAGAGCCCTGAGTTACATGTTTAAAATCAAAATTGGAGTTGCCCCCAAATACCTTCAGTCGTTGGTCCATCCCTATGTCCCTCTTCGCGACCTCCGCTCATCCACTCAGGGGAGGTTTTCTGTCCCAAAAACTAAACTATTGCGAATGGGTGGAAGGTCTTTCACACACCTAGGCCCCTCACTTTGGAATGTCATGCCGCTAGCTCTTCGAAACGAAACAAATTATATTCAATTTCGCAAATCCTTGAAGACATGGCTTTTCAATCAATAGCCTGCTGCCTTGTTTAACTCAGTCTCCGATCTGCTTCTGCGCCGGGAAACCATTTTTGGGTAGCTGATGCGCATTATAAGTTTAATTAATAAATAAAAAATAAATAAATAAAATTCTCATTTGTCCAAGGCTGTAACTCAACTTGCTAATGAACTGTTATTCTGTTGGCACATTCCAATCTCTACATGTAGCTTTGCTCCCACGTTAGGAGACGCTGAGACTCGGCACAGTGGCCTTGAAGCACTGATAATGCACCCCGCTGGCAGGTGCAAGCCCATCTTTGTGTACCTCCTTTGTTCATGCCTGGCTCAAGCCGGTACTTTTCCATCAGAGGTGTGTCCGAAGTCTTCAGAAGGGTTTATTATGTATTAGCGTACCCTGGGGTGTCAGTCCCCTCGACAGACATCTTAGGGTGAAGGTCTGACTGGGCTCCTCTGCAGAGTATATGCTAAATAAATGCAACTCATATTCTCTACTGTCTGACCGACTCTTCATTTTGGGGAAGGCATAAGAGGAGTTTATAAGTAACGTCCTTCAGTTGGCGCCCGAACAGGAACCCCACAAAGTGTGGCCCCCTCACCCGTAATCGGGTCGCAAGGGCCGGGGTGGTGTCTGGTCGGTCGGGCAGATCTGGGCCCCACACACAAGACCGAGCTTGGTTCTCGCAGCTGCCCCGCCCTTCCGATCGGGCGGATCCTCGGCTAGTGGTCACTGGCTGGGGTCCTGAGAAGGCGAAACCTTGGAGCTGACCATTTGGTCTGAAGAGTCGGCAGTGGAGAATAAATTTGACTCGGCCTGTGTGCACCAGGTAAGTGACTTGGTTCTTGGGAAAAAATGGTGCCATTCTTGGTTGACACGAGCTTCTGGGCTGTGTCTTGATGCAGTCTCCGGACTGTCTTGTCTGCAGTTTCTGAACTGCCTCGCTTGAACGACATAAGTTGACGGGCTGTGTCTTGGTACGGTTTTAATACCGTCTTGGTTTGTACTTGGTGGGTTTGCGAGCCCTTGTGAGAGGCACAGAGTGTTTGCGAGCAATCTGACGGACCAATTGGTAATTCGGTTCTCCTTTTGAAAAGGTCTGGGACTGATCGTGAACTATCTGCTAGACCAACTGGTAATTGGCGTATTTTCAAAAGGGTCTGGAGCAAGAGCCTGCCTTCTCCGGTTGATATGGTCTTCGGACTTGTCATTTTGAACGTGATGCAGTCTCCGGGATGATTTGTGATGTCTCCGTGTGTTCGAGTACTGCGCGGTTTGTGGACCGACACTGGTGATAATGCTGGTGATATGTGTGTTTGAGCGAGGAGTGACTGTGCTTTCCGGATGGTTGGCTTTGGTTTGTGTTTCTTTTTTTGTTGTTGTTCTAATTTCCTTGTGTTATACTTGTGGACGTTGTTTGTCCATTAGGGACAGTGTGCGTCTTACATTAAGATGCCTTGTTTAAGTAAATTTGGATGTTTCGGATGTCGATGCTGTTCTACTGATGCGCGCTTGGAAGAGAGCCAGCCCGCACCTCCGGAGGGTACTCCGAATTTTGACATATATGTCAAGCATGGTATTGGCACTATTATGTTTAGCACGTTGTGGAATAAATATACGAGGGACAATGCCGAACTACAATAACCACTTACTGGCTCATTTGATGAACAAAAAATAAATTTCCTGCAGGATAAATTGTTTGCTAAAAGGAGTAGGCAGTCGATGTTTGATTCTTTGAGAGTGTGGCAGAAAGAGGCAAAGCAGTGACGCATGCGAGCAGAGAAAGAGGTCCAGAAGAAGCAGACACAAACGATTACGCAAAAGGCGGTAGCCTATGAAAGGGAGAAGACGGAGAAAGGTATAGAGCGTGCAAGCAGGAAGTTTCGCTTGCAGACTGACAAAAATGATGTTGTTGGGGAGGAAGGAGATGAGCTTGTTGAGGAGCTTTTGGATTCTCGCCCCCCACCTCCCTATGCACCACAGCGGATATATCCTACAGTCCCCTTGTCCCCGTCCTCGACCTCTGGGGCTGTTCCCTCGGATGCTTCTGGTACTGCTGCCCAGGCCCCAGCTTCACTTGCTTCTCCGACCTCAGCCCCACTTGCCTCCCTTGTATTCCCACCGGCCACAGGAGTGGACACTGTTACCTCCCCCGTCCTGTCCCTTCACTCTCCTGCCCCGTCTCTGGGCTCCGCCTCGTCCACTACGCTCCCTTTTACACCTACTACTTTGTCCCCCTATATGATGGTGCCTGTCTCTGTATCCGTTCCTTCCCCTGGGAGTGTACCGCCCCAAACCCCATTGCATACTGAAACGCATGCACATGGATTTTCCGGAGCCAACTGGGCGGCGGCGCGAGACCGCATAGAGAAGGTGTTGGTGCGCTCTGCTGTGGGTACTGAGGAGAAACAAATAGTGGCGAATCAGGCAGCTCAATGGGCCCGGCATCTGATTTATAGTGTGGAGGATGTGTGGAGTGTCAAGAAGGATTATGAGCCCTTCGTACAGCAGCATGCCCTTAAGCACATGTCCGCCACACTGATAGCGCTGTGGGAGCAGTGTTTCCAGGGTACTGCACCGCAGATTATTTATGACATACGAGACAGAGTATATGTTACAGACATGGCCCCGAATAAAGTTTTTAGTAATGTGTCTACACTAGTGGGTTACCGAGGCAGACTACTCCAAAAGGTCCCGATGCTAGGGGCACAGCACCCCATGAGGGAAGTTCATCCCATTTACCACCCTGAAATACCAGAATTACGCGACTCTACGGATACTGTAATAAGACCGCGAGTCGATGCTCGGTTTCAGGAACAATGGATCTATGCTCCCTGGAAAAGGAGCGAGGTCCTTTCCCTAAAAAGCCAGTTACCGGACCCAAGGAAAAATCCCACTGCATATTATAAAGAATTGACAGAGGCGGCCTCCTCCACAGTAATGACACTAGCTGATATAGAGCTGTTTTTCGGCTTACTGGTACCAGTAGATATATGGAGACAGGTCCATACGCAAGACCACGCGTTGGAACTGGGTAGCACATGGGACGAGATCAAAGCATGGGATAAGGAGCGCAAACCCAGTGAGAAGCCAAAGGCGGAGCTATTGGCTTTACCGGGGCGTATCATCGCCTATATGCACTCCCTTATCCCGCCGAAGAAAGTGGATTGGGGTAAGTTGACTGCGTGTCGTCAGAAAAAGGATGAGAGTGTGTTGGATTTCTTTACCAGATTTGAAGGGGTGTTCCTAGATTTTAGTGGTCAGGACTTGTCACAGGAGGGTGGTGTCCGTTTGTTTGTGAACGGGTTTGTCACTAACTTACTACCTGAGGTTACCTCTAGGTTGCAGGCTTCAGAAAGTACCTGGACGACTTTCTCTCCGTCAGTCATATTGAGTATGGCCCAGTACTATGAGCATAGAGAGAATGAGGACAAGGAAAGGGTAGAGAAGAAGTCAAAGGATCTAAAGACGAGGGTGTTGATGCAGCAAGTTGCGAGAGGAAGAGGTAGAGGACGAGGTTCGGGTCCACGGCCTCCCCGATCTAACAGGAGCGGTGCCCCTGTGGGACCCAACCAATGTGTATACTGTAAAAAGGAGGGACATTGGCGGAACGAGTGCCCGGAATTGTTGCAGAAAGGTGGGGCTCAGAGAGACCAGGGTTTTGGAGGTAGAGGACGAGGGGGAGGAGGCCGAGGGGGCACGCAGTCGGCGGACACATCTTAAAACAGACAGAGTGGGAATTATTTTGACGACCCTCAGGGACGACAGTACTACCACGACGATTATGACATGGATGAAGTGACGGGGTTGTCTCACAGCTAGGACAGCCAGGGGCAGGGCAAGGGACCAGTATCGATACCTGTAAATCAGCGTGGACCATATGTTACTGCAGATTTACAAGGTACCTCCGAGAAATCCCTAGTCGATACAGGGGCTATGAATAGCTCTGTTTCCAGTTCACTGGTCCCGGGGGCAGCTCTGTCTGGCCAAAATAATGTTTCAGTGGGTTTCTCAGGCATGCCGGTTGTTAGCCCCATTTCCAAGCCTCTTGCTTTGACTATCGGTCCCTTTACAGTTGACTCACCATTTCTTCTGACGTCCAATTGTGGGGAGAATTTACTAGGATTGGACCTGTTGAAAAGACTGCATGCGACGATTTCCTGTTCCCCGGACGGCATTTACATGACTGTTGGCCCGCGAGTCGTCTATGCCAAACAATGCTTCACAAAGATAACCCCCTCCCTCCTGAGTTCCGAGATGTGCCATGCACGTTGTGGGCCACAGGTGATACAGATGTGGGGTTGCTCCAGATCCCACCAGTCTCTATACAGGTACAGAATAATGCCAGATTGCCCCGAATTCCTCAATACAAGATATCACAGGCAGGTGAAAAGGCCTTGTTGCAAATAATACATGAATTGATTAAGTCTGGTGTGGTTGAAGAGACAGCAGCGAATGTGTGCAATAGCCCTATCCTCCCTATTCTTAAAAAGACACCCTCGGACTGTCCTGACACCCACCCTGATGTTTACCGTTTCGTTACTGATCTTAGAGAGGTCAATAAAATAGTGGTTCCCCAATATCCTGTGGTTCCTGACATTACAACGATCCTGACAATGATTCCATCGACCGCCAAATTCTTCTCCGTGATTGATTTGAAGAACGCTTTCTTCAGCATCCCCATCCATCCAGATAGCAGTCACCTTTTTGGATTTGCCATAGCCGGTCGGAGCTTTAGATTCTGTCATGCTCCACAAGGCTATACAGAAAGCCCCAGTATTTACAGTCAGGCTCTGAAAGCTCAGTTGGATTCTTTGGAGCTTCCCCCTGGTAATGTGTTGCTGCAATATGTCTACGATATTCTAGTGGCTTCAGACACTGGATCGGGCTATAAAGACGCCACGGTAAAATTACTGCTGCATTTGGCACATCACGGACACAAGGTGTCCCTTTCGAAGTTTCAATATTGTCCACAGGAGGTCACCTACTTAGGTCACCTACTGTCGAAGGAGGGCCGCAGACTAACACCTGAGCGCATAGCCGCGATCACTAACATGCCTGATCCTAAGACCCAACGTGAGGTACACGAGTTTCTGGGGATAACTTCGTATTGTCGGCATTGGATACCAAATTTCTCCTTACTAACAAAACCCCTCCTTTACCTGACCACTAAAGATGTGCATGAGCCTTTGCCTTGGACACCTGCATGCCAGCAAGCTTTTGAACAGTTAAAAACTGCGCTTTGCTCTGCTCCTGTGCTTGGTACTCCTGACTAACAGAAGCCTTTTGTGCTCTATGTACATGAGGCCGACGGTTGCGCGCTTTCGGTACTAACACAGGGTTTCGGTGGTAAGCAGAGACCCTGCGCTTACTTTTCTGCCATTTTGGATAATGTCGCCAGAGCGCTCCCGAGCTGTCTGAGAGCTGCTGCGGTGGCAGTGGTTTCTTTCAGGCAATCGGCAGGGCTCGTACTTGATACTGACCTCACGGTTATGGTACCTCATGCTGTGGACACACTTTTGAACATGACAAAGACGCAGCACCTCACCAGTGCGTGTCTCACTGGATATGAGCTGACCCTATCTGCTCCGCACGTTACCATTAACAGATGCGCTACTTTGAATCCAGCCATGTTACTACCCCTCCCTTCGGAAGAAAAGGACAATTATGTCCATGATTGTTTGTTCCAGACTGAAGAGGAAATGAAGGGATGGGTAGACCTGACTGATGTTCCCTTATCTGAACCCCAAGGGGAACTATATGTCGATGGCTCTTGTTTCAGACTGCCGGATGGCACTACTACTGCAGCCTATGCAATCACCACATTACATACCGTGGTTGAAACATCCCGTATCCCATACCAGTCAGCCCAAGCTGCCGAGTTAGTTGCCCTTCTGAGGGCCTGTGAACTGAGTGAAGGACTGACTGTTAATGTTTACACTGACAGCCAGTACGCTTTTGGGGTAGCACATAATTTTGGGCGCCTCTGGGCAGAGAGAGGGTTCCTGACATCTCATGGGCAAAGGATACAACATGGCCCGATAATACTTAGATTGTTATCAGCATTGACGCTTCCTGATAAGCTGGCCATAGTCAAATGCAGTGCCCATAAGGCTGTTGTGGATGATGTTGGAAGGGGTAATGCATTTGCGGACCAAACGGCTAAGGAGACAGCTAGATCAAAGATGAATAAAATGTTCATGGCAGGTCCTGCTAGATGGGTTCCAGACAATAAGATGTTTGAGGATACAGTGGAAAGCGTGAAGGAAATACAAAGAGAGGTGACTGTAGATGAATTGGAAATGTGGGAGGAGAGGACAGGACGTTTGGACGAGGATGGGTGTTGGACTGATTTGTCAGATAAAAGGAGATGGTTGTTGCCGAATGCGTTTGTCTTCCCTGTAGTCACCATGGCCCATGGCCCGGCGCACATTAGTGCCAAGGGAATATGTAGGCTATTAGACCCAGTATGGCGGAACGAGAATATCCCTAAGGTTGCCGCACACCTGGTGAAGAACTGTATTATTTGCCTAAAGCACAGTCCTGGGAAGGGCGCCCCTACACCTGCTGGTAATTTTGCGCCACCTTCCTTCCTTTTCGAGGTTCTCCTGATGGATTTCATCGAAATGGAATGAGTAAATAACATGAAATATGTACTAGTGGTAGTTTGTGCGTTTAGTAAGTGGGTCGAGGCATACCCAACTAAAGAGAATGCGGCTGTAGCAACAGCAAAGGCACTTTTAAAGGAGTACTTCCCACGCTACGGTTCTGGAGTGACAATGGGAGCCATTTCAATGCTAAAGTCATTGATCTGGTGTGTAAGGGCCTCTAGATTATGCAGAAATTCCATGCAGCGAACCACCCCCAATCAGCGGGCCTTGTGGAAAAGTATAACGGCACACTCAAATTGAAGTTAGCGAAAATACATGAAAGTACAGGATTGAAATGGCCAGATGCGTTGTCTCTGGCATTATTGTCTACAAGAGTTACTGCACACTCCAGAACAGGATTATCACCCTACGAGGTGGTCTTTGGGCGTCCTGCTAATGTATGGGGCGTCCCAAGACCCAAGCGTTTTTCTGAGATAGAGTACCCTCTTTTGATTGATTATTTGTATGCTCTGTCTAAAGACCTCCGTTCTGTTCACCAACAGATCCATGCCGCTCTACAACCAGTGCCAGAGGGTCCCGGACATCAAATCCAGCCTGGGGATTTTGTAATGATACGGCGGTTTCAGCGCAAGTCCTGTTTGGAGCCAAGGTGGAGAGGTCCTGCCCAGGTGTTACTGGCCACTCGGACAGCTGTTAAAGTGGATGGCCGGAAGCACTGGGTTCATGCTTAGCACGTGAAGAAGGTGCCTCTTCCGCTTCCATACGATTCCTGGGTGCGGGACGGGATTGTCGACCAGGAAGGCGAGCTGGTCCCCCGCTTTGTTCCTTTCTCTGACGCCCAACTGAGAGGGGCGCAGACCGACAAGGAGAGTGACGAGGTTTTATTCGAGGCGATTCCCCCTGAGATAAGGGCTGCCCCGGATGCTCCAGCTCCTGGCAAGAAGACCCCTGAGTCACGATCCCCAACTGAATCTGAGTCCTTGCCCCTGTTTGTTGATCAAGAGGAGCCTGGGCGTACCAGGTACAATCTGCGGCCCCGACGGAAAGACAGTGCACCGGCAGAGCAATACAGGAGTTAGGGAAGGACTTGAGCATAGGGGACAGGTACTGTGTCTCTGGTGCCTGCTTTAGATGAAAGAAGAACACCGGTGCACTGTCCTGAACACTGGACAGGATCGCTGAGGGTATTTGCCCTGGAGGGAGGTTGGCCTATCCTGAAAGATGAAGAACTGTTCTCAGTAAGGGCCGCAATTGTTTTTCAGTAAGGGCTGTGGTTGTGCAGCTCCACCGTGGGAGTGTTTTGATGAACGATAGGAGCCTGCCTGTGAGGCTCCAGACGAACACAGGAAAGAAGAATACCCCTCTGGCTGGTTGTATTGTGGCCCCAATTCCTAAAAGTACTTTCTAAAAATATCCCTTTGGTCGTCCCATTCCTGACGAGGAGCAGCCCTTTGCAGCTCCGCGTCTCACTCCACATGGCCCCGTTTGGTCCTCCTGTTCCCCCAAGACTAAAATAGTGTTTGTGGTAATAATTTAGCTTTCTCTGCTATTTGTATTTGGGGGGCTGTTCTTCCTAGAAGAGAAATATCCTTTACGTGCTTGGATAAGTACTACAACAGCACCTCCTGAACATATTATTGGCACTTTAGCACCCCACAAAGAAGAACACCGGAAGTTATATAAAGATAATGTTTTTATCCAGTCGTTGCATCAGACACATGCTGTTTTTAACACGACAAAATGTTGGGTGTGTGGGTTGTTACCTTCGGTTACGCATCAGAGTGAGAATTTGCTGCCTATGCCTCTGTCCTATGTTGATAGCTGTGAGGGTTGGTTCACCTTGCTTAGTTTGATCCGCTCATTTTCCAAGTCTGACTCTTTGGAACATAGGAGCACCAGTTCCCGTTCTCTGACAATGAATGTGTATCCTCAGCATAGATCTCCACATGGTGTCTCCCCTGGAGATCGACTATTTGATCGAGTATTCTTGAGCTCCTGCCTCAGAGCGGCAAACGGGGGTAGGAAGACAAACAGAACAGGGGTGGACAGAGATAGGTTCTCGCAGTTCAACATATCCGAATATTACCAATCCTTCCAAGCCCGCAATGTCACTGAAGATAAGCCTATACCCCTGGCAGTGTTGGATGTAGCAGTTCCCTTTTGTGTTCAAGGGACGGGAGACGTAGAGGTAGGGAACAGTAGATGCAACGCCATTTCCATATTGCCAATGCCTAAGACACTGCCATTGATCCCACCACCCAATGTTTATTTCGTTTGCGGTGATCGTGGTTATGTGTGGCTGCCTGAGGGATGGTCCGGGCGATGTTACCTCTCTTACCTCCTTCCCTCAGTTTATATAGCTCCTTCCAACTATCACAGAAACCATCGCCTACAGCGTAGGGATGCCCCAGTTTTCCAAGTTAAGAGGGTTGTTAATCCAGACAATATTGACCAGACAGATACTTCTTTGCAGCAGTTTACTGACATAATGAAGGGTCTCATACTGTTCTGGGGTCCCATGTGCAATGCCCGCAATATTCGACGTCTAGCCAGAGTAGTTGAGGGAGTCATTAATACCACTGCAGGTATACTGACCAATATTACAGTTGAGCTCCAGGCTACGAGACTTGTCTCGCTTCAAAACAGGATGGTTTTAGATGTTATCTTAGCTGACAGGGGTGGAGCCTGCCGTGTCATCGGCAGCAGTTGCTGTGTTTACATACCTGATAGTGCCCCGACTGTATACTCTGCAATACAGAAATTGCACAGACTGGCCTCCGAAATTCATGAAGACAATGGCACATGGCCCCTTTCGGGATGGCTTTGGGGTCTATTGACGTCTTGGGGTTGGAAGATACTTCTTGTCCTGATAGCCATTGCAGGGGTTATCTTCACATGTTGTCTATGCATAAATTGTCTCCCAGCCTGCTGCACCTATTGCATAAGCAAACTCTCTCCTAGTGCTCTGTTGCCCAAACGTGATAATAAGTGCTCCCATGTCTACAGTGTCTGTAACTGAGACCGAAAAAGGTGAACCAAAAGCTCACCAGATCACTACTTCTATCTTCAGATAAAGTGTCATGTAGCTATTTATGTTATACCCTGTGTATAAATAATGGTAGATGAGGGTGTAACGTTCCTTGCTTGTGTCCCTCTCCCCAGTAGTTGACAGAAAATCTGTCTGTAACAGTTATTACAGACATTTCAAGCAATTTTAGCTGTGCCACTCTCAGCAGTCCAATCTATGTCTTAATTTTATTTGAAGGTCGCAGAATGTTTGAAAGTCATGATATGTGTGATGCATTCATTGTTATGAATATACAAGAGCTCTCTTCCTCTCTTAGTTACATGTATAAACTGTATTTCATTCTGCCTATTTGTACTAATAACACAACCATTTATATAGGTCACACCACAAGCTGAATTGCTTCCTGAACCTTTAATATAAGGCTTTAAAGCCACCCACATTAGCAATGACCCTTGCTTAGAACTCAAAGGAATAAAACAATACATTTACCCACTAGGATTGAAAATTGACAGGATTGAAAACTGTCTGCAGGATGCAAACCATCAAGGCTCCTTAAAAGACAGCAATGACGTCTTGATCGCCAGTTAATTTAACGAAAAAGTCATTCAATTCCCTTCTGCAGCTAAATTAGTCTATTTTCGAAACCATTAGTTCAAATTAATGTATACATCGACGTGAATTTAATCGCAAGAATTTACTGAGACATTATTAGATATTGGGGCCTTTCAGTTAAGGTCATGTAGTAAGTAAACAGTGGAGAAGCACCTTTAAACATGCTTCTTAGCCAACTAGACTGCGATGCTTTTTCTTGTTAAAAAAAATCATATAAAATAAAGTCGCACTTACATGACACCATAATCCAGCACAAACATAAAGGTATAATGCAGTATGACGTTAATGATATTTGAGGCAACGCCCGTGAAGATTTGAGGAACAGTAATTCCCTAAAAGAGAAAAGATAATTAAATATGTTAACATATTAAATGTGTGAAAATATGAGGTTAGAGAGAAGAAACGCTTTTCAGAAATAAAGCTAATTCTACCAGAGAACGTGCTGTTTGTGTTTCCTCATCATTCAATTGGTGTTGGGGAGGAAATTCTTCCAGGAAATTCTTAGAGGAATTAGAACTTTCTCTGTAAAGCGGAACATCTTGTTACCACCTAGCTTTAAATCACGCTTACCATACTAAAGGCACGGGGCCAAATTCACCAAGGTTTTTTTTGCATTAGTCAGACTTTGCATGTAAAAAATGAATTAATAAATTCTGAAACTATCAATACAAAACCGACTCGTACTCCACAGAGTGAGTTTCGATTTCCTTGCTCTCAGTTATATATGCTTAAATTCACCTTTACTAGACCCAGGTAAACTGACTGATGTAATTAGGAGAACTGCCTATACCTGTCAGGAGTGTCTGAAACCTCTGAGTTACTCTGGACATAAACATTTCCCTGGCACTTCATAGATAATCAATATTGTAATGCTCCCTCCACCTGCTAAGGATCCTAAGAAGGATTTTCCTCATTTTGGATTCCTGCAACTAGTGCAACCAACCACTGTACTTGTTGACTACGCCAACAGATTTTATCTGGAAGCATCTCATTTCCTGCTCCACAGGCTTAATGCAAGAAATTGGATTATTAGCTGACGGGGGTGAGAACCCCACCCAAGTAGCAAACACAATCCTTGTCAGAGTGAACTACAAAAGTCACTAAATAAACCTGTGCTTAACCCTCTGGTAGTGTGGCACCAAAGCAGACAGGTGTAACTTAGGGGCAATGTGTAAAGTATTTATGCAACACACAAAAAAATATATAGTGAGAACATTACACAAGAAAAACCATTTTACAAAAATAGAGTAAGATCAAATACATAAAATGCACCAAAATAGCAGCACTCCAATCAGGCGAAACAGAATTATTAAAGTTTCAAGTAATAGCAGAATCAAAAAGCACAAAGCGCAACTTCCAGTTATCTGGTCACCCCTGGAAGTTTGTTGTTCCCCTGTAGCTCAAACAGGGTAACTGGCCTTTGGAGTCCCTTCTGGGAATCCTTGGTTCAAGGCAAACATGCTCAGTCTTCCTTCTTGAGACATCAGGGCAGTCCTTCTTCTGAATCTTCCAAAGGTCCAGTATAGTTCTGATGAGAGGTTCTGAAGTTGTCATTCTTATACCCAGTGTCAGCCTGTGGTGGGGGATGCCCCCTTTGTCTAACCTTTCCCCTTTCCTGGATTAGGCTGCAATCTGTCTGGAGTGCAAAAAGGCAGGCAGGCCTAGTTGTGAGCAGCATCTGTCAGTGACAGGGCAGGCTGACCTTAGAAGTCAGGAAGGGGTGAAGGGGTAGACATAGCGCTGAGGATACCCTTTCAAGCTCAGGAAGGGCTGAATCCAACCCCCAGGACATCCTGCTTAGGAGAGAAACACCCTGTCCACCACCCAAGGCCCTTTTTCCCTATGTCTGGAAGGAATACACATCACACTACAAGAGAGAGATTTTACAGTCATGTGAACCCTGGACACAGGCAGGAAGGTACATTTGGGTTGGGCAGAAAAATGGCAACTTTCTAAAAGTGACCAGAATATCAACTTCGGAAGACCGTCGAAATAAATATTGTGTCCCAAGTATAGATTACAAAAACATCACCTCTCTGGAGTCATTAATAATAGAAAATCTATACTTAATAGGTTTGATATTTTCAAAAGATATTTAGGATACAATAGTCAGGCAATATTTCCATAACTGATATTCAATAAGTACATCCAAACATGAGTTGGACCCTGCACCCCCTTGAAGGTCCCCCTTCCAAATTTGACACCTCCAATACCAATATCACCCTAAGCACATTGAATGACTATCGACCAGTGGTTATCTTAGCCAATTCTGCAATCAGACAAACACAATCTGCACCCTTGGTATACTCAAATACTTGCCACTCCACAAGGGACTAAAGGCCTCTAGAAATGTTTTAAACATTACTCAATACGTCTGTGTGAATCCTACCAGTGCGTCACAACATCATCCACTTAAATGATATACCCACACTGATTGCAACATCAATTGGTGATTCATAGCATCTAATCTATTAGCAATGGACCATGCATTTCACCAAGGAGACCCCGTAAATTGTGAACGTATTTGATTGATCATCCAGTAACAGAGCCAAAAATTGTACTAGATTTTTTGGGGAAAAGATAAGTGCAAAATCACAAATGGCATGCAACTGCATTAAATGCTGCCCTCATGCCCTGAAGAAGTTCAAAATGAAACTGAATATCATGACAGTCTTCATGATCCCTCACTTTGAGTAAATATGATTGGCACAACATGCCAACGTGTGTCTAGCAAACATGCTGTCAATGGGCTACCTTTAAAGAGACTATTGAGAGCTGGACGATTTTTGGTCCATATACCTCTCGGAGCTACCACCGTCATCACTTTCACCAGGGCGACAGAATGACTCCTACTTGTGGGCTATTGGGGCATGATATCCTGGATTCAGAATTTCTGCATTGATTTCTGCATATATTTCTCCAATTACATGCAGTATTTTTACATGGACTATGCAGAGTATCTGTGTTCTCAAGATATTTGCAGTACGATAGAAGGATTAAACAGGCACGTGTAATGACGCTCCATGTTGAAATTATAAGTCTTAAACTCTTTATCTTCATTTGAACCATAATTTTGGAAGTGGTCTTGGATAATTTTATGATCACCTAAGGTATTTTTGAGCTGCAAGGCTTCAATACAGAACACCAAGAATAATCAACAGTAGGTGCAACAGTAATGTGACCCTAAATGCCCAGTTTATAAAAACAGAAGTAAATCTGAACATAAAGAGTGACTGCTGTAAACAGGTGCAGATTTGCAAGTCAAAGCGCCTTGAGACCTTCACGGGTGAGTAGTGCTTTATAAGATTACTGATAAATTGATTGATTGAAGGCCAATTTACAAACATTCTCAGTATTATGTCTGTAAAGCTGTGCCAGTGCCAGGTTTCCAGGTGTACTACTGGGTCCGTGATGTGACATTGTTTATTCATATGTTGTTATTCCTACAATGCAGAATTGTGAGCACACTATAGGTCAGCAAGTCTGGAAGCCAGAGCTTAGATGCACTTCACATTTATTTCCTTTTTAGTTATTGTATTCAGAACAGATCCGCAGACATATGGCTTGTCACATTGCTGGCAGCAACGTTGTCTACTCCATAGACTATTAAACATCACATTGCAAAAATCTGGAATCTTTTATTACACTAAGGAAAATCTAATTTCAAAATTATCTCACAAGGACCACCAAACCTTTTTTTAGTGCAGCCTCTTGCATAGTTTCCTCCGCCTTGGTGCAACAGTTGGTACCCAGAGATTGCCTCTCCATAGATCTTTTTGCTACTAACCCCTTCAATGCCTTGGACGTAATGGTTATATCCAAGGCTGTGGCGCTCCGGTGCCAAGGACGTAACCGTTATGTCCAAGGCCTGCTATTTAGAAATCCCTCTGCTGCTAAAAGCAGAGGGATTTCCTTTTTTTTTCTTCAGCCTCGGGAGCTGGGGCAGAGCTTCACCAGCTGCCTGAGGTTTTTTTTTTTCAGTGTAGTGACGATCGCCGCGTATGGCGCGCCAACGTCACTATACTGAAAGTGAAAGTGAAATGAGCCTATTGGCTCATTTCACTTTCACTGCCTACGTGCTCCTGGGGCTACCTCAGCCCCCGAGTGTATGGCGCGCCGACGTCCCTACACTGAAAGTGAAATGAGCCGATCAGCTCATTTCACTTTCACTGCCTAAGTGCACCTGGGGCTATCTCAGCCCCCGAGCACGGAGGAAAATAAGAGAGGTACCCTTCCCTAGTGGATCCCTGCTTGGGGATCGCTGCAGGAGGGTGATCCCCAAGCAGTGATCCACCACTAAACACCAGGGAGGGGGGAGCGGACCCTCTTGGGCAAGGGCCTTTGCTCCCGCCATAATTATTTAGCCATATTCAGTCTTTCTGCCCCCCGGGGGGGCAGAAAACACACTAGACACCAGGGTTATTATTTCCTATCTAAAAGAGGAATGGGGGTTGCCCAGAATGGACATGCTATTGTCCCCACCCCCTAAAACAAAAGGGACAGTCTTTCTGGCCCCAGTTGGTGGCAGATGGGGGTTCTTACTCCCGTTCTGCCTCCCAGGGAAGGCAGAAAGCCCACTAGACACCAGTGATTTCATTTTTTTAATAAAAGAGGGATGGGGGCTGCCCACAATCCGCAAGGTCATGCCGCCACACACAATTATAAAAACAGAAGCCTTTTTGCCCCTCCTGCCTGGGGGCAGGTGAGGGTACTCGCCCCCGATCTGCCCCCTGGTATGCCAGAAAGCCCACGAGGCACTAGGGATTTTAAGTTTTTGAATATTTAGGGATTGGGCTGCCCAAAATAGGCATGCCAATGCCCCCACCCCCAAACAAAAAAGGGACAGTTTTTCTGCCCACCTTGAGGGGCAGATGCGGGTTATTACCCCCGATCTGCCCCCAGGGGAAAAAAAGCCCACTAGACACCAGGGGTTTAAAAAAAAAAAAAAAAGATGGGTGTGGGCTGCCCATAATGGGTGATGAAAATGCCCCCCTCCCATAAAAAATAGCCCCAGTCTTTCTGCCCACTAGGCACCAGAGATATGTTTATTGGCATGTCAGGGAGCAACCCCTTTGACAAGGGTTGCTCCTCTTTTTTTTTTGTAAACACAGTTTGGCTGCTTCTGCCCGCCCTCCCCCCTTTGGGGCATATCAGCCATATTTTTAGGCTCATCTGCCCACAAGGGGGCAGAAAACCACTAGACACTGGCTTCTGTGTGTGCTTGTGTATGTGCGTGTGAACTGGAGCTCGGTTGATGAACTGTGTGTACTGGCGTTTGGCTGGCTGTGTGTGAACCTGCATTTTTCAGGTGGTGTATGTGGACTTGTGCTTAGCTGGCAGTGTGTGTGGACTAGCACTTGGCTGGCAGTGTGCGTGCACTGTCGCTTGGCTAGCAGTCTGTGTGGATGGCACATGTCTGGCGGTGTGTGTGGACTGTCGCTTGGCTGGCGGTGTGTGTGGACTGTTGCTTGGCTGGCGATGTGCATTGATGGCGTTTGGCTGGCTGTGTACATGGATGGTGCTTGGCTGGTGGTGTGCATGGATAACGCTTGCCTGGCGGTGTGGCTTGCGTGAATGCTTCAGCATTTTATTACCCAGAATCACCTGCAAACCTTTATTTTAGCTAAAAAGTCACAACTTCCTCACATTTCTGTGTGGAAAGGTTGTGGGGTCACTATGCCACCACCCAGCGTTCCCCTTGGTCTACTGATAAAAATGATACCTCACATGTGTGGGTGCCCAAAGCAGAGAACCTAAAAACGTATAAGATCAAAAACTGAGGGGGAACCAAAGTTGGTCCAAAAGGGCAGTTTTATTTTGATAAGTTATTGAGCTGACTCTGCTTTTGGCACCCACACAAGTGAGGTAGCATTTTTTTCGGGAAACGGAGGGGAACGCTGGGTGGTGGGAAATTTGTGCCAGCGTAGTGATCTCACACCCTTGGCACACAGTAATATGAGCAAAATGTGACTTTTTAGCTAAATTTGAGGTTTCAAGGCGATTCTGAGTAAAAAAACGTTGGGGGATCCACTCAAGCCACACCTCCCTGGACTCCCCCAATTGTCTAGTTTTCAGAATTGTCTGGGTTTAGTCGGTTTTCTGTGATGGCCCACAAGCCAGGACAAAAAACGCAAGTGCCCCCAATCTATCACAAAACAACAAGTTTTTGTAAAAGGGGCACCTACATTTTTGGTCCCGGGCTCAGCAGCCATCTAAGGAAACCTACCAAAGCCAGACATTTCTAGACATCTGGGGGAGTCCAGGGAGATGTGGCTTGAGTGGATCCCCCAATGTTTTTTTTACCCAGTATCCCCTGCAAACCTCAATTTTAGCTAAAAAAAAAGTCGCATTATCCTCAAATTTCTGTGTGGAAAAGTTGTGGAATCACCGGGCCCACACAAAATTCCCACCAACCAGCATTCCCCCAGGTCTCCCGATAAAAATGCTACCTCACTTGTGTGGGTGGGCCAAGGGCCCGCGGCAGGGAAAGGCCCAAAACGTTTTGTAGAGGCATCAAAAATGATCGATCACAAAACCACCTGGTTTTGCAAGGGGGTCATCTCATTCTTTGGTCCCAGACTCGGCGACCATCTAAGAGAGTCTACCAAACCCAGACAGTTCTGAAAACTAAACACCCAGGGAAGTCCAGGGAGGTGTGCCTTGCGTGAATCCCCCAAGGTTTTCTTACTCAGAATCCCCTGCAAACCTCAAATTGTGCTAAAAAATTGCATTTTCCTCACATTTCTGTGTGGGAAATTTGTGGAATCACCGGTTTGACACAAATTTCCTACCATCCAGCATTCCCCAAGGTCTCCCAATTAAAAGGGTACCTCACTTGTATGGGTGGGCCAAGTGCCTGTGACAGGGAGGAGACCAAAACGTATTGTGGAGATATCAAAATTATCTATCACAAAACAACCTGATTTTGCAAGGGGGTCATTCGCGTTTTTGGTCCCTGGCTCGGCTGCCATCTAGGGAAACCTACCAAGCCCAGACATTTCTGAAAACTAGACACCCAGAAGAGTTCAGGGAGGTGTGGCGTGCATAGATCCCCCAACATTTTCTTACCCCGAATCCTCAGCAAACCTCAAATTTTCCTAAAAAATCAAATTTTCCTCACATTTCTGTGTGGGATCACCATGCTAGCACGCATTTCCTACCACCCAGCGTTCCCCTGTGTCTCCCGAGTAAAATTATACCTCACTTTTGTGGGTCGGCCAAGGGCCTGCGACTGGGAAATGTCAAAAACATAGATATTGAGCTGGATAGCACAGCGCTATATTTTTATTTATATACATTTTTAGGGGATTCTGCATTGGACACCAAAAAAAGTGAGGTGTCATTTTTATCAAGGGGACCAAGGGGGACGCTGGGTGGTAGGAAATTTGTGCTGGTGTGGCGAGCCCATACAGGAACATAAGGAAAAAGTGATTTTTTTTTAGCTAAATTTGAGGTTTGCAGAGGATTCTGGGTAACAAAACTTCACACCTCACTGGACGTCCCCTAGTGTCTAGTTTTCAGATATGTCTGGGTTTGGTAGGTTTCCCTAGAGGGTTGCCTAGCCCAGGACCAAAAACGCAGGTGCCCCCTTTGCAAAACTAGGTCGTTTTGTGATACATCATTTTGATGTCTCCACAATACTTTTTAGGCCCTTCCCTGTCGCTGGTACTCGGCCCACCCACACAAGTGAGGTATCATTTTTATCGGGGGACCTGGGGGATTGGTGGGTGGTAGGAAATATGTGTTGGCCTAGTGATCCCACAACTTTACCCCACAGAAATGTGAGGAAAATGTGATTTTTTAAGCTTAATTTGAGGTTTGCAGGGAATTCTGGGTATGAAAACATTGGGGGATCCATGCAAGTCACCCCATCCTGGATTTCCCTGGGTGTCTAGTTTTAAAAAATGTACAGGTTTGCTAGGTATCCCTAGGTGCCGGCTGAGCTAGCGCCAAAAATCCACAGCAAGGCACATTACAAAAAAAGGTGCAGTTTTCACTGGAAAAATGTGATGTGTCCACATTGCGTTTTGGGCCGTTTTCTGTCAAGGGCACTAGGTCTACCCATACAAGTGAGGTAAAATGTATATTTTAAGACTTGGGGGAATGCTGGGTGGGTGGATGTTTATGGCTTCCTGCAGATTCCAGAACTTTCCATTACAGAAATGTGAGGAAAATGTGTGTTTTTTGGACAAAGTTTGAGGTTTGCAAGGGATTCTGTGTAACAGAACCTGGTGATAGGCACACAAGTCACCTGATCCTGGATTTCTCTGGGTGTCTAGCTTTCGAAAAAGTGCAGGTTTGCTAGGTTACCCTTGGTGCGGGCTGAGCTAGGGCCCAAAATCCACAGCTACGCAAATTGCAAAAAAAGGGTCAGTTTTCACTGGAAAAATGTGGTGTCCACATTGCGTTTTGGGCTGTTTTCTGCCGCGGGCACTAGTCCTACCCACACAAGTGAGGTACCATTTTTATTGGGAGACTTGGGGGAGTGCTGGGCGGGTATAAGTATGTGGTTCCCTGCAGATTCCAGAACTTTCCATCACAGAAATGTGAGGAAAATGTGTTTTTTTTAAACAAAGTTTGAGGTTTGCAAGGGATTCTGGGTAACAGAACCTGGGGAAAGCCACACAAGTCAGCCCATCCTGAATTCCCCTGGGTGTCTAGTTTTGAAAAATGTACAGGTTTGCTAGGTTTCTCTAGGTGCTGGCTGAGCTATGGCCCAAAATCCACAGCTATGCACATTGCAAAAAGAGGGTCTGTTTTCACTGGAAAAATGTGATGTGTCCCCGTTGCGTTTTGGGCTTTTCCTGTCATGGGCACTAAGCCTACCCACACAAGTGAGGTACCATTGTTATCGGCAGACTTGGGGGAATGCTGGGTGGGTGGAAGTTTGTGGCTCCCTGCAGATTCCAGATCTTTCCATCACAGAAATGTGAGGAAAATGTGGTTTGTTTTGCAAAGTTTGAGGTTTGCAAGGGATTCTGGGAAACAGAACCTGGAGGGAACCACACAAGTCACCCCGTCCTGTACTCCCCTGGGTGTCTAGTTTTAAAAAATGTACAGGTTTGCTAGGGTTCCATAGGTGTCGGCTGAGCTAGGGCCAAAAATCCACAGTTAGGCACATTACAAAAAAATGGTTAGTTTTCATTGGAAAAATGTGATGTGTCCACGTTGCGTTTTGGGCAGTTTCCTGTCGCAGACACTAGGCCTACCCACACAAGTGAGGTACTATTTTTATCAGGAGACTTAGGGAAACACAAAATAGTAGAACAAGTGTTATTACTATTTGTCTTTCTATGCATTTCTGCCTTCCAAATGTAAGACAGTGTGTAAAAAAAAAGTCATTTTGAACAATACCCTCTAATTCACATGCCCACAAAATCAGAGACGCACAAATAACCACTGCTTCTAAACTCCATATTTTGTTCCAATTTCAGAAACACATAGGTTTCCTTGATACCGATTTTTCACTCCTTATATTTTACCAAATTAATTACTGTATACCCTGTACACAATGAAAAAACATTGCAAGGTTCAACTCAGTTATTGCCTCTGGGTACCTCGGATTCTTGGTGAACATACAATCCTCATATAACCCCGCAACCAGAAGGATCCCGCGGATGTAACAATATATAGCTTTCAAACATCTCCCATAGTTAGGAGTTACAGGTGAAAATTAAGGCACAAATGGCTGTTTTTTTCAACAAAATTTCAATATTCTTTTAATTTAAGTGTTACTTTCCATAGGAATACCTTGAAGGATCTACACAAATGACCCCTTGCTGAATTCAGATTATTGGTTTTACACCCATTTCTATCACAAACTGGGAGGAGGTTGAAAGTACAAAAATAGGAAACATAGGCTATGTCCTAGTAAAATACCAAAACTGTGTAGAAAATGTTGGTTTTCTGACAAGTCTGCCTGTTTCAAAAGCTGGGAAGAGAAGGATTTTAGCACCACAAACCCTTCGCTGATACCATTTGCAGGGAAGAAACCCGATGCTTTCTTCTGCTGCACTTTTATCACATTTAAAAAAAAAAAATGTAGCTGTATTTTGCCTAATTTCTCAGTCCCCTCTAGGGGAATCCACAAACCCCTGGTACCTTTAGAATCCTCAGGATGTTGGAAGAAAAGGATGCACATTTGGCATAGACACCTTGGGGCATATTTACAAGCCCCTTGCGCCACTTTGCGCCATTTTTAACATGGGAAAAGTGACGCAAAAGTGGCGCAAGGGGCTTGTAAATCTGCCCCCTTATGTGAACAAAATGTTATGGGGGCCTAAGCGAGAACTACCTCAAATAGTAAAAAAAATGCATAGTACAGGGGTGAAAAGGCCTGGCAGCGAAGGAGTTGAAAACGCAACTTCTGCTACTGTTCCAGACCTATGGTGGCCTCCCAAACAATTCATTATGCCAAGGATCGCTGTTATGGCATTTATGCTATGGGTAGGCCGCAAGTCTCTCCTATTTCTAATGTATTTGCCTACAAAAGTGAGCAATTAAAGGGAACTCTCATGTTGTGTAGTTGTAAAGAAAAATGTTCTGAGGCATTTTCACAGTCTAGGCATTTTGGGGTTCTGGACCTTCCCATCCACCATAAAGTTACAGGTTATAGTAAACTCTATGGAAATATTTGAATTGTATGAATCTAAGGCGTGAGGAGAGTGTGAAGTCATTGTTGTGTTCTTTTTATTCTTCTTCCTCAAAGTCCAGTTCTCATTAATCCCACTAGTATTTTATGGGGAGAGGGTGAGGAGTGTTAAGTACTAAATATCCATAAATCCTAGAGGTTCCCTTTCTGACCAGTTGTTCCATTGTCACTTTGGTGCTAAAAGATTAAATTCGGGGACAGCCCTTAGCTTGATCTTTTGGAGTTCAAGAGTATGGCGTAGTTGCAAGTATCAAAAAAGCTGTGTCTTACATAGCGAACATTCTGTGGATAGTTTTTCAAATGACTTCACATGAAAGGAAGTCCATTTATCTCCTAATTTTGAAACACCTATCAGGCCCCAGGACAGAAATCCATTCAGGTTTGCTTTCTGGGTGAGCCCTGGTCCATACCATAGGAAAGCTTTATTAGTTAATGTTCCCTACCACTTGGTGTGTTTTAGGCTGTTACACCTACATATGAGGGGTATTCTAGTGACAGGTAAGGACATTCAATGCTTAATGTATTAGAAATCAAAACTGTGCTAAGGTAAGACAGTTTCATGCATTCTTCCATTTTGAATGTGACATTGTAATACACCACGTGACTGTGAATATTGAGAAAGTCGATGTCAATATAAATAACAATACATTCATATATAAAAACGAAGTCGCATCTTTATTTACAAATTCACCCGTTATGAACTCCATGTCAAGCATAACTCAGAAATACATAATTAGGCAGAGGCTGAGACCCAGGCCCGAGTTCACTGATTGGCAGGTCACAGGTGGGGTGGCATGTAGCCAGCAGGTCAATGTGCGAACAGGAAACCCCAGATCAGTCCCATAGATAGGAGCAGCAACACCACAATGGTCAAGGGAGATTGATCCCAATAAAGCACACTTGGCCGGAGGGGTATGCACGTTCCCAAAACACCATAAAGTCAGATGCCACATGAAATTAGGAACACATATACAATTAGCACACAGCACAGACGGTACACACAGTGATCACATGCTCCCCATGATGGACATCGGGATATGTTACCCTCTGGCTGCATTGTGTCCACGCAAGGTCGAGGCCCACTTGGATTCCTCATTGAATACATTAATTTAAAGCTCCAAAGACAGAGGTTTACATCCCTTACCAAAGAAGGATCGCCTAAACTATTTTATGGCATTCAATGAACTGTATAGAAGCCCATGTCATGCCTGTAACTAAAGTAAAGTTAATTCTAGCCTGCGTCCCTGGGGCCATATAGAGAGCTGTACATTTTTTAGGGAACAGCAGGCCACAATATTTATTTGTAGGAGCTGGTGCATAAAAGGCCAGTGGACTGTATCAAAAGCATTCTCAGAGTCCACTAGTATTAGTGCACATGAACCCAAAAATGTACTGCCTCTCGCCATTGCCACATGTAAGTGCCTAAGACAATGGCACCGGTGAGTACTCCGTCCAGGCATGAAACCATTTTGATCCCTACTACCCTTGATAATCTATTGGCCAAGATCTTTGCCAGTATTTTAGCCTTGTGTTAATTAAGGAAATAGGATTATATGATGAGCATTCGTTTGGCAGTTTGTCTGTGCAGTAGAGGTCAGGAAATGTATTCTTTCATGCTCCTGGTCTGTTGTGCGCCTGGAGGTTTTTCAAAGACAATTGACAGGTAGAACGGACATGTGAGCCTTAAAAAGTGTGTAGTAAAAAGCCCCTTTTTGCATGTCCACCCACATTTCTTGCTAGAACCACCTTCATTGAAGAGAACGCCATCCTCGACACCTCCCAGTCCATATTCCGCAGCAACCACAGCACCGAGACCGCCCTCCTCACCGCCACCGATGACATCCGCATGCTACTGGACCAGGGCCACACTGCGGCCCTCATCCTGCTAGACCTCTCCGCAGCCTTCGACACCATCTCCCACCACACTCTCGCAGCCAGACTCCACAATGCCGGCAAACGAGGAACCGCCCTCGACTGGATCCGCTTCTTTCTCACCGGCAGAAACCAAAGGATCAGACTCCCACCCTTCCTCTCCGAATCCACAGAGATCAACTGCGGAGTACCCCAAGGATCCTCACTCAGCCCCACGCTCTTCAACATCTACATGACCGCCCTCGCTGCCATCGTCAGACAGCATGGGCTCAGCATAGTATCCTACGCCGGCGACACCCAGCTCATCCTCTCCCTGATGAAGAACCCCGAAGACATCAGACTCAGTTTCCAGGAAGGAATGAAAGACGTCGCGGCCTGGATGAACAACAGCTGCCTTAAGCTCAACTCGGAGAAGACAGAGGTCCTCGTCCTTGGACCCTCCTCCACCGCCTGGGACAACACCTGGTGGCCTTCCGCCCTCGGAAACCCACCCACTCCATCAAACCGCGCCCAAAGCCTCGGCATCATCCTTGACTCCTCCCTCACCATGATCCGTCACATCAACGCCGTCACCTCCACCTGTTTCAACTCCCTCCGCATCCTCCGCAAGACCTTCAAGTGGATCCCCCCGAATGCAGAAAGACCGTCACCCATGCACTCATAACCAGCAGACTGGACTACGGTAACGCCCTCTATGCCGGAATCAACAAAACCCTGCTACACAAGCTCCAAACCATCCAGAACACCTCAGCCAGACTCATTCTCGGAACCCCACGACACGAGCACATGGCCCAGCACCTACAAGATCTCCACTGGCTCCCCATTGAGAAGAGAGTAACCTTCAAGCTACTCACCCACGCCTACAAATCCCTCCACAACATCGGACCCAATTACCTCAACAAAAGAGTCTCCTTCCACGTACCCAAAAGCAACCTCCGCTCTGCCGACCTCGCCCTGGCAGAGACCCCACGCATCTGCAGACCCAGAGCAGGTGGAAGAGCCTTCTCCTACATCGCAGCAAAGACCTGGAACGAGCTCCCAGTCAACAACAGACGTTCCCCCACCCTGCACACCTTCAGGAAGAGCCTCAAGACCTGGCTCTTCGACTGATCCAGAGCTGTACCCGGCACCTCACCCCCCCCCCCAGCGCCTTGAGACCCTCACGGGTGAGTAACGCGCTTTATAAACCTCTGATTGATTGATTTTACTGCTTTTTTCATATCTGTGCACTGGGACAATGCTGGCCTGTGCCCAGTGCATTTACTCTGACCCCCCAAAAACATGCTGAATTTGGCTATATCCCTGGTTGACATATTTAACTTATCTAAAAGACCCAAGTATATGACACAAAGTGTATATTAAATGTCAGTAGTGGATTGCAGCAACATATTGGTCCCCCACTAAAGTGACAATACAAAGCTTGTTTCAGACCTGCCCCTGCAGCCTTTGTGGCCAGTTTTAAAACTGCCTATTGGACCTGGCAAAATAACTCTCTTGCCAGGCTTAAACCTTCTTTTTTGATACTTATCAGTCACCCCTAAAGTAGGCCCTAAATGCCCTGGGCAGAGTGCATGTATATTTTATGTTTTGCATGACCTGGCTGTGAACAACTTCCAAAGTCGTTTTTCAATGCTTCAAGGCTGGCTCTCTGATAGGAAAGCGCTGGGTTTCAGCATAACACTTTATAATGCTTAACTTCAGATTGGGAGTATCTACAAAAATTATTCAATCAATCAATCAGGGAATTGTAAGCGCGCTACTCACCCGTGACGGTCTCATGGCGCTGAGGGCGGGGGTCCGCAGATCTGTTTAGCCGTAAAGCCAGGTCTTGAGGGTCTTCCTGAAGGTGTTCAGGGAGGGGGCGGGTCTGATGTCTGCCGGTAGCTCAATCCAGGTCTTGGCTGCAAAGTGAGAGAAGGATCTTCCGCCTGCTCTGGCTCTGTGGATGCACGGGGTTTCGGCCAGTGCGAGGTTGGAAGATCGGAGGTTTCTTTTGGGTACGTGGACGTTGATTCTGTCGTTGAGGTATTTGGGTCCGTTGTTGTGTAGGCATTTGTAGGGGTGAGTGAGGATTTTGAAAGTGACTCTTTTCTCCACGGGGAGCCAGTGGAGACTTCGTAGGTGTTGGATGATGTGTTCGTGTCGGGGGATGCAGAGGACGAGTCTGGCGGCGGTGTTCTGTATTGTTTGGAGTTTGCGGAGTAGGGACTTGTTGATGCCGGCGTAGAGTGCGTTTCCATAGTCCAGTCTGCTGGTGATGAGTGCGTGGGTGACTGTCTTCCTTGACTCAGGGGGGATCCACTTGAAGGTCTTGCGGAGGATGCGGAGGGTGTTGAAGCAGCTGGAGGTGACGGCGTTGACCTGTCGGTTCATGGTGAGTGATGAGTCGAGTACGATGCCGAGGTTCTTGGCGTGGTCTGAGGGGGTAGGTGGGCTTCCAAGGGCGGTCGGCCACCAGGTGCTGTCCCATGCAGAAGGGGTGGTACCGAGGACGAGGACTTCTGTCTTCTTCTTGGCGTTGAGCTTCAGGCAGCTGTTGGTCATCCAGACTGCGACGTCTTGCATTCCTTTCTGGAAGTTGAGTTTGGCAGTGGTGGGGTCTTTGGTGAGGGAGAGGATGAGCTGGGTGTCGTCGGCGTAGGATACGATGTTGAGGCCGTGTTGTCGGACGATGGCTGCAAGGGGGGCCATGTAGATGTTGAAGAGGGTGGGGCTCAGTGATGAACCCTGTGGGACTCTGCAGGTGATTTTCGTGGGGTCGGAGAGGAAGGGTGGAAGTCTGATCCTTTGGCTTCTTCCGGTGAGGAATGATCGGATCCAGTCCAGGACTGTTCCTTGTATGCCTGCGTCGTGTAGTCTGGCGACTAGTGTGCGGTGGGAGACGGTGTCGAAGGCCGCTGATAGGTCGAGTAGGATGAGGGCTGCGGAGTGGCCTTGATCCCGGAAGGTGTGGATGTCGTCTGTGGCGGCGAGTAGGGCGGTCTCTGTGCTGTGGTTGCTTCGGAATCCGGATTGGGACGGGTCGAGGACGGCGTTCTCTTCAATGAATTGTGTCAGTTTCATGATGACTGTTTTCTCTGCAACTTTGGCTGCGAAGGGGAGGAGCGAGATGGGCCGATAGTTCTTGAGGTCGGTGGGGTCAGCTGTGGGCTTCTTGAGCAGGGGTCTGACTTCTGCGCGCTTCCAGTCATCTGGGAAGGTGCCTGTTTTGAAGGTGGTGTTGATGGTGCGTTGTAGTTTGGATGCGATGGCGGCCGCGGCTCTGTGGTAGATGTGAGGGGGGCAGGGGTCGGTCGGGGCCCCCGAGTGGATGCTTTTCATGGTCGAGGCGGTGTCTTCGGCCGTGATCGGTGTCCAGTTGGAGATGGTGGGCTGGCTGGTGTTTCTGGGGGGCGGGGGGCCGTCTGTGGCGCCTGGTGGATAGTCGATGAAGTTCTCGTAGAGGTTTTTGATCTTGAGGTGGAAATAGGTTCCGAGCTTGTCGCAGAGGTCTTGGGATGGGGTGATGTCTGTGGCTTCGCTGCGTGGGTTAGTGAATTCCTGAATGACACTGAAAAGTTCCTTGGAGTTGGTGGAGTTGGCCAGGATTTTGTTGTGGATGAAGTTCCTCTTGGTGGCTCTGATCTGGTTATGGTAGTCCGTCATGGCGTCCTTGTAGGTGGTGTGGTTTTCGGTTGTCTTGGTGTTTCTCCAGTTCTTCTCCAGGCGTCTGCAGGTGCGTCTGGCTTCTTGGAGAGCGGTGGTGAACCAGGCGGCTTTCCTGGGGCGTTGTCTGTCGGGGTTGCGTAGCGGGGCGAGCTCGTCTGCGCAGTTGAAGATCCAGGTGTGGAGTTCTCTGGCTGCGTTGTTTGCGTTGTTTGCGTCGGGTGCCCAGGTGTGGTTGTCTCGGGTGAGGGTGGAGTTAAGTTGCTCGTCGGTAACCTTGCTCCAGTTCCTTTGAGGTGGGCGTGGGGCTGGTTTGGGTGCCTTGGGTTTGTTGATGGTGAAGTGTACGCAGTGGTGGTCGGTCCATGGCGGCTAATTTTAATAATAATTTTAATAATATTTAAATAATAATAATTTAAAATCCAAATTAATGGTCAAGTCGGAGACAAAGCTGAGACTAATGTAAAGGGGTTGACCGTCCCCTGACCGGATGTCCATCTAGATGTCCAGGAACTTAATTAACTCCAAATGATGCCTATGCTGTCACTGGCAGATGTAGCGAATCCTTAGTCCTTTCTACCTTTTGTCTTCATAGCCAACCTGTCTCCAAGCCAAATGGGAGGGCGACCTGCCCCAGAGGGGTGACAACAAGGGAGGGTTTTGCTTATTATCATAGCCAAACCTCCGGGTGGGCAAAGAGAGCTTTGCATAGAGGAAGAAAGTTTCTGCCATTTTGGTTTTAGGTAGGGAGGGGCACTGTGAGATGTTGTACAGTAAAACACATATATGTGCTGCACAAATTGGTAAGGTCACCCTCAGGGAACTTTTACCCCATTGTTGGGGAGTCGCCAAGAGTCCCCACCCCCCACAGGCTGCCACTGGGCATAAATGCAGAACCCCCAATACACTCTTTAGTACACCCCTGGACCTGTGCAAGCCAGAAGAAGCACTGCACTTGCTGTTATGACCTGTGAGGAGAACGCTAAGAGCTGGACCTGCTTCCACTTGTCCCCTGAACTGAGAGGTGGACTCCTAGGGTCAGGTGGCTAAAGTTCTGTTAAGCTTCAGGGGCAAAAGCTACAAGAAGTCCACTTTCCTGAGAGAGCCTTGCTGGCCAGTTACACCTGGATTTGCAATGAACCCTGATGGTGGCTTCAACTAGAGTGTGTCCTCACCTCTAAGTGGTTTCCTTAAAGTCCTGGGGCACTTGAATAAGTGCAAGAGTGTACTCCTAAAGTGGCTTTGTGCTGCCTGGTAAATATGGAGCAGACTCCTGCACTCCCGTAGCGCACAAAAAGTGACGCACTGGTGGAGCAAGGGCTTATAAATAAGCCCCTAGAGTTATAAGCATAGATAAATGGCCCAGATGGATTTAGGCCCAGATCTCTGTACTGGGGTGAATGTATGACATTGTTCTGCATTCTGTCCATCAACTGTTGTTTTTGCATTTGTCACCCCGAGTGGGACGGGTATGCTCAGACGTGAGTCCCGTGCTCTCCATGCCACTGGAGTCAAGCTATCCTGGCTGATGAGGGCTGAAAGCCCGAAACCGGTCCTAGGATGCTTGTTTCCAGTCCAGGGAGGACCTGGCTTGGCAGTTCGGGCTGGACTGTTCCCATGGGGCACAGGGTCAAGACTGATTTGCATATGGCTAGGTTCAAACTGGAATGGCATGGTGAGCAAAAAAACGATGGATTTAGGCCCAGATCTCTGTACTGGGGTGAATGTATGACATTGTTCTGCATTCTGTCCATCAACTGTTGTTTTTGCATTTGTCACCCCGAGTGGGACGGGTATGCTCAGACGTGAGTCCCGTGCTCTCCATGCCACTGGAGTCAAGCTATCCTGGCTGATGAGCGCTGAAAGCCCGAAACCGGTCCTAGGATGCTTGTTTCCAGTCCAGGGAGGACCTGGCTTGGCAGTTCGGGCTGGACTGTTCCCATGGGGCACAGGGTCAAGACTGATTTGCATATGGCTAGGTTCAAACTGGAATGGCATGATGAGCAAAAAAACGATGGATTTAGGCCCAGATCTCTGTACTGGGGTGAATGTATGACATTGTTCTGCATTCTGTCCATCAACTGTTGTTTTTGCATTTGTCAACCCGAGTGGGACGGGTATGCTCAGACGTGAGTCCCGTGCTCTCCATGCCACTGGAGTCAAGCTATCCTGGCTGATGAGGGCTGAAAGCCCGAAACCGGTCCTAGGATGCTTGTTTCCAGTCCAGAGAGGACCTGGCTTGGCAGTTCGGGCTGGACTGTTCCCATGGGGCACAGGGTCAAGACTGATTTGCATATGGCTAGGTTCAAACTGGAATGGCATGGTGAGCAAAAAAATGATGGATTTAGGCCCAGATCTCTGTACTGGGGTGAATGTATGACATTGTTCTGCATTCTGTCCATCAACTGTTGTTTTTGCAACTTTCTAAAAGTGGCATCTCTAAAATAGTAATGGTAATTACAACTACAATAGTAAGCAGGATTTTTCACTACCATCCTAAACATCCCAAACATGGCAATGCTACTTCTTTGAGATTTGGAATTACTGCTTAAACACAAATCAGGGAATTCCCAATGCTAGCCTATGAGAGGAGTAGGCCTCAGAGTAGTGAGAAAAAAATAGGGTGTTTGTCACTACCAGGACATGGCACACAAAAAAGGCACATGTCCTACCTTTTACTTACACAGCACCCTGCCCATGGGGCTTCCTAGGGCCTACCTGAGGGATGACCTATATGAAGTAAAAGGGTAGCTTAAGGCCTGGCAAGTGTTTTTAAATGGCAAGTCAATGTGGCAGTAAACAGCACACGCAGACCCTGCAGTGGCAGGCCTGAGAAAGGTTTGAAAGGCTTATTTCTGTGGGTGGCGCAATCAGCGCTACACGCCCGCTAGTAGCAATTATTTTGGAGGACCTCGGTATATGGGATACCACTATACAAGGGACTCACATGTAAATCAAATATGTCAAACAGGTATAAACCAATCATACCATGTTTAAAGGAGAGAACATATGCTCTTTAGCAAAAAGCCAACAAAAAGAGTGTCAAAAATATAGGAAGGCAAAATCTTGGGGATAACCCTGCAAAAAGGGCAGGTCCAACACTTTGCCAGTACTTTCTCTGACGGCTATCCACCCTCGTGGAACCTATCTTGGCCACAGCCTACTGCCTTGCCCCACTGAGAATTTTTGACTTCCATTTCAGGCACTAAATCAGAAGGCAAAACTTCTGACTGGGACAAACCTGGTCTCTGTATCTGAACCGCGCTCCATTGCAGGCCTTAACTTGTGCCTAGATACTGGTCAAGTGCAACCAGAAGACAGCAGTTAGTGCTTAATGCTTTTTGGAGCTATTTTTATTTAAAACTTTAAAAAGTCGTAGCTCTGGCTCCTCCTAATTTTGTCATTTTGGTGTAATTTTGCTCATTAAAATATTCTCTATTTTTTAAATTCGAGTAGGATTTTTATTGTGTTGTGTTTTTGACTTTTTAACTGTTTTGGTACTTAAATCTGTCTGCTCTGTGCAATAGCTACCCAGGGTTGAGCTCAGGATTACATTACTGGCACCTTTGCTGGACCTAGCAAGAATAGTGACATTACTACTTGTAGTGGACTACCATCCTCCCTAACTAATAATCCACTCTCTCACAAGTGGATTAAAGCATTGGCATTTCAGTGGGGTCTGTGAACCTGCAAGATTCAAAAATATGTTTTTCAAGATTATCTCACCTTCTCGATGATCCTTGTATTGAACTCCACTATAGTGGTGTTTACATAAGCGTTGATCGACTAGAGGCTGAACTCATGAAAAATGTTTTAACATCTACCCATGTCTAATAGGTGGGAACCTCTAACATAACCTCCATCTGCAGCTCTTGTACAAACTTCAGATCTGGATACCTTACCAAACGCAAGAGGCCATTGGGTGCAAGGTAGAGCAAAGAGAAGACCAAGGTGGGGTGGAAGATACGTGTTAAAAGAGGCATAAGTCACTCTGTTTCAGTTGGGACTATTCTGTCAGCAACCAGGCTTAGAAAGAAAACACAATTTTTCTTATGGAAAAGGGGCAAGCGTTCGGGAAAGATAGTCTGAAGCTCGTAAAGAAAAAGAGATACATGAAAATAGTACCTGGTTTTGCAGAAAGCTCGCTTGCAGCTGGTAAACAAAGGCCTCCTGCCACAAAAAAGAAAAACCATAATTAGGACATGTAACTGATTTTACAATATTTGTACCCAAACTGGAGTGCCACAAAGTCACATGTTTATGCGTGCATGCCTTTAAATGTACAAATAAATGTTTTAATAATTGGATTTTCATTTAGTCTCGGAAAAATGTATTTAATAAGCACAACTTTATCCCTCGGCTCTTTAATATGATGTCATAAATAATACTTAAAGGTTAATTTGCAAACGAAATGGCAATGGCCATTTAATCTAAGATACTGCATTTACGAACAGTGAAAGCACCAACCTTGGGATGCATCCAAAACATATTGGTACTTTGGAAAATATGCACGGTAATGAAGTGCACGAGGGGTGATAATCAGAGGCGTTGACCCCAATGCGTTGCACTGAAGTGTCTATGTATGAGTATGTGAAAACCTCACAGATTTTCATTGCCCAACAAAGGGAATACTTTTCAAAACGTAGCAGAAACCATACCCTTTTTGCCATGCAAGCCAAACACGCTCAAGCGTTTGCCTAGATTTGTAGCAACAGACCAATATCGGACAGGATTAGGCGGGATCTAAATTGGACAATAATTAAAATTATTCTAATGTTGGCTCTAATTGAGGGGTTCATAAGAATTTGTTGGCTGCAGAATATTATTATCAAAATCAAACTGGGTAGAATGGAACTAATTTTCGATATTTTTGTGTGGAGGAGCAGGCCAGTTCTTCAGGCAATGTTGTAGCAGGGATTGCAGCTGTCCCTGGAGTCACAGAAACCACATACCCATGGAAAGAGAAAGGTCCTCCTCCTTAGGTTTTGACTTTCAGGAAGCAGTGGAGTCAAACAAACGAGATTACTCTGGAAGGATGAACATCTAGTTGAGGCAGCACAAGTATCACTCACAATAAATAGTTTGTCCAGGCAGTGTCGATCTTTACAAAGCAAAGATTTCGGCCGGATGTACTAAGCATTTTTCCAGCTGCAAACCCTCTGATTCCGAATTTACAACCTCAAAATTGCTTTTTCTTACTTATAAATCCCAATATAGGAACCAATAAGCTTTTACCACCTCTTAAAATGGCATTGCGATCTCATAACAAATCCATATTTGGAAGGGGCATGTTGTTGGCAACTTTTCCAAATATCAAATCGGTATGATATGTATCCATGTTTTGCGACCAACATCTGGTCTCAAAGCATAAAAAAATACCTACTCCTGAGTTCCGGTGTTAATGCATTCACTAAAGGGAAAAAGCCGCTTTGGGACCCCTTCCTCTTTGTAAATTAAAAAAGTTTGTTGTAAAGTAAGCAGTGGTCCAGGGGACTACTACCAAATCTTTAGAAAAAAAGTCAGGTTTTTTTCAACTCCCCCTTGTTTCCTTTAAGGATAATGGGCTGCATTGAATTAAAAGATTACTTTATTAAAGAGCGATCACAGACAGGCATGGTGGCCTGCAGACCCATGTAGACGACAATCTCTGTGATGGCCTTTAATCACAGTGAGTTGCAATTTGTGAACTACTTAATTAATATTTATGAGTTAGGTCAGATTACGACCCAATATGATAAAGAATTTTATGAATTACCAATGAGAGAGAGAGGGAAGTTATTTAAGGTGAGGAACACTCTCAATCCCCCGATCAGATATGTTTAAACAACGAAAGAGTGTGACTCTTCAAATCAGTTGAGCATCTATGTGAAATCACTTAGATTTTCTATGAAAGCCCTCACTCACCAACCTGGTTGGTGACATGCTTCATCATTGGGCCCACCAGGAGAGGCCGAGTGCCACCCTGGTGTGCTTCGACGCCAGAATTACTGCGGAGCAGGGAAAAATATGTGGAAAAGGTGATATGTGTAAGTGATTTAAAATTGACTGGTTGAACTCAAAGATCCAGTTTAATAGTTGGCCAATCAGTCAATGATAAAAAAGACGTGTAGGACACTTCGACTAAATAAATTGTTCAGCCAGGTCCATTAATAAATGGTCAACATGTTTCTGCCTATGTGTTGAAACTATCTCAGGCTTTCGTCAGGACCAAGAAGGAAAAAGGTGAACCCCGGCGGTATGGGCACGCTAAGGCCCACCATAACCAGGGGTTGAAATGTTAAAATAGGTTATCCTCGTGTAGTGAGAGGAACCGAGTTTATTCTGAGATACAGAACAACCAAAATATGAGGTAAAAATCAAAAAAGCAAAACATACAACACACGGACATACATACACAAAGGGAGTAGGGGAAAGGAGAAAAAGAACAAACAGAAAAAGTTAGCCTGTTGTTCTGGTGTACATTTTGCCAAAGACATACATGCTCACGTGCTCATCAGAGTGCGCTTGAACAGTACCAACGAGGTGCTGTGGTGTTGTATCAAGTGCACTTATCTGCAATATCGTAACGTGTTGTAATAAAACACTAATTTATGCCCATACGGTAATAGCCTATAAACAATAAAGTGTATCTAGGCTATGGTACACAGTATGATACACCATCGTGTGGTTGGGCTCGACAGAATTTGAGGATAAAGTTCTTACGTGGGGCGCAATCATTAATTACACCATAGGTCTCGGGAGGGGGGTGGTGGCAAAATGGCACACCCTGAAAGATAGGAAGAAAAGTAATCAAGATAGTGAGTGCGACAAATCGCTACTTATCTCAAGGAAAGTGCACTGCTCATTCTCGATCGACTCACGCCTTCGCTGCCAGGCACCCACTAGGTACCTACGGGACTCCCTCTCAGTGGCCGGACCCCGCTGGTAAGTGCTGGCAGACCCGGAAGCAGTTTTAAAATAACCGGGAGATTTGGATCTGTGCACTTTGGCACGTAGGAAGGCCCGCGCTGCTTGCGTGCGCTATGAGAAAAAGACTGGAGCGTCGGGTACGGTAGAACTACGACGTGTCTGGCGCTGCGTCCCTAATTGAAAGGAAAGACAGACTAAAAGAAGCTGCACGTATCTAATATTTCCGTACATACTTGTCCGTGCTCATTATTGTCAGAAAAAAATAAACAAAAATAAAAACAAAACCAAACATAAAACTCAATTAGCACACGACCGATCATGGAAATATTCACCGATATAAAACATATTTACAAGACCATTGGTACTTAAGGGCTCAAAGATAGTTAAAAAAAAACCCACATACAGGTCAAACCAATGAGCCTGAAACTCGAGTGTCGAATAAAGGTTTTAATACCGAACCCCACTAGTCCTCAAACGACTCAGAGGTAATTCGAAATGCTCCACAATGGTTCTAAACACTGGGTATAATACTAGAGAAACCCTAGTGTTGGACCTAGACAACATGCCCATGATGGCAACTAGTTAGTAAAGGGGAACTGGCCTGATCATAGTAGCAGTCAAGTCATCCCTAAAGGGGGTAGAGAGCATTCAGTAAGGACTAGAGGGAAAACAGAAGAAGGGACTAAAAGTAGTTGTGGTATTCTTATGGTCTGGTATATGCCAAAAGTCCTCTGAAAGGTGTGTTGACACGAGAATGACTATTTTATCTCAGGGAAGTGACAGAGTGTACAGGTAGTTTTAGCAGTGTAATACAGTGCCCCAGGGGATATTATCATTCAAGCCCTGTTTATGAGTGCCCAACCGGTACACCCATCTTTGCTCCTTCTCAAAGAGGGCTTGCTGTGTATTCCTTTGGGTATTGACCTGTTCAATTATGGTCCACCTCAGGTCATTGGTGGTGTGATTGACCTGCAAAAAATGCTCACTTAGTTTAGTGGTGATGCGTTTGCATCTAATGTTGCTCCTGTGTTCACACACACGCAGTTTGACCTTGCGTGTGGTCATACCCACATAGCGTAAACCACAGGGGCAGACGATCAAATAAACCACATTTGTGGAGTTGCAGTTGGTATGGGCCCGCTGCGTCCATATCTTCCCAGGTTCTAGGTTTAATGTTTTTGTGCTTGAAGTAAGGTGGCAAATGCTACAGTTGGAGCAGGGGAAATGGCCTGTCACTTTAGGCAGGCCCCATGCTACTCTAACTGAGGGAGCGTCTTGTGAGCGGTTTTCCAGAGGGCGTGTGTGGACCAGGGAATCTCTTAGACTCCGACCTTTCTTAAATGAAAACAAAGGTTTTGTCCATTCCCTATTATTGCTCGTGAGGATTCTCCAGTGCTTATTAATGATTTTTTTCACCAGATTCGATGCATTACTATAGGTGGTAACACAGGTTAGGGGTATTTCACCAGGTTCCTTTGGACTGTCCTCTAACAGTGCCTCCCTTGGTTGGTTGCGTGCCCTTTGTAACCTTTTTCAGTATTTTCTCTGGGTACCCACGATTTTTTAGCTTCATTGTTAGGTCCGCTGAATGTGTGCGGAAGTCTTCCAAATGGCTGCAATTCCTCCTTAGTCTCAAAAATTGCCCATAGTGCAAATTTTCACGTAGGGGTCTAGGGTGAAAGCTAGAGAAAGCAAGGAGGTTGTTTTTAGCAGTTGGTTTATAATGTGTCTTCGTGATCAGACCCCCATCGCTTTTGGAGATCACAACATCCAAGAAAACCACCTATAGTAATGCGTCGAATCTGGTGAAAAAAAAGGTTTGCCAGAAAATGAAATTGAGGAGCAGGTTATTACGTGAGCACTGCACCAGAGAATTTTTACTCAGCAGGGTGTTTACTAACTAAAGTAAATTTAAACAAGTTTACAATTTGCATTTAAATCTCACATTTCATCTCATGTGAAACTACTGAGATGGAAAAGTAGGGGCAGATATACAAGCCCCTTGCGAAACTTTAGCGCCGCCGTTGCGTCACTTTTGTCACGCAGCGGTGGCGTAAAAAATGCGGGCAATTTACAACGTGACGCATCTAGGGAGATGTGTCCTGTTGTAAAGCCCTGCATCACATTATACCTGCTTCAGGTATAATGTATGCAGGGTGGGCGTTCCCACACAGGAAAGCCTCGTAAAAGTGACGCAGTGAAATCTACAAGATTTCCCTGCGTCACTTCTAGGACGCCATTGCGTCAAAACCTTAATGCAGTGTAGTGGGAATAGGCCTCAGAATGCATTGCTGGAGTTGCGTTGTGCTTGTGACACGACTTCAGCAATGCGTGACTTTTGCCCCAACAGATGCGTCAGAAATACGGCGCATCCATGGTGGCGCAAGGGTTTCTCAGGGTGGCGCAGGGAAAGTGATGCAACTCTACAGATGCGTCACTTTCTTGTAAATCTGCCCCGTAGTTCTTTGAATCGGTGGATGATAGTAACATTAAAAATAGTTAAACAAGCTTTTTGCATAAAGCTTACTTCAGCATAAATGAAAAACTGTTAACTAAATGTAATATTGGTTTTGAAGTCATGAACAGACAAATAAGATAACATTTCTACCTTTAAATCAGTCATAGGCTACATTTTGCATTGTCATACTGCAGTGTATAAAGGTTATGCATAATGATGCCCGAAATGTTTTACCAATCGTATTTTAGTACCGTGATTTTCATTTGAATAATATTGATTTTCATTTTCTGAATGTGGTGTCCTGTTTTTGTGCACCTGCGTGATTTTGACAATGACTTCTTCAGGTGAGGATACATGAATCACAAGTATTAAATTCCAGATTGGATTGATGTGGAAAAACACTGAACACAATTTTTTTTTAATCAGAATTAGAACAAGAAATACAATGTCTACGCATTGGGTTCCTACCTTAGCCATTACGAACAATGCTCATGCACATCTCAACCCGCTACAAAAGTAGTTTCGAGCCCTCTTTATGGTTACTATAAGTGACTTTATGAAGACGAAATTTAAATGACTGTCCAAACGTACCAATGCACCAATGATATTTTTAGGAATGCTACTTCAAGAATTTTGTAAGAAAAACTAATCATCATGTTCCAATGTATAACATGTATAAGGAGAACTATGCAGGTGCATCTCAATTACACTCACAGAGCAACTTACATACTGACAATGGTTTATATTTAATGTTATTTTTCTGTGAACTTAGGGGCATGTTAACAACGAGGCGATAAGCAATTATCGCCGCTTTAGCGTCCGTTTTCGGACGGAAAGCGGCGATAATTCTATCGCCTAATCAGCAAGGTCACGCTATCGCGTGAATCCTTGCACTATCGCCCTTTCCCCCAACGCCCATCCTGGCATCTCTAATGAGATGCAAAGTGGGCGTTACTGGGCGTACCCCGGATGGGCTACGTTGCAAATATCGCCGATGTTCACATCGCGATATTTACAAGGCATCCCACAGGATTATAGCAGACGTTAGATTTTGGCGAAAACGGCAGTTTTCGCCAAAATCTAACGTCTGCTATAATCCTGACTTACCTATGTTAGGCATAGGAGGTGGATTCTGCTGATACGACCACAGGGTCGTATCAGCAAGGTTATACGCCCTTTTGCAGGGAACATCGCTGGAAAACCAGCGATGTTCCCTGCAAAGAGCGATAACTCTCGCTATCTCTGGAATTTTATCGCCCTGGAGTAACGCGTTGTTAATAACGCGCTACCAGGGCGATAAATGCCAGAGATAGCCTGCGATAATATAATTATCGCTAAGCACGGCCGGCGATAATTATCGCTGGCCGTTGTTAATATGCCCGATGAGCCTTTAAAATCAGTGTTTTCGCTGAACATTTAGTTAACTCTTTTCTCATATGAAAGGCACCATTCGCGATTTCACGAAATGTCTGCCAGCATTCTTCCAAAATATTTATGAAATATATCCTGCTGCTGTTTGCATCTGTTTATCAACACAGTTTTCTACAGCACATCTGCCCCAATGATTTTAATACTCTTTATAGAGTATAACCAGAACATGGGGCCATTTGAACAAGAAATGTGGACCACGTAGCAGAGACACATTTACAAATCATTTTAAGGTTCATCTTTATTGACAGAAAGGCAGAAAAGGTGAGCCTTTAGTGGCTTTCTGAAAAACAAAGAAAAGGTTGAGTTCTTATGTGGAGTGGGAAAGAATTCCATAGGTTAGTTGCATCTGATGTAGTAATTGGGTCGTTTTAAATTTTGGGGGTTCCAGTAAGAGGGAGTTGTTGCTTCTTATACTGTGTGATCTACCTGATGTTTATTTTGGTCAATTCCTTTAGGCAACAGGTGGGGGGAGTGGGGGATATCTACAAAAAACTTCATGCAGCGCCTTCATAAGGCAACCACTCACAGATACCAGCATGTGACTTCATGTTTAATCATGAGCCCAGGGGTTGTACATTAGAAAGTTGATTTAGGGCGCAAGGACTCATTTGTAGTGTATAGCTTAGAGAGTAAGGGATAAACTCTCTTCTTGTGGGAAGTCCAATGCAGGACTATAATAGTGTAGAAATCAAGCTTTAGCAATTACACTACATTTACCTGTCATAGGCACATTCGGGCCAGGTAGGTTCTCCTGTTTGAATAGGAAATTGTCAATGATGATAACATGAGCCAGTTGGTAGCACTACCCAACAAACCTTTGATGGTTGCTTTCATGAGGCACTTCCTATCTTTTACAAACAAAAAATCTTTCTTTTTTTGTCCCTTGACACTGCACCTTCCTTCACACGATATTCACTCACCCCCATTGCTACTGATTTGAAGCAGAGTGGGATGAGTACTCACAGTTGGAAAGCATCTAAGAAGCCCTATAACAATGATTATGTTTTTTACGGGGTGTTGGAGATTGGGGAATTTTGAGTTTTGGTACATGTTTGAAGGATGCCTATGGAAGTTTACACTCAGCATATGCAGTTTGTGTAAGGCACAAATATTTTTAATATGCATTAATAATTAATCAAATTGATGTATAAAATTATTTAAAATCAATTCAATTATTTGTTAATAAAAAATTATTCTTACAATAATTTAACATTATTTCCTATTGGGTTTTATTTTATTTCCCTACCTCCATTATTTTCTATGAGAGGGTGTTGCAGTATCAGTGGCCGGTCATGCATGATACTGAACTTACTTCTGTTTTTTTAGTAGTAACTTGCACTTGGATTTTCTGAATAGCCATAAGTAGTAAACTTACTTAAAAGTGTAAATTCCTCAAAAGTGTAATTTGCCTTTGTGAATCAGGCCCCATATGTGTTAGCTCCATACAGAGTCCAGGGACTTGGGGGCATATTATCAAGGGGCCGCGATAAGATTATCGCCGCTTTAGCGTCCGTTTTAGGGCGAAAAGCGGCGATAATATTATCGCTTTATTGACAAGGACACGCTAGCGCGTGTTTCCTTGCCTTAGCGCCCGTTGTCAGCACGCCTCGCATCGCATCTCTAATGAGATGCAAGGGGGGCGTGCCTGACAAAACCCCATGTGAAAATATCGCTAACCCAGCTTCGCGATATTATCAATGAGGGGTAGCGATATTTGAAATCGCGTTAACTATGCCTTAATGCTGGAATTTAACATCTGTTAAATTCCAGACTAAGGCATACCTAACATGGGGGGTGGATTGTGTGGCTAAGACCACAGGCACTATCATCAAGGATATCGCTGTTTTCCATGGAACATCGCTGGAAAACCAGCGATGTTCCATGGAAAACACTGCTATCGCTGGAATAATTATCGCCATTACGCTAAGCGTTGTTAGTACAGCGCTAGCATTGCGATAATTTCCAGCGATAGCCGGCGATAACAATTCTCACGCTAAGCGCGGCCAGCGATAATTTTCGCTGCCGCTTGATAATATGCCCCGTAGTTGTCAGCATCTGTGCCTCGTTCACCCAACTCTTTGTGCCTGCTAATTATCTTCACTTGATGCAGTACATCCGTCTTTGCTCTTTCAATATCCTCTATTGTGATTCATAAGTCTCGCATTGAGGTACCTTTGGTTGGACGATCAGGCCCATAACATTCAGTGTCTGCCAGTCCCAGAATGACTCTTGCTTTTGATAGTAAGCATTACATTTCTCTCCAACTCTCCCAACTGTAGAACAGCCTGAAAGTTGGCCCCATTAATATAGTGTGCTGTGCGATCACCATATTCACATAGATCCACTGAAAACATTATTGGGATTTCCTTAAAGGGCAAGGTGCATTTCAATATACATTAATCTTTGGAGGACACCTGAATAAGTGTTGCTAATGCAATTTAGTCGGAGCCAGAACCAGAAGGGTTGAAGGTTCCCCACTGAATACCTGTTTGTCATTATGTAGCCCTGGCCACTAATGCCACTTTCAGATCCCCAGCCAGGCCAAAACTCATCTCATGAAATGCTTGACGTGAGCATCGGAAAGAAGCATTTCGTGCAGCTGGAATGCCACTGATAACAGGGACGGTGCCCCAAAGCTGCCACCAAGTGGTGCACTCCATATGGAAATGTGTAGTGGCCTGGAAAGAGAAGATACACTGGTTGACTTTTTCGCAAGTGCGTTCACCAACCAGACATTAAAGAATTAAAATGTGCAAGTAGAGATCCTCCTCACACCAATCTCTCTTTCAGGCTCTGAGTGTCAGATGGCAGTTATTCATCTCCCATTCTGACGCCTGTTTTCTGGCTGCGTCGAGGGACGCGCAATTTGGGGCAGCAAGTATTCGGTCACAAAGTATATATTTCCTTGATGGTAGAAGTGGTTGCTAATCAGTATAATCATGCTATTGGACCCGGGTGCAGAGCTGAGTTTAGGAGAGTCACGTCCACTCCTTTTTCCCACTAGGCCATGTCCCCAATTAGAACTATTTAAAAACATCACTCACCAGTGGTAATTGATGTCTTTAACCTCAAGTCAATAGGTCGTGGGTGGGAGATAACCCAAAAATCTTGAAGTGGGTATAAAACAAACTACAAAATGTTTGTACCCCTGTATTCTGGGTAGCTTCAATGAGATGATTGAAGTTTGCAAAAAAGTGATGGGTAGAATTTTAATCTCAGCCACAGGTAATTAATTGGGGCCACATCCCGGTCCACCCTTATTTTGCACTCCATGCCACCTCAGTTTGGACCGAGCCAATTGAAATTCAGTCTTGACCCTGCACCAATAGGAACCCTAATTTGGACTCGTCAGTCTACAAAAAAGTGATGGATGAAATGCTTAAATTAATCTCAGCCACCAGTAATTGCTCAGGCTGCATCCCAATCCACCGTTATTTTTCACACCATGCCACCTCAGTTAAATAATTAGATAATTAGCATACTTTCTAGTACTTATTTCAGCTAAGTCTAATTAAATTCTAATATATCAATAAACAGCAAGCATAGTTTTTAAGACAAACTTACCAGCAGGACTGGAACAGAGATTAGTACATAGTCACCTGCTAACCTGTAATGGAAAATAAAACAACATAACTCAACTTATATCAAAAGAGAACATTTTGGAAGAGCTGATGTTCTTGGAAGGGTAATGCAGAATTCTCTTCAGCTCTGAAAGGAATTCCTGTGTTGCAAAATTCACGAAGGTGAGCATTATGCAATGTTTCTTTATTGATATTATCCACACATTGAAAAATAGGTCACAGTTCAACTAGATAGACCAAATTTATCTGATTTCTGTAACTCCTTTTTATTTATGGTGGAAGACAAACAGCGGACACAGGACCTGTTTATGATTGCAATAAAAATCTGATAACAAGGTGTTTCTCCTCTGTTTCCCCACCTCGCCTGGATAGCAGGACACCAGGATTTTGTTTTTTTTAATTGGACATGTGGTAAATGAAGAAGGTGGTGGGGGTGGTTGGGTGGATGGATACCAGGCATTATTCTATTTTTTGAGAGGGTGAGTTGAGGGTAATGCTTTGTGTGCTCTGGGAGGTTGATAGGGTGCCAGATACCGTTTTTAGGTGGAGGGGGAAGAGATGGCCAGAGGTTGATGGGGTGAGTGACAAGACATCAGGTTAAATACGGGGCAGACGCAGGTGAGGCCATGCTCTGTATGTCTCCCCATGACTCTTTTACAGCTGCACAGCTGATGCCAGCAGTAGAAGATTAAATAGTATCACCATATGTAATATGCCTGTGCAGCCACCTACAATGCCTGCACCGCAGTCACTATCTGCACCTTAGTGCCATTTCTCCAACAGACATCACAGATGTTGACTCAGCTTTGAAGGACACCATTACTGCCTTCACTGATCCACCCTTAAACTCAGTCACTGGATCTTCAACCATATGCAGATTTGGATTCAGAGGCGACTTCTATTTCTAGTGTAGACACATACCTTCATCTTCTCCTATTAGAATGTGTCATGCTTACACCACGTGTGTATGGAATCTCAGAAACTTCAGAGGACTCTGCCAGTATCTTGCACATGCAATGGATCAGCTGTGTGTCGAGTTTGATGCCAGATGTTCTGGGTAAAACAGAGCTTGAACCGCTTCTGCTACAGCAGCACTGTACCTGCCGACATGGTCTATTTTGCCGCAGGTCCATATGGACAACATGAAATTGGTGCAGGCTTAATCAATGCTACACAGATAGGGAGAAAGATAGGCTGGTGGGCTCAAAGATAAGGTGCTGACATGACAGTGAAACAAAATAAGAAATGAGGGAGGCAGCAGAGTTCAATGGGATGGCTCACTAGAAGGAAGCGGGTGAATATGCCCTCAGGAAGGAGTAACAGAAGAACAGAAGGCCACAGAAGAAAGAAACACTACACTTGGGATGGATTGCATTGACCAGAGTGTGGCACAGGTTTCATCCAGAGAGGCGGAGAAGGATGCCGCTTTCACACATGGAACCATAAACACTGATGAATCATTGCGGCTGATCTGTATCCATTTGAAAAGCAGCTGGAAGTTCAACTGCAATCATATAGACTAGAACCGCCGATAAAATGAGGAAGGTACATTGCTTGATTGCATTAGAAATAAATTTCACTCAGCATCGAATCTAATCTATAAGCAGTCACGAAAAGATGCCCATCATACATGGTCTAAACTGCTTGCCAGAGACGTTCTGATTCACACTGTCTTTAATTGTCTTTAAGTTTGCTAGGAGCTGGCTCATGAAATATGTATACTAACCTACACCAGAATATTTGGGCTTCAGAAGTTGTGTGACTAATGAGACCCTGATTATGCACTCTCGGCAAGTGTACATAGCTCTCCAACACCTATTATGCAGCATTCTCCACATAAGCTTGTTTTGTTTCAAAGTCCTATAAAGTATGCTGATACAGCACCGGCATCATAGTCCAGAATAGGGTTTAGTACACAATAAATGTGAAATTAAAATTCTTACCTGGACACTTTGGGATCTTGCCGGATTAAAAGCAGAATTTTCTCCGTGTTGATGAAGATAGCCCAGCAGGGGAAACAAATGAGAATTAACATGAGCAGTGATTTCTGCAGGATGACTCCAATTTGCTTCAAGTTTTTCCCACCAAATGTCTGAAAAGGTAAACAAACTATTAATCAGTATGTACATAGCTGACTTACTGGATCTTATGCAGCTGCTGTTCCAGGCTCAAAAGACAGCTCGCCAGAGATGTTTACATTGCAAATAACTATAAAGTGGATTTGATCAATAAGCAAGCATTCACTAACTAGAATTATCTGTGTTTTTCATTCAGGGGATGTTAGAATTATTTTATGTGCTCTTGTTGACAATCTAATTAAAATAATTAAGAGGGTCGATGCTTAGGCTTGGGACTATCTGAGTCTTCTTAAGACTTAGTCCAAGCTAATAAAACAAGCTTAAGCAAGACAGGATTCCAGGTTAAACCGTATAGTTTGTTTTCCAAATTAAGATCATTACAGAAGGTAAAACATGGTTACTCAATAATTAATTAGCTCAATTAAAATCCTAATCTGCCAGAGGGCTTACATGAGGTCAGTAACTGAAATAGCCAGAATCAAATATAAGCAAGTAAACAGAGTGACATAGATTCTGCTCAATTTAAAAACCAATGAAACTGGCACAAATCTCAAAGACCTCATCTTTTAGAGTTTTAGACAGAAAAGCCAGATACATTTAATTACTTCTAATGGTCTGACAGTGTTGCACTAGCAATGTATCTCGACACCTTCAATCTGTGTCCCAGGCAAGATCATTCCTCCCTGCATCAAGAAAAACAGAAGCGGAGGCGGTTGCTTCTCATACCTCGCAGCCATATATAGAAAGAGAATACACAGTTCAACTAATGAATGAACTCTAAGAAAAGCTTGAGCAAAGGACATCGAAAGGTACAAAGACAGGAACATCCCGAAAATGTCTTTCTGATATTTCGTTCTCCAAACAGGAACAGATGTCTATGCAAGATGACTTTGTGCTCACTTAGAACATCTAAATTATCCATTATTTTTCCAACAAGAATAAAAAAATCCAATATTATGATGTGGCTTTCTTAGTACCCTGGGTTGCAGGATGGATTGTATATTTCAATCAAAATGCATAAAAGTTAGAGCTTTGAAAATAGCTTTTAAAGGCCATTTTTAGGACTCGCATAGGCAGCGCATGCGCTGTCTCTCCGAGGCATCAAGTAATCAGTATTAGTGGTGAAACTCCACCCATTGCGTTTCTATTTGTTTTGTCACTTGCCATTGGTTAAATATGGCATTGCTCTTTTTATCTCGCTCATTGATTGGCTGGTGGTCCGATACCTCACTTCCGTTTTGCTTCTGTTTGGCAGGAAGCAGCACCCACCAACTACAGTGTAGTTCCGCTGCTGGGCTCTTATGTTTTTATTTAGGGACTATTTCCTTGTTTTGTACGAATGCCGGCCCGTGTTCGCGATAGAACGGCGGCATTCCTCCAGCCGAGCATGCTACTTTCAAGCCTGGTGTGGTGCGACAAATCCAGTCACATAAACGCGCCCTGCGTTCAAAACCGTAAGACGATAGATAAAAATGTAATGGCATTCTCACTGAAATTTGTACTCGTATCACGTGGCTTTGCTAATCCATCAGTAAATAACTGCGGAGCACTGTGTGTTGTTGTTACAGACGCGCTCCCCGTGTTCGCGATAGAACGGCGGCATTCCTCCAGCCCAGCATGCTACTTTCAAGCCTGGTGTGGTGCGACAAATCCAGTCAAAGTCCTTGTTGTCAAGCCCCCATCCGCAATAACAAAAAAAACAGCACTATGATGCTTGTTATAGTGCTTTTTTACTTCTCTTGGTCAACAAGCGCCCGGAGGAAAACCACCTGCAAGGCTTGTCTGTAATATCTTTATATATGCGTGAAAATCCTCTCCTTATCTATTCGTCTCTGCCCCTCCCTCTGTGTCACTCCCTCCCTCCTTCCTTGTGTTATTCACCCGCTCTCCCTGCTTGTAATTGCTAACTGGGGCTTCTCTGCCCCTCCCTGATCCCCGTTATTCATGTTTTTTAATCCCCCTGGCCCCAGCAGCTGCCCCTTTGCTGTGGCGCTCCCACGCACTTCGGGCCTTATTTACAAGCCCCTTGCGCCACCCGTACGTCACTTTTCCCATGTTAAAAATGACGCAAAAGTGGCGCAAGGACTTTGTAAATAAGCCCCCTCATTTTCAAACTGTAATGTGCTATTGTACAACGGTGGGACTGGTAATTACAAGCGAGAGAATAACGTCGAATATGCATTTCAAAGTGGCACTCATCCAGAGACTGAGCTCCCCCAATACTGTTTGTTATACTCATTCCATGTGGACACTGGGGAGTGCATGTTTCGCGCAGTACCCTCCTGCTCGAAAGATCCCTCCAGGGGTTCATGTCTCGCCTCATTTGCATGTGGCTTCTTTTCCTCCCTGTGTTATGCCTGCCCAGTGAGTATAAACATAGCACTTTATAGCGCTGTGCATTGAACATTTCCCTATACTGTTATCATTACCCAATCGGACAGGGAACTCTTTTGCTTAAAAGGATGAAAGGCCGAGTCGCCTTTTTCCAGAAATAAACCGTGCAACCTGAAGGAAACACACAGGGGCAGATTTACAAGCCCCTTGCGCCACTTTTGCGTCACTTTCCCCATGTTAAAAGTGACGCAAAAGTGGCGCAAGGGGCTTTTAAATCTGCCCCACAGAGTAGAAAACTTGACTCGCAGAGTTATCTTCATCGCGTCTTGAGTTGTCTCAAACCTACCGAATGGTGTAAATTGTCCAGTTGTAAAATGCGTTTCATGCCTCCATCCTTTGGCCTCTTTCAAGACACTCCCAGTTTTCAGCAGATATCGGAACCGAGTCTCGGGGGTTAAATGTACTCGCCCAGGATCACACAAGCTGGTCAAGAAGGGAAGCCAGGATTAAATGCCAGGGTTCCTGGTGCCACGATGGACTGTTATCCACGAGAACAGCCACATCGTACCCTCCGTGCCAGTTGGATGGCACCTAGTCTCAAATGTGGACAAATGCATGCTTCGGACTGAAAAAGCCACGTTTGAAGTGATGTGGGGAGATGCTTCAACACCGTCAATGGTGCTTCATCATGAAAGCGTGCTGGCTTCCTGCTGCTTTCTTTTGCGGTTTCAATGGTGAGGTCCAGATTATTTGGCCCAGTTCGTAAACAAGCATTTGCAATGCAATATGTCTCGCATTTATGCGAGTTTGAGCTATTGACATTGCAAATAACAATGCTTTTAATTTTTGTTTTCGTTTTTAAAACAAAAAAAAAGGCATTGTCATTTACAATGTCAATAGCTTAAACTCGCATAAATGCGAGATCTATTGCATTGCAAATGCTTGTTTTTTTTGTTGTTTTTTTTTGGCAAATGATTTCATGGAAATTAGTTTTAATACATAAACCAAACCTACACATTTTTCTTAGTCTAAACCTTGAAACATCCTTCTCCAGATCTCTCTATGTGCCATTCTACAAATGTACCTATTTAGTGGGTAGGTGGAGAATCTTTAGTGAAATAGAGTTAAGGGGAAAAAAAGAATATAAAAATAAAACACATAAAATTAAGCATAAGTGCTCTAGTGGGCAATATGCCTGGACAAATAGGTTGCAATCCTCACTTTGGAACACGACTGAAAGTCATGTGATTAGACAATTCAGGGGCATATCTACAAGGCCATGCGATAATTATCGCTCAGCGCTCTTAGCGCGAGGATAATTATCGCCGGCCGAAACTGAATTTTATCGCGGAGATAGCGTGCTATCAGCAACGCTTATCTCCAAAGCGATAAAATTCAGAGCGCAAGCTGCCAATTGTGCGATTATCGCTGGAAATACAGCGATAATCGCACAAGGTTTAGCGATAGCTTGCTGATAGGGCAAGACATACTTAGCCATGATATCCACCTTCCATAGGATATCATGGCTAAGTCAGTCTCAAAGCAGGCGTTAGGAAAGTAGCGATAACAGAGGTTATCGCTACTTTTCTTGTCGCTATGCTTCTTTGCCTGAGGCTTGATAATAGGAGAAATGTCGCTTAGCGACATTTCTCCCGTTATCCTGGGGAGGAACGCCCACTTTGCATCTCATTAGAGATGCAGAGCTGGGCGATAGGGAAAGGGCGATGTAGCATGGATTCACGCGTTAGCGTGTCCTTGCTAATAGGGCGTTAAAATTATCGCCGCTTTTCGTCCGAAAACGGACGCTAAAGCGGCGATAATTTTATCGCCAGCCCTTGTAGATATGCCCCTCACTTTCTTGATTATTTAGACTTGATCTATCGGCCTGAAATTGATGCAAAAAGCAGTTATGCATGTTTTGGCACTAGTGCCTGAGAGTTGTATACAAACATTCCTTGATCATGGTTTGCATTAGCCCTGTTAGCTGTTTGCAATTGTGTGCACAAAACAGTAAAATATGATAAATTATATACAGAAAATGGGTCAAAACACTTTTTTTTTATTCCTCAAGATTTGCCCTAATATTTAATTCTTACATAGAAACATTGCGGGGACCCAGAACGAATTAAATTTGTGGTGAGATAATTGCGGCTCAATTTTACTGATTGGACCAAATAACTCTGCTAATATTAATTTGCAATTTTGCAAGAGTATACAACCCCAATGGAATGTACATAGTTGTTATTTATCTCACATATCTGATGTACAACGCTATATAGCTCCCACACAAAGTTGCCACTATAAAAACACAAAATCAATACATGCATACATACTATACATGAATATTTATACTGCTTATGTCTTTGCATTTCACGCAGCTATACAAAATGAAAAATACTTTTCTTTTAGATCCACATTTACTGAATGAATGTGGAGTTTAAATGATGTCTCATAGAAGTGAAAGTTCAGATTACTTACAGCAAATCTTCATTACTCCGATTCTTTCTTACTCGTCCTATTACTTACTTTACAAGTAAATGTGCCTATTTACTGTATTCTGCTCACCACTTCCAAGCTGTTTTCTCTTTCCATTAATTGCACAGGAAACCCTCCCATAAAATCTCTTCATCTCCTGACCTATACCTGTTCATATCAAGACCTAAACAAAGGCTGATAAAGGGAGTAAGGTGGAGGGGAGGGTTATAGGTAATGGGACAAGTAAGGAAAAGTCAAAGTAATAAAGATTACCAGTAAATAATCCAAAAATTAACTACTCTTCTCCCATCCTCATCCTTTCCTTACTTTTCGAGGTTTGCTGAAACTAAAACCTCTTCATCAGGAGGAAATCAAGCCTTTACAATGTATAGATATGGAAAGAATTTATTGCCATTCACTCCGTCTTACATTCCTCTACCCTACTCTCGCTTTTTTGATTATTTTTTTCTTCAACAAGAACACAGAAAGAAACAAAAAAAAAAACACAGGTACTCTAATTACAGATAAAACATGAAAGGGACATACATCATAAAGTAGGCTGTGACCCAAAAGCCAGCTCAGAATCCTCAATAATATGCAGCCAATAATGTAAATTAAAGTCTAAAGCAGAGTGCCAAGTGCCAGCCTTACAGTTATCTCTAATGGAAATTCCTGCCCACTCTGCCCGTAATGCTGCTATTCCCCTGGTAGAATGCACTCACACTACCCTAGGAATCTCCCTGCCACAATCCTGATAGGCAGAGAAAATTACCGTTTTTATACACCTTGCTAAGGTGCACAAGGAGTGGTACTCTCCGCTTTTACCGGGTCTGAAATTAACAAATCGACTATCAGATCTTCTGTATTTGGCCAACCTCTTCAATTAGGTTTTAACTGTCCTTACCACATCTAAAAGATGAACAAAAGGAGCTGGGCCGTTGGTGTCTGGCTGTAAGGAAAGGGAGCATGATCTCCTTACTTCTCTGAAAATTAGAATTTATCTGTGTAAAGAATCTTGGATATAGGAATCACTGCCGAATGCCTCTAGGAAAAAGAGACAGAGCTCTGGTACCTGGTTTGGGGATCTTGAGCCCTGCCCGATCGAGTGCGGGAACGAGAGAACAAACGGCACCTGACATTGTAAGACGCCGAAGCTGTGGATGGCGCACTGAGCCCCTGCCGACCACGCAGATGGAGTAAGTGCTGAGGAAGCCAAATGTGAGCGGTGTGGGGGAAAGAAACTCTGCATGCGCTGGGACTCCATCGCGCACTAAAACCCACCGGAGGCCCGCCAGGGAGGAGGTGTGGGATCCCGGGCCTGGAGCCACGGGAGAGCGCAGAAGATATACGCAGCCTACATCGGCCTGACGGAGCCTGGAGGAGGGAAGGAAAGAAGCATCGAGGGCCTGAAAGAGCAGGCAGGCGCGGGTGCCCCGACTGGACTTGTTAGAGCGCGGCAACTGAGAGCTGTAGCTGAAAACTGGAAGGCCCCAAGAAGAGGGGGAAAAACCAAACACATACGACCTGGCCATACTCCCAATTGAACCACCGGGTACACTAGGCCTCAACAGGATAGGACACTGAAGCGAGTAAGGAAAGTGGAAAAGTCTACCGAGGCTCAGGTAAACATCGACACCTTCGATGTAGAAACCACTGCTGAACAACATTAGGAACAGAGACAGAGCTCTGGTGCCTGGTCTAAAGATCTTCAGTCCAGCCCGAAGTACTGAAACGAGGGGACAAACGGCACCCGACATTGTAGACGCAGGAGATGTGAATGGCACGCTGATCCCATGCCGATCACGCCAATCGAGTAAGAATCGAGGAAATCAAAGGTGAGCGGGGGGGGGGTGAAGAAACTCCGCTGGCGCTGGGGCCCCATCGCGCTCTAACACTCACTGGGAACCTGCTGAGGAGGAGGTGTGGGGATTCCGGGCCTAGAGCCACGGGAGAGCGCAGAGGACCCACGCAGCCTACATTGGCCTGACGGAGCCTAGCGGAGGGGAAGAGATAGGCACCAAGGGCCTGGAACGATGAGCGGGTGTATGTGGCCCACCGGAAATTGCTCGAGAGCCGCAGGGAAAAACTGGAAGACTATAAAGAAGAGGGAGGAAAATAAACACAAACGGCCTGGCCATACCCCCAACTGAAGCACTGGGAGAGGCAAATACAAGGCGGATTGCTGAGGTGAGGCCAACATTGAAGACGCGGAGGCCCACGAAAAACAGAGCAACATTGAGAACTTATGAGTGGATTACGTTGGGGGATTGACACGAGATAGGAAGGGAGACCCCAACCCACTGTGAAAACGCATTCAAGCTAAAAACGCGAGAAAAACCACACGCTACCATGGTTAAAGATAAAGGTAACCGAGTGCAAGCCAACATGATATCTAATTATTCACAATCCTGTCCTCAAGAAATGGTTAGCCAAATAAGGAACACAGGAGAACAAGATGGGGAGGTTGCGAACCAGGCGATACCAGAGCCTTCCCTGGCGGACATTGTGCTGGCGATCCAGTCAACCAAACGTGATATGGTAAATAAGATAGATGCGTTAGCTATTGATGTCAATCTGCTGAGATGTGATCTGAGAAAAGTAGCGGACAGGACAACCACAAATTAAAAAACGTGGAGGTGTTGCAAACAGAGGCCCGGTCCCTACGTGAAACAGTCATGGATTTACAAAAAAGAGTAGTCCCACTTGATGGTGCGGAGGACCAGGAGGGGCGTTCCAGGAGGACTAACCTAAGATTTGTGGGCTTTCGGGAGCAGGCAGAGGGGCCCTCAGCGGAATTATTTTTGGAAGAATGGATCACTGGGGTACTTGCCCCCAGGAGACTATCCAAGTTTTTTAACATTGAGAGAGTGCATAGAGCATTAGTCCCTCCCCCTAGGCCGGGAGCCCCACCAAGAGCCATCATAGCGCGCTTTTTTACCTATCATGATAGGGACGTTATCCTTCAGGCCACCCGCAACAGAGAAGCGCCACTCTATGAGGGCCACCGAATAGCGATTTACCCTGACTACACCCAAAGGGTACAGGACCAGAGGATAACATCTATGCCAGCCAAGAGAAGGCTTCGGGAAACTGGGATGAAATACAGCCTGTTGTTCCCGGCTAAACTACGGATCGAACACAACGGCAAGGCTTTATTCTTTTTTTCAGCACCAGAGGCATCTGAATGGTTGGACTCTATGAACGGGAATAACGCACAATGAGTGGAAGACTCTGGTAGGCAAAGACCAACAAAGACCCCGGAATCTAGAAGGGAACGAGATAGATTATCCACACAAGCACCACGGAAGGGGTCGTCTAGCACGGGAAGGATCCAGGTGGGCCCAGACGGAACACTACAACTGGCGGACCCTTCCTCTGAGTCAGATACAGCCACACAAGACATTCTTCCTCTGTCCACTGCCTCGTAGCAAGACAACGCATGCAAGCATTGAACTGACACCTGTACACCAAGAACTCAGGTAAGTCCTAAAGGGGATAACAGCATATGATGTATGTACTGTGGGACGCATAACCTATTATACAATCCCTGTACCTGGCGGGGTGTTCACGCCCCCCTCAGAGGTTGAGGCTCACCGGGAGCACTAGAGGCTCTGGCCTCGTACTCTGGCGATGGCTTGACCACTGCCAAAGCACTCGCTGCTCAGACTATTACAGTTACACCATAAAATGCCGAAAGAAAGTTAATCCAATGTTATGGGTAGTTATAATGTGGATGATTATGGTTTCAAAGGAAAACTGGAGGGGGGGGATTGGGGCGGGGGAACTGGATCCTAGATCTCTATCACAGGGGAATGGGACTCGTACCACTGCCCAAGGGGAGGGGGAGAGAGGGATATGTTGTGGGTTATTGGAGTTTATTGGGGAATGGGAGGGGACTCCGCATGGAACGATTGACCCTATGTTACAGTATGTATATGTGTCGCGGGAAGACCACTCACGGCAAAAAGAACTCTACAGCAGATGGTAGGTATGGCTTCCCCCGTGATGAAACTACTTACATGGAATGTAAGAGGTATTGCAATGTATGAAAAAAGAAGTCAAGTGTTTGCTTACCTAAAACGCTATAGAATTTCAATAGCATGCCTGCAGGAAACCCATATATGGGGGGACACATTACCATGCATAAAGTGCAGATGGAGGGGACAAATATATGCCACTTCCTATTCAGGGTTCGCCCTGGGGCCCTTATTTGGATAGACCCTGGGGTTCCATTCCAGCACCTTCATCATGTAACGGATCCGGACAGACGATATGTGATTCTACACGCTAGATTAGGTGGACAAGAGGTATGTTTTATCAATGTGTACGCCCCAAATTCTGACTGCCCCGACTTCTTTCCGGCCGTGCTAGCTGCAGCGTCCCCATATTTAGGAGCGGGAGTAATTATGATGGGAGATGTTAACTGTGTTCTTGATGGAACCCTAGACAGAGAACCCCCTAGACAAAATACCAAACCGAAAATGATTGGATCCCTTAGGGATGCTCTAACAGGTATGGACCTATGGGATATATGGAGAGTGAGAAACCCACTTAAACGTTCCTTCTCCTGTCATTCGCCGGCGACGAATTCATTTAGTCGACTAGACCAGTGCTTTATATCAGGTGACCTGACCCCAGATGTATTAGATATAACCTACTTATCTAGGTACCTCTCGGGCCACTCCCCGGAATTACTTACACTTGGTGTTAGACGCCCTAGACCAGCAATTCCCACATGGAGGTTACAGGCGGAAACACTATCAGATCCCCCCTTTACAAAGACCCTCACAGAAGAGATATTTTGAAGAAAACTGGGAGACAACAAACACGAGGGTGACAGAATGGGAGGCAATGAAGGCAGTGATTAGAGGGGTATGTATAAAAACCACGTATGGAGTCCGACAACAGCTTGAGAGAGTTATGCAGCCCCAGGAGAAGAGGTTAGGGGAAGTAGAACCACAGTTGCATATACATCCTCAACACATTGAGGAATGGAGCACCGTCCGAAAAGACTTGTTGGAGTCCCTAAGTCCCCTAGAGAAATGTAATTATGTAACATATAGGCAATGCCTAAACATGGAGGGAGATAAGTCAGGGGCTCTACAGTCTAAATTAATAAGAAATGAAACACCAACATCACCCATAGTGTGGCTCAATGGTTAGAGCGGCAGACCCTGATGCAGAGATCTGGCCCGGGACCAGGGTTCAATTCCCACCTCGGCGGGTCTTGGGCTCAATTTCCTCAGACCTGATAATTCTCGCCTCGGTGCCTATTCTAATCATGGGTCCCACTCTGCAACTCTGGGCAATAGCTTGCTTAATCTCCACAACGGCCCCACCAGCGCTGGGATGCCTGCCTTCACCTTGGGGGTGCCCAGGAGTGGACATTTCACAGGGAAAAGCCAGGAAGGGTTCCACAGCGGTATGCGTACAGCGCCAGGACACCCTTTTGGGGGTATAAGTGTGCTTTACAAGTACACATTTCATTTCATAGTACCAATGGAGACAAATGATGGGACATTGGTTTACAATCAGACGGCTATACTGGAGGCTCTGACAGAGCACATGGCAGGAGTATACGCAAAGCGAATTTCCCCACTACTGGAAGTAATAGGAGACTTTTTAAATACACTGGGTCTCCCCCAATTATACCAGGAGACAAGAGAGAGACTAGATGCCTCAATTACTAAAGAGGAGATATTAGAAACCATTAAGAGGCTAAAACCAGCAAAAAGTCCAGGCAGCGATGGGTTTCCATCCGAGTTTTATAAGACATTTGCACCAATATTGGTTGATCGTCTGCTGGAAGTGTACAATGAGGCTTTGCAGCTGCAAACTCTTCTGGCATGGATGAGAGAGGCTATAATGATTATGATCCCTAAACCAGATAGGAATCAGAGAAAACCAAGCTCCTACAGGCGGATTTCTCTCTTAAATTTGGATATGAAAATTCTGAGTGGGGTGCTAGCGAATAGGCTCCTACCTTGCATGCCAGCTCTGGTACATTCCGATCAATCTGGGTTCATCCCCAAACGCAGCACTACTCACAACTTGCACCGACTAGCACACGTGCGGTACTCCCCACCTATAGAAACTGAGGATTGCGCCCTGGCACTACTCGACATAGAACAGACCTTCGACTCGGTGGACTGGTCATCTCTATGGGCAACACTATGGGGAAATGGGAATAGGAGAGGGATTCATTAAATGGTTGCAATTGCTATACATAACCCCTCAGGCCCGGCTGCGTATGGGGGGCCTTCGCACTGCAGCGGGGCACCAGACAGGGGTGTCCCATGTCGCCGCTTCTATTTGCAGAGGCAATGGAACCACTTGTGGAATCTCTACAAAAACAATTAGATAACTGGGGGATTAAACTCAGAGACACTGAGTCTCTATGTACGCGGACGATACGCTAATATACACTCGACAACCAACCTAAGTGGTCCCCAAATTATTAGACATACTGATCAAGTTCGGTGAACTGTCTGGATTGCGAACAAACCCTAACATATCAACATTGCTGCTGATAGGTCGATTAGCCAAAGCACCACGGGAATCATTGTTGACGGTGGGACTCCCTTGGGCGGTAACTGACCCCAAATATCTGGGAATAAGGTTGGAAAGGTCACCTGAGAGTCACCTGGAACTTAACATAGGAAGAGTAGTGGAAGGAGTGAGGGGCTTGGTGCGCTTCTGGCAGGGGCTACCACTGTCGCTCATGGGTAAAATCGCAATTGCAAAAATGATCGTTTTGCCACGGTGTCTATATGTGTTACAGCATTTGTTTTATGAAATCCCTACTTATTTCTTTAAAACACTAAATAAATAGCTGATTGAACTACTATGGGGGTCTAAACGCAAAAGAGTGAGCTTGACACTGCAGAGAACGGGGCAAAATGGGGGGCAAAATGGGGGGTTGGAGGTCCCCCATATGGAATTATGTTATATGGCCTCCCCACTCCAGCACGCAATTCATTGGCTTGACAACAATGATACCTGGGAAAAAAGGTTACTTGCAGGAACATATGAGGGTGACTCTCTAGCGGGTTACTTAATGAGGGGGGCAGGAGTGCCAAGGGCCTGCCCATACTTAATCCAACATGTGACACGAGTGTGGGAACGCGCAGTTTAAAAGGTGATAGGCCATGCCCCGTATGCACCAGACATGCCGCTCTGGGTGATACAACCCTATATTAAAATAGCGGAATCCATGTCAGTCCATAAATGGAAAGAAGGCGGCTGCCTGACAATTGGAGACCTATTCTTAAACAACCAATTCATCTATCGTAAAAACGCGGAGAATATGTTTGAGTTAAGACGGGGGCAATTTTTACAGTACAGGAAGATATCGCATGTGACCAGTGAACTATGGGCATCCTTCCCAGAGGAGCCATCAACAACAAAGGTGCTCCAAGTTATGCTCTGTATTTCACAGGGTGGTTGCTTGTTCTTGCACATGTACCGAGCATTAAGGGAAGATTTGAAGGCCCCAGTTCTGTCAGTCCAGGCACGATGGGAGGAAGCCATGGGAGAGCCCCTTTATTTATTTATTTTTTTATTTGTAAAGCGCAACAGTCATCCCATAGGGATATCAGGGCGCTAGCGTAGCGGGAGGGTGGTGAGTTGAACTGGTCTGTTGTGATCGGTGGCAGCAATCCTAGGGGAATAAATGAGTTTTAAGGTTCTTCCTGAACGCCATGTAATCCTCGATCAGCCGTAGTTCCATCGGAAGCTCGTTCCAGTGCAAAGCTGCAAGGTACGAAAAAGTGCGTCCGCCTGCCCTACTCTTACTGATCCTTTTAGTTTCAGCTAGCGCCTGAAAGCGTGACCTTAGGCACCTGGACGGGGTGTAGAATTTAATTCTATTCCACAGAATCCTGGGGCCGGTGTGATGGAGTGCCCTGTGTGCATGTCCTAAGAGCTTAAATCTTGCTCTTTGACGCATGGGCAGCCAGTGAAGTTGTCTTAGGCAATCTGTCGCTGAACTATATCTGCCCTTGTTGCACACCAGTTTGGCCGCTGCATTTTGTATTACCTGCAGACGTTTAAAAAGGTAATCTGGCATGCCAACAAAAAGTGCATTTCCATAGTCCAGCCTACTAACAAGCAGGGCCTGTGTTACTGTTCTCCTGCTTTCCAGTGGGATCCAGGGGAAGAGCCTTTTTAAGAGCTTCAGTGTGGCGAAACTTCTACCACACAAGGTCCGCACGTGATCCTGCATTGATAGGGTGTTGTCAATGATGACACCCAGGTTTTTTGCACACTGCTTGGGTGCTGGGGCCATGCCCAATGAGTGGGGCCACCAGGACGCATCCCAGATATGATTGGCTCCGCCGAGAAGCAAGATTTCGGATTTCTCAACGTTGAGCTTCAGGCAGTGTTCTGACATCCAGGTTGCCATTTCGGTGAGGCAGTTGTTGAGTTTGGCCCTAGTGTCCTCATGCCTCTCTCCGATAGCTATTGTTAGTTGCTTGTCATCCGCATAGGAGCAAATCCCAAAGCCCCATTTCGTGCCAATTTTTGCCAAAGATGATACGTAGGCATTAAATAGGGTAGGGCTCAGGGATGCTCCCTGTGGGACACCACAACTGAGATTTTTTGGGGTTGATGAGAAGGCACCCATTTGCACAGTTTGAGTCCTGTTGCTCAGAAATGAGCTGAGCCATTGAAGGGCTTTTGCGTGTATCCCTTTCTCGTGCAGGTTTCCCAATAAAAGCTGGTGGGAGACCGTGTCGAAGGCCGCCGACAGGTCTAACAGGATCAAGGCTACTGCCTTTCCCTGATCCAACAGTGATCTTACATTATCTAGGACAGCCAGAAGGGTTGCCTCTGTACTGTTGGTGGCCCTGAAATTTGTTTGAGAGGGGTCTAGTAATTCATTTGACTCTAGATAATTGGACAGTTGTCTGTTGACTAACTTTTCCAATACTTTGGAGAGATAAGGGAGTTGAGAAATTGGCCTGTAGTTGGCTGGGTTATTTACATCTGAGCCTGCCTTCTTCAGCAAGGGGGTCACTATGGCCTGTTTCCACATCTGTGGAAAAACTGCTGTTTCCAGAGATTGGTTAAAAAGCTGCGTGATGTATGGGCCTAAGGTAGGTATGATCTGTGAAAAAATAAAATGTTGGCAGGGGTCGAGAGGGGATCCCGATTTAACTTCCCCCATTGCCTTGGCGACCTCTTTTTCTGTGAAGGGGACAAAACTGCCTAGGCGTCAGGGTGGGGGTCCCTATTTTCCCAGTTGATGGAATCTACTTGGGAGGTGATGTTAAATGACGAATAAATTGTACCTATTTTGTCTATAAAAAATTCACTGATCATTTCACAACATTCTGCTGAGGGATGCAGAGTTTGGGACATACAGGTCGGTTTGCATAGTTTGCGTACTATTTTGTATAGCTCTTTTACAAAGTTGGCGTTCTCATTTGTTCGTTGTGCGAAATATGCCATTTTGGCTTTCTTAATTGCACAATTATAGCTCCTGAGTTCTGTTTTATATGCTGATTTATCGAGGTCCAATCTGGACAGCCTCCAGTTGTGTTCCATTATTTTGCACTTTTTTTTCAGTGCCTTAAGTTCTGGTGTGTACCACTTTTCGGATACAGTTTTTCTTGAGGATTTGGATTTAAGTTTTGGTGCACATTGGTCCAGGGTCTTGGTGATCTCTGTTTCAAGATTCATTGCACCCCTATTGGTAGGTAGGGTCCCCAGAATCGCTAGGCCGTTAGGAACAAAGTGGTGTTGAAATGATTCAGGAGTGACTAATTTCCAGGTTCTCTATGTCCCGTGCACAGGTTTGGAAGCTTTTACTGGTGTCGTGGGTAAGGAGAATGAAAAAATAATTAGTGAATGATCGGTCCATGTAACGGGTTTAATCTCCTTGACTATAGTTGATTCTATGTTGGCGAACAATAGGTCTAATGTGTGCCCTGCGATATGTGTAGGCCCCTTGATCCATTGTTTTAACTGAAGGATATGCATGTCATTTTCTAAATGGGTTATCGCCACATTGTTGGTTTTTTCAAAATGAACATTAAAGTCCCCAATAACCATGATTTTTTTTTATTTTAAGCAGGCAGGAAATAACTGTGTAAGCAGTTTAGTACTGAATTCAGAGCGGGAGTGGATTAAAGTGCATGAGGAAGTCTGGGAAGTGAATTCTAACCAAAGGTTTAAATTAGTCCAATATAATTACATACACCAAACTTATCTCTCACCCAAAACGCTGGGTAAAATCTTCCCGAACCAATAGACCGAATGCCCCCGCTGTAGAAGTCAGGAGGCGGTCTTTCTGCATGTGATGTGGCAATGTCTGGTCGTAGTCCCCTACTGGACCGAAATCTTAGAAAAATTAGAAAAGGTCACAGGATTGACAGTCCCCCAAGAAATGAGAACAGTGTTGCTGGGCCTACTACCGACCTCCAAAAATTAAAGTAGGAAATTAGTAATGCTGGGACTTATACTGGCGAAGCGACAAATTGCGATATCCTGGAAGAGTCCCAATTCACTCCATATAAAGATGTGGCTGAGTGATTGGTATGAATGGGCGACAGCAGAAGCAATACGTATGAAACGGGTCAGACATGACAAAAAACTGGAAGACGACTTAAGTGCATGGACGGCGATGCTAGCAGACATAAAAAAATATGCAAACAGCAATAACAACATCCACTGCGAATGCCCCATAGAAGTGACATTCCATGAATAAGAGAGAAAAGCATGAGACAGAATGAAGTTAGGATATAGGTAACAGTACATGATTTAAACAAGGATCTTAGCTGTGCTGCGACGAAGGGTCTGAGAGGCTGAGTTGGGTGGTTAGGGAGGGGGGTTAAGTAAGGAAAGGAAGAAGCTTTATGTTGACTATCGTTATAGATTGGGTCAGACAACGGAACACAGATTGGAAATGTTGAAATGTACTATACTCAGATAAATAACATGTATTGAAAAGTGCTGTGGTTCCAGAATTATGTACGGACTAGTTACAGGTCCTAGGTTTGAACAAAATGGCAATAAAGATATTTAATATAAAAGAAAGGACTTCACTATACATCAAGCATCAAAAGAAGCCCAACGATGGTCCTATTAGTGGACTTCCCTCTGGAGGCTTGTAAAGATTTAGAGACAGCTAAAGAGAGAGACCATTATTCAGAAAACCTGCCCTCTCAACCTCTGAATCAACAGTCTAATCGGGGTAGGGTGTCTAGAGGTAAAAGAGGGTAATTCAGAGGAGATGGGGAGAAAGGTAAGATCCATTCCTGCTCCACTGCTAGAAGTCTCAGGAGAAGAAACCATGGTCTACTTATCCAGAACCGAAGGACCATAATCATCTCCACTGATTCCCTCTGGAGACTTACCAGAACCCTTGGCTTGGAATTAGAGGAATGAGGGGAAGGCATAGATAAGACCGTCTACCCAGGGGCTGGTCAAGGCATCCATTTCTACAGCATTCTGACCCTAGTATCTTGACAGAAACTACAGAAGCTGAGAGTTATTGTGTGTCGCAAATAGATCTATTAGAGGGTCTCCCCATCTCTCCCATATCTCCCAAAATGTAAGAGGGTTGAGGACAAAGTCCTGAGAGCAAAGACAAATCCTGCTGAGATAGTCTGCCATTGGATCTAGAACTCCTCTGAAGTAAACAGACCTCAAACTCATGAGATTGTACTCCACCCAGACATCTGATGTGTTATTAGATTTAAGGAGCTGGAAACTATCCCAAGCTGACGGTTCAAATAAGACACTGTTAGTGTTGTCTGCGCTTATCACGAAGGATCTTCCCCTTAGCCGATCTGCAGAAAATTGTTCTGTCCCTCAAACAGATATTAGCTCCCTCCTGTTGGATGACCTGTTCTGATAAACCCCCAAAGACCCTGAGTAGCCTGATCATCCAGAACAGCCCCTCAACCCGTGCTGCTGGCATCTGTGGTTGAGTTTATTGGATTGTGGTAAGTAAAAAAAAGAGCCCCATCCACTAGGAAAGGCTTTCTCGGACTACAGGATTGACAGGAATTGGATCTTTGTAATTCTCCTGGAGGAGCTGTCAGTGGGTCAAGATGTGAAGTACCAACTGCCCCATGTGGAGAAAAGCCCAGGGGTAAATTCTCAGATTTGCTGCCTGAATAGAAAAAATAGGTCTCTTAACTTGATCCTCCTGGCCTCTGGAAATAGGACTAGTTCCTGAGGTGTCTTGAACATACCTTCTATATTTTCCAGCCTCTGAGCTGGGATGAGTTGAGACTTCGGTCAGTTGATTAGAAATTCCTGCCCACTCTGCCCGTAATGCTGCTATTGAACCATTAAGGCCATGTTCTCCAGAGACTAGTCGTGATAGGTAGACTGGAGTAGCAGTTCATCCAGATACGAATTGACTATCACCCTCTAAGCATGAGGCAACGCAGTACCAGGGCCTAGATTTGGAAAAATAATTGTGAGGAGTCCTCACTTTGAAAGACAATGCTCAAAACTACCATTTCTGGTTCCCAAATGCAAACCTGAGAGACTCTAATGGGAATATGCTATTAGGATGTGGAGGTACGTATCCTGCAGGTTGATTTTTTTATTTGATTTTTTATGAAATTGCCCCCGGAAATGAGGGGAAGTATATTAATCCTAAAGTAAACTCGTGGGATGAATTGGTTTAGAAATCTCATGTCTATGATCATCCTGAATTCGCCTGATGACTTCCTGACCAGAAACACTATGGAACAACACCCACAGCCTCTTTACTGTAGAAGAACTGGTATTAAATCCTCCTACTCCTCTCCAACGGCAAACTACTGCCCCAACAGTTAAGAATAGTCCTCACTATTTTGGATACTGGATGGAAGAGCTTGGAAATCCGTCACCAAGGACTAAGATGCCTATACTGCATTGATTTTTGACCGTATTGCCAGACTGAGACCAGCATGAGCTCTGTTAAGGGCACTCTCAACTTTTTTATCTACCAGATCCAACATCACAATATCCTCGGTAAGAAGAGAGGTTTTGCCTACTATGTTTGCCAACAGGGAGTCAGCCACCAGTAACTGTGGCAATTTAGTCTCTCCTTTCTCAAGAGGATATAACTTACCCACAAATCTGCAGACATTCTCTGTCCGGATTGTTCAATTCTTGTTTCAACAGATTCAGAATGGCAGGAATTATAAGAACTCTGCAAAAAGAGGGCCTATAGAACTGACAGAGCCATTCCCCACTTGTGTGAGGCTCAATCTCTTCTACCAGTGGCTGGAGATTAGAGAAGGGATACGAGATTCCTAGTTTGAGATTCTCCTTCAAGTTATATTTTCCTCTCTGTGCAGAGAACTCACTATCAAACCCCAACTCTTCTTTGTCATAATCCAGAGAGGACCATGAAGAATAAAAAGATGAGGAGACAGAGAAGTAGGATCTCTCTGACGAGAGTTGAGTAATTTGAGAAGGCTATTTCCTCTTATATCAGCAATTGTAAGCCTCCAATAGTGATTTCACCTCCTCTTGCAGATCTCTCTCAGAAACAGGAGGAAGATGTGACCTATGCCCCCTGTCTCTGGCTTCATGAAGATACTTCTCCATAGAGTTAGAGGGAGCAACATAAAGAGAGTGCTGAGCGTGCTTAACTATGACAGTAGTAGACAGGTCTACAAACACACTGATGACTAGAAATCAATTAAAGGGTGAAAACATACCTATATTTATCCACAGGACGTTAGCAGAGGAAAGTACCGCCTGAATAAAACATGGAACAATGTACCCTAAAGTAACCCACAGACAGAATAAACAATCACTTGTCTATTTTTTCCTTACAAAAATTAAAGGTATGAACCCTCACAATCCTCTGTTGTCCCCAATTTGGTGAAGAATCATTACAATCGTAATATCAGGCACAGAGAATGGGTCCTTACCTCTCACTTCATATAGAATATGCCATGTGGTTCTGTAAGAAATACCCAGAGAGGGGCATGCTGTGAAAGCATGCCTGCCATCGAACATTATGGGTCCATCACCCAGGAGTGTAGGGACCTAAGGGCATTGCTCCCCCTCTGTGAACCACCACAAACTCTAAAGTTTATATAAATGCTTAAAATGTTTTTGCTGCTGTGCTCTTTGAATTGCATTGCAGGTCACGTTAATAACTGCTTGAGGGCGGAGAAGAGTTTGATTGGTAACAGGAAGGTTTTCAGCGAGGTCTAGACGTGAAGTGCGAATGTCAGGCTGGAAAGGTGTAATACTGTGGCCAGCTCAACATGTGGACTTAAAGTCTCTCTAACCTGTACAATGTTAGGGTGCTGGGGGGAATACAACCACAGCTTCCTGGTCTCCTTTAGAGTGCAAGGTATGACTGCCCTAACCAATTCTGGCACTGACTTCATGTTGTTTACTAACACAAACCGCATGAGAGCAGCATCTGGATTTGTTCGAGTGCCGGCTGATAGGCCTCTAGTCCAGCAGCAGCGCTGGGGCTGTAGGTTCACTGAGGACTGGTGTCATACTGTGGCCAGCTCATCATGTGCACTTAAAGTCTCTCTAACCTGCACAATGTTAGGGTGCTGGGGGGAATACAACCACAGCTTCCTGGTCTCCTTTAGAGTGCAAGGTTTGACTGCCCTCACCAATCCTGGCACTGCCTTCATGTTGTTTACTAACACAAACAGCATGAGAGCAGTGTCTGGATTGGTTCGACTGCCAGCTGATTGGCCTCTAGTCCAGCAGCAGCGCTGGGGCTGTAGGTTCACTAAATATATGACCAATTACTGTGTGGCTTTACTTTAAAGCCATACAGTCATTGGTCATGTTCTTCTGTCTCTTGCACTATAACCAGTTAATATTTTGTAAAAAAAAAATAAGTGCCATGGCTCTCGTCAGGAGGCCACTGCAGCTTGCACCACACATTGCCCCTGCTATCCTGCCAATGTTAGTAATAACATAACTACTAACCATCCCGCTTCTACAAGAGGTCTATAAGAACGGTTTGGGCAGCGGGGGCATGGCTGAGCCAGATGGCAGACGTGGCTCCCTAGAGCTCTACGGCTGAGCCTGACCATTGGCATCCATCCTTGCCTTTGGCACCCAGTGGGGACTCTATGACACTGCGGGGACACTGTGAGCTGTGCCGTTTCCTGGCAGACACACTTGTTTCGGTCTCGGAGTGCTGCAGGAGCCCAGAGTCCAGGTGCTGTATGTCCGCCTGCAACATGGAGGCGCCCAGCCCCTGCTGGTTCGCGTGAGCATAGAACACTTCTCCCGGGAGGGAGAGACAGGCCCAACTCTCCAGCGGGAGTCCTGTGAGGAGTTGCGGGGGGGCCCCACCTGGCGGAGCAATCCCCTCAGAAGTTGTACCTGCGGTAGGGAACAAACTTGCGCCGTCTCGGGGGACAAATGCTGGTGGCTGCAAGGAGCCCTGCGGCACCTGCCCCGCAATCACAGAAGCGGGGAGGCGCTGATCCTGGTATCGGCATGCTGTTGGCCCCTTGGGAGGTGGAAACGGTCAAGGGGTTGGGGGGGGTGCTCCTGTCCCGGCCCCTGTCTTGGCCCACAATCGAGGTGTGGCGACTGTTGGCCCCCGGGGAGGTGAAGAAGGTTGTGGGGGCTGACGGCAGAGATCCTGTCCCGGCCCATGTTTTGGTGCCACGATCGGGGTAAGGCACAGGACTGAATATGGCTGCTGGACCGAGGGCCCTTGGACTCCTGCTCTCCCCATTCCACCCCCGATCCTGCCTACTGAACTACCATGGGCTCTGGGGAGGCCCTGCGATGTGAGGGGCTCTCCCCTGGGTAGTCTCGAGGGGCACAGTGGCACTGTGGCATCTGGTGCCATAATCAAAGTGCGGGCGCCATCGTAGGACCGGGGCCCTGTGACCCCCCCCCTACATTCGCCCGATGTTTTTGTTGTCCTGTGGGGCCAGGCCCAGGCAGCATGGAGTTGGGGGTCCTTGTTGACTTGCTAGCGGGGGCCCATCACAGCACAAGTACTCACCCCGAGGAGAAGGTGGACCGCAGTTGATCTCAACGGCCTGATTGCGGCTGACACAGCGCACACCGGAGGTGGGACGACCGCCTTGGTAGACACAAGCGTCCCCCCGACACCAATGCAGCATTGACCCCCGCACTATGGGCAGATTGGGTTCAGCCGGCCCCCGTGCGGAGAGTCTCCTCAGCCCCCGATGCCATACGACGGGTAAGGAGGGAGAGCGGACCCTCTCCACATCTGTCAAATTGGACAAAGTTTTAGCAGCAATAGAACACTCTAGGATCACCATGGAGGATGGATTTGGAGCCCTAGCCAACGACCTGAACTTCCTCTGGGATAATCACCGCAAGCTTGCGGATAGAGTCAAGGATGGCTAGAAAACCCTTTGTGCCCTACAGCCACTCATGAAGGATCATCAGGCTGCAATCCGGGACCTACAAGGTCATGTAACACAGTTGGAGACTAGAGCAGATAACTTAGAGGGTCGCTCCCGGATGAGCAATTTTTGTATTCTGGGGCTGCTGGAGGGAATTGAGGTGTCTGTCCCCATTGCTTACCTAGAGGCTTGGTTCAAACATTCACCCCATCTGAACACCCTTTTATCCCCTCGAGAGGCGCACCGGGTCCCAGCACTGCGCCCACCTCCGAGCTCTCCCCCTCATTCGATGCTGGTGAAGCTCCTTCACTTCAAGGACAGAGATGTGGTGCTTTGTGGGTCCCTTGCAGGTACAAGATAAGTTTAAATGCACTATCACATACCTTGAAACTCTAAAATCATTGCAGGCAGGAAAGCCATCACAAAATAAAGTATAAGAAAATATCATGACAGTATTCACCTGTGATATGAGTGTGTCAGTTGCTGCAGAGAATCCGACTCCCAAAGAAAAACCCAGGACAGCCATTACCTGGAAACAAACACAGCTGTAATTAAATCAGAGACAAGTGCTCAAACTAATAATTCACCATATACAGAGGGTATGTGATTCAGTGGCTAAGGTGTTGATTGTGAACAAGGTCTGAGCAGATTTATCTCCTGACCAACATGAGTGTGATTCAAAGTAGAGTAACCTCTATGTGCCCCAGTGATCAAAACTGACATATTTTTTCAAAAGATCTCTTTATTAAGAAATGTATGATAACATCAGCATCAGTTAGCAATAGCACTGTCTTGCACCTTATAATGCATTCAAGAATTGCATGTAGCCTTCCTACCCATTCCCTGCACCCCCTCTTGGTTCACTATTAACTCGCAACTCTCTGATAACCTGTTGCAATCGCACTAGTAAACTCAGAGTCCCACTGGATCAATACCCTCTATGAGTTCCAACCACTCCATATTTTCTACCATTTCGGGGGCATCCTCTCCTCTCATACACCATTTTTTCAGCTAACATGCACCAATCCATGTCTCACTTCCATGCCTCGAGGTCCAGGGCCTGATTTTGCTGCATTCCTCTTCACCACCATTAAGCCCAGTGTCACAGATGTCCGCTGTGCCTTGCCGACCCCCGCTTCACCCCATATATTAAGAACACATTGTTTGGCAGAGACCGTTAGTTCCCCTCCCCTCCACCCTCACCAGACATTCCACAATGCTCGATCAGAAGTCCCTTATCATATGGCAGTCCCAAAGGATATGGAAGAAGGATCCAGTTTGCCCACAATCTTGTAAGCACAGCTCAGTGGTAACCCTCTGTATCTTAACCAGGGGCTTATGGGAATAGTATGAGCAGTGGAGGATCTGCACCTGCACCAATCTGAAGCCAAGACTACCCAGCTGCGGGCCCCATTGTCCCTGAAAATGTTGTAGGACATCAGGGGTATGTCAATGAGGTGGCTTTCCTGGGCATGGCATCCCCCAACAGCCTGCCCTCTAACCCCTCGTCAACACCACCCTAAGCACATGCCGGAGTTGCAAAATCTATAAGTCTCGAAAGGTGCCAAATTATATTCTCGCTCTAAGTCCGACAGGGGGTCCCGAACCCAGACATCCTCCACTGTGGAAATGCCAATGAGGTCCCACTTGGCAAACCTCAGTTGCTTCTGTAGGATACCTAGGGGTAGATTTTCAAAATTTGGCGCAGGATTAGCATTACAAAAGTGATGCTAACCAGCACAAAATGTTTTTTTTACAAATTTACATTCCAGCGCAAAACTTGTTTTGTGCTGAAAGTACCCTAAATGTAACGCAAGGCAGCAAGAAGCACTGCTTTGTGTTACTTAGCGCCAAGCGGGCGTTACATGGGTCCCATGCTACCACCCATGCCTTTTGATGCAAAACCATATCTACAAACAATTGTAGACAGGGTTTTGCGCCAAATGTTAACGCCACTTCAAAGGAGGCATTAACAGGAGAAATGTTTTGATTTCTTCTTTGTTTTCTGACTTTGCATGCGTGCTGCAGTGTGCAACACACATACAAAGTAGGAAAAGTGTTTAATCTTGTCTAGGCATAGGATTTTGTACAGGAAGGGTCACCTTTCTGTACAAAACTTATGCTAGATTTAGACAAGCACTCTAGCGCTATGGACCTAAGGTGTGTGCCTGGTGCACAGCAGCTGAAATAGGCGCTAGGGAAAGGGGAGGAGAGTGCCATATCTCCGAAGATATGGCACTCTTCCGCTCCCTCCCTGTCACACAACGTAGCGCAGCCTCTTTGGGGGTTACCCTGCATTGTGTGCCCTTTTAAAAAATCTGCTCCATAGAATCTCTGCATCCCAAAGTGGAGTTTCCAGACCATCACCCTAGGATGGTCAGGCAAGCTAGTCAATTTTCTACCACCATATATGGCCTCTGGGTACCCCTGACCACCCATTACTTATCTCCCCATTTGGAGCGCTGGTTCTGTCTGTGGCATGAATGCCCAGCCCTTAACCATGCTTATATGTGCCACACAATAGATAGATAGATAGATAGACAGACAGACAGACAGACAGACAGACAGACAGACAGACAGACAGACAGACAGACAGACAGATAGATAGATAGATAGATAGATAGATAGATAGATAGATAGATAGATAGATCACTTTATTTGCGTGAATACTTAAAACCATTGCAATAAAAAAAAAAGGAATATAAAAGTTTCAGAAAAACTTTAACTTCTACAAAGGTAGAACAGAAAATTTTATATTGATTTTTTTCTTTTTTTTGTACAAAACAGTTATACTGGATTTGCACCCTGTATAAAGCAGATTTGGTAAAAGGAATTATGTATTTAAAATTGTTGTTTATCTGTGCCGCACAGTAATATTTCTTAATATACTGCAGAGCAATGCCTTCATCGTACCAACCTCTTGTAAGTTTTGGCAGTGCAATACTCGCTGGGCCTCCATCCCACGGCAGTGATCAGATCTCCATCTCGACTGGCCTAAAGTAATTCTTGGGAACCTCAGAGGGGTTGTTCTGCAAAGCATATAAGAAACATGCCAGTGACATCATTTTGAATAGTGCCGCTCTACCCAGTAGGGAAAGTGGCAAGGTCCGCCAGTGCCTCACATCTCTTCATAATATGTCAAATAGTGGGGCCAGGTTGCTCTTGAAGAAAAGCTCTGTGTCAGGTGTAATATGTATCCCCAAGTAGTGGAGGCCAGTCCGCACCACAGTCATCCTACAGTATGGTAGCAGGCGCGGAACATCTTGCCAGAGCGGGTAGATTAAAGACTTGTGCCAGTTGATAGTATATCCAGAATATTTACCAAAATTAGTGATGAGCTGCATCAAACTAGCCATCTTTAATTCTGGGTCAGCAACCTAAAGAAGCACGTCATCCGCATACAGTGATATTCTATCTTCCCACGGATCCCCCATTGCAATCCTCTGACCAACGGATCCTGGCATATCCATGCTGCCAAAGACTCCAATGCCAGAGTGAAAATCATTGGTGACAGGGGACAACCCTGCCTGGTACCCCGCTGAAGTTTAAACACCTGGGAATACACTCCATTTACCTTGACTCTGACCAAAGGGCCACTGTAGAGTAGGAGGACCCAATGCAATGGCCAAGTGTTTGGCCAACACTGCAAAGATGTAGTCTCACTCAGCTGTATCGAATGCCAATTTGGCATTCGGTGACAGCCCCGGTGCCTTTTCCTTTAAGTTGGTCCTCTGACCCAGTACTCCGTATAGGAACCGGAGATTAAGTCTGGCGCTTTGGTGGGGCATAAATCCTGACTGATCTGGGTGGATCAGTGAGCGTATTACTTTTTTGAGCCTTGTCGCCAGTAATTTGCCCAATATTTTGACCTCAGCATTCAGCAACAATATATGTCTATAGGAGGCATTCTCATCAGTACAGTGGCAAGCCTTTGGTCCCGGGGCAGAGATCCCCGCTGTTTACACTCCTTGTATATAGTTAAGAGGTGTGGAGCAAGCTTAGTTGCCATCATTTTGTAAAGCTCAATTGGCAGTCCTTTCAGGCCTAAGCCCTTCCCGGACAGCAGCTCCCTACCCACAGCCACCAAATATCAATATCTGCCTCTAGAAACTCCAGATCCTCACCTGACAATCTCAGAAGGTGTATGTCAGGCATGGGTGTCCTCTGCAATTCTGGTCACCGCTGGGGGAGTATACCTGAGCGTAGTAGGCTGCTAACTTCCCCGCTATAAAATCTCCTTCCCTGACTAGCTCACCTATCTCTGTTTTGATCTCCAGGAGCTAGTTTCTTAACTGATCCCTCTTACCTAGAGAAGCCAGAAGCTTACCTGTTTTATTCCCGGCTTTATACAGGCACTCTGCACCGCCCAGGCGGCCTCAGTATCCAGGTCATTCTATTCCAGTTGCATCAGCGCTGAAGTACCCAATCCCATCTCTGTCGTGAGGAGGCACTCCAACTCTAATATGTCCCACTCTAGATCGTCAAGTCTGGCCCTCCAGTCCCTCTTGAACCCAGATGTATGGAAGAGCACCAGGCCCCTGACCACTGTTTTATATGCCTCCCCGCACAGTTTGCGTCGAGTCCACCGAGATGAGGTTGTCTTTAAAATAGCGATCTGTACTTTCAGTGAGGCCCTCCCGTATCACGCGTTGTTTCAGATACCATGAGTTTATCTGCCGGACCGCCCCGCTAGCGACGCGCTTAAAGTTGAATATCGCCCAAACTGGGGAGTGATCAGAGATCCCTCTGGCCAAGTGCTGAACAGCAGAGTATTGGTGGACCTGTTGGTGTCATGTGAGAAGGTAATCAATGCGGGAGAGGCTCCCATGTGTGCCCAAGTGAAAGGTGTACTGCCATCCCCGTGGGTTGTGTGTAAGCCATATATCCACCATCCCCAAAGCAGCCAGAAAGTCCAGAAACTGACTCGGTGTGCCCCCGCCAGTTTCGGCGGTCACAGTCCTCGATGACCACTATGTTAAAGTCACCTCCCAGAAGCAACACTACGTCCGGCAGTTGTAAGAGCAAGGAACCCAATTCAGGAAAGTGGTGGCATGCAATCTTGGTGGTATAAATACGGAACAAATATTGAATGGCAAGCCCTCCCACTGTCCCAACAGTGCCGCAAATCTCCCATAGGAGTCCGGCCACGTCCGTTAGACAATAAAGGGGAGTGATTTCCTCATTATAACCCCCACCCCTCTGTACCACCTTTTTATAGACACCTGTCAAGAGCTTGGTACGTGTTGCTGATCATGTATATTTTCTGTAGCAAAACAATTTTTGGAACATTGCGCTTAAAATATTGAAGGACCTCTCCACTTTTAATCTTGTCTCCCAACCCATTAACATTCCAGGGCATTAATTTCATGGAGCTTCGTCAAACCATTTCAAAGGTGCATTCACATAGCCCAGAAGCCCTGTTAGTCTCATGTAAGCGCCTCAGGCTGATTCGGGAAGGTCTAGAAGGCACATTTCCCCAATGCAGCTTGACAGTGCACTAACACAAACAGAGTATGACAAAATAATCCAGATAACGTCCCCATCAAATCCCCCCCGCAACACTGCATGGCAGGATTAAAACTGCCCAACCCCCAAACATTGCAGAGTGCCTGTCATCCCAATAGTAGTACATAGCAGCAGGGTCCAGTGGCCACATCAGACAAAAGCCTCCCGCTTCTCACCCCCCCCACTTTATCTTACTATATGTAAAGTCCCAGGCAAGTCCTCGCTGGTCCAGGTCTCACTCTCAATCTCTAGTGTCCCCCCACCACCTCCCACCAGCATGGGCCCCATTCAAAAGCTGGCTGTTTAGGGTATCAGTGGGGGCACCAATCAAGGCCTCCCAGGCCTTCCCAATCAGGGCGTCCTGCAGGTCCCCCCACGACTGTGCCTGCTGCTCATTTTCTCAAGTCTCTTTTGGAGTGTCCCATGTTGCTCCTGCCACTCCATTCCGTGGCACCTGGGGACGTTGCCGTGCCCCCATCATCCCACTGGCCACCACACCACAAGCCAGTTCTAGGCCTCATACGGGGTCCCAAAATTCCAATTCTTTCCTCCGCCGCCACCCTCAGCTTTGCCAGAAACATCATGAAATATTTGAGGTCTTGCTGTCGCAGAATCCGTTTCACCTCATCAAAACTGCTGCGGAGCTTCTGACCTTTGAGGATAAAATCAAGAAAGATACTGATGGGAGCATTTTCGCACCAAATTTAGAGAAGCCCTTCAGTTGCAGCATGTTCAGGATAAAATCCTCTAGAAAGAGGTCCATATTTGGGCCTTCCGCGCTCTTTGGAACCTCTACAACCCTGCTCTTGTTTCTTCTGAAGCGGCCTTCAATGTCCTCCAGCGTGGCCCCTACGGTCGGGGCATCTCCCTGAAGTCTGGCCATTTGGTCCCTGAGGGTCTGCATCTCCATCAGGAGTGCTGCAATTAAATCTTCCTTCTCCTTCACTCTCTCTCTCTCATCTTACGCAGATCTGCCCTGATGAGTGGGTCTTCCAAAGCGACTGAGTCAACTTTTCCCCACAGGAAGCCCCGGACCACCTGTATCACCTCCATAATGTCCTTCAAGGTTAGGGCATCACCTTCCTGGGAGGGGCCCCCTCCAGGCTCCCGAGGACCCGACACAGCCGCTCCCTTAGCTATCTCCTTAGGCAGGGCATATCTATCCAATTTTGTTTGCTGCATGCCCCTTGCCCTCGTGCCACCAGTCATCATCACCTCCCTGTCCCCGAAAGGCATTTGCCGTCTAAAGGGTGGCAATTGCCCCAGCAGCATGCCGAGGCTGCTCCCTCTGCCGAAGCACTCCTTGCGGTCTTTCGGGTTTCTCACCACCAACGTTAAAGAGGTGCCTCCAGGCAAACAAATTACACTGGGCCCATAGTGTCATCCATTGGGGGATCCTCTGCAGGAGGAGTCAAGTGAAAGCGACCTCCAACAAAACCCAGCCACTACTGGTGTCAGCTTTCAGCCGGGCAGAAGAGAATGACAAAGCATGCAAAGGGCAGGGCCCCTTGCCCTTCCTCGCATTGGGGCCCAGGGCCCTGCACCTCGATCCTGGCTGGTTGTCAGCTGCATCTCAGCGTTTTACACTGGACAAGTCACGACTTATCCTGCAGGGCTGCATGCCACCTCCCAGCTGCTCCCATCTGATCAGTGCCCTGCAGAGGCAGGCCGTGCTTCAAGTTTGCTCTCTCATGTCTCATGTCTCCTGGGCCCATACACCCGAGGTGAGCCTCCTCACCTCTGCACCGTCGCGTCTCCAGGCTCAAATTCATCATCTACCGGGCCGCCCCCATGAGGCCACAGGCACCTTCTAGCAGGCGAGGCGCCACATCGAGCCCAGCGATTGCAGATCTCAAGGGAGATGGGAGCCGTCCGTCCTGACACAGTCCCGGGCGCCGCTCTTTAAGACTACAGGCCAGGGATTATCACGTGCAGGTCGGCAACGGCCTCAGTACCACCATGCATCTGCTTCCCACCGCTTCTCGCCTGCTCAATGGTCTTACCCTTTCTCCCCAACGGTAAACTCCTCTGAGAGCAGGATGGTGGGACAGATAAGAGAACAGATGATGGGGAATTTATGAACACTGGTAGCGGAGTCACTTCAGTGAGCGAACATCTTGCCTGGCGATTGGCCATGCCCACTCTCAAAACTGATATTTGAATGATAAATTTATGCTGCATTCAGTAAATTTATTGCTGATGTTCGTTCCTTGGTATACTGATATAGCTATTTATTCATGAATTGTGCAGATTATTTTCATCATGTGAAATAATAAAGATTTTGTGGTATTACATTGCTATCTGAAGAGAGCCTTAACACAAATATAACGTATGGACTGTCTCAACCTATATGATTGCTGCAATGAGAACCACAGTAGTGTTCTATGAGTCTGTACAATTTGCCTAGCTCTTCTGGCTACGACATGAGACTTTTGATTTTTTTAGCCATGCCCCATACAAGAATCTTATCAGTCAGAATCAGAATATTCTTGAAAGGGGCAGGATGGAAAAATAAACGGAAGTGGAATGTTACAGCAAAGAGAAATGCTATATAGTTTTTGAAAATTAGACTATGTGTACACAGATGTATTAACTGCCTGTAACACCTACATGTTTCTACACATTTTTTAAGAAATTATGCTTCCCAATGTAACACTTTGCCACTAATTTTGCAAAGCTTTCCTGGGAACGCATAATTTCTCAGTGCTCCTTTAGAACATAAGGCATTTTTGCCTCGGCATACTATACGTATTAAAAACTTTGTGAACACTGCTGTTGAAAGTTGGGCTTGCTTGCTGCACTTGCTCACCTGAAGCAATTTGAGCTGGGTATTTGTTATATCGTGCTTAGACTATTCTGGCCAGGCTGGAACTGCACATCTCTATGATGTACCTAGGGTTCCATTGTGATGTCATGGGCTGGGGGGTGACCGTTGACAGTTAGCTTCAGCTGTGTCTGGCAAAGCTGTCGTGTGGGGTTTTTCTCTGACAAATAAACTCCTGTTGAGTGGAATCCTGCGCAGTGTCTTGATTCGGTTCACAACAATTTTGGCGACGATCGGCCAGACACAAGGCTGTGTCAGAGAGAGACAAAAACCCCAACGAAGAACCCAACTCGTCGAGTGAAGCAGCGGACATGAGAAGCAGCATGCAGGGAAAGGTTGAAACGCGATGTCCAGAATGAAGAAGGAGACACGCGGAACACCCTGCAAGCTGTGAAAGGGGGAAAAGCTGACGGAGGAGTCGTGCAGAGAGGGAACGCATGACTGACTTGGAGCCTGGAGTGCACTGCATTGAAAACAGAGGGAAGCCGCAGCGGTAAGGAGAGTACGGCGGGGCAGCAAGCAGTGCAGAGAGGAGGCGTTAAGGACAGCGCAGCGTGAAAGGAACTGCCATTGTGAGTAGCGCAGTGAGGAGAGCGCTGCGGGTGTGTAAGAGACGCCGTGGGACTGAGGAGCGCGTAAGGCAAGAGACGGAGTGCAGCGCTTTCTAAAAAAAACTGAGAGAAGCCGTACTGGTAAGGAGAGAACGGCGGGGCAGCAAGCAGGGCAGAGAGGAGGTGTACATCCCTAAGCAAAGTGAAGAGAGCGGACAGACGCGTAAGGCAAGAGACGGAGGGCAGCGCATTAAAAAAAAAAACGAGAGAAGCCGTACTGGTAAGGAGAGAACGGCGGGGGAGGCAAGCAGGGCAGAGAGGAGGTGTTGAGGACGGCGCAGCGGGAAAGGAAATGCCGTTGTAAGTAGTGCAGTGAGGAGAGCGCTGCAGGGAGGATCAAACAGGCAAGGCTTGCACAAGTACTTTACCGCGTAAGGTGCGCAGCAGAAATTCAGAACTTTGTGTGGCAGAGCAGTCTCGCAGTCCACATACGCTGTGTGGCAGGGCTTCAGAAACAAGGAAGATAATTTGCAGATGTGTGTTGCCCTGTCATTCGTTGCAATACGTTTAGAGAAGAGTTTCATATTGACAGTGTGACTTATTTGTGTTTGCTGCCATCTTGTGGAGAAAGTTAAAATAGGAAAATAATTTAAAAAAAAAAGAAAAACAACATGGATGTAAGCACTGCAATAGTGACACCACCTCCGTTCCTTATGTCACCTGGGGAACCTCAAATAGAGTGGGAGGACTGGATTGATTGCTTTGAGAATTATCTCTTAGCTTTGGATGGCGCAACGTTTCCTGCGATTAGGAAGAAAGCATTGCTATTGGGTTCATTAGGTAAGGAAGGACAACATATTTTCAAGTATCTTCCACCTGTAGGGAATGCACAGGGTGGAGAGACGGAGGATGTATATAAGGAGGCTGTCCTGAAACTTCAAATAAGGTTTGCCAAGCAGGTCAATGTGGTCATGAGGCGGCATAAATTCTATACACAACCTCAACGCTCAAATGAGGGCATAGATGACTTTGTTGCAAGATTGAGGGAACTTTCAGCAAAATGTGAATTTGGTGTCATGCAAGAGGAAATGATAAGAGACCAATTGATTGTGCAGTGTAGCAGCAAGAAGATTCAAGAGAGGTTGTGGGCGTCAAGCAACCCCACTCTTAAAGATGCCATAGCTATCGCAAAGGTAGTGGAGGAATCGGAGAGGTGCATGCGCGAAATGAAGAGTAATGCAAGCTGCAATAAAGAGAGTGAAGTGGCACTTCTGGATGACGACTCTGAGGGAGTCAATGTTGTCAAAAAAAGTGCAGTCTACGGCAGGCGGTGGGAACAGAAACAAATACCAAAAGGGGATAAGCAACTCACAAGGCAAGTTTGCTGGTCGCCATTGCCTCAGGTGTGGTAGCAGCTACCACATGGCGGATTCTAAACAGTGTTACGCTGTTGCTAAGGACTACCTTAAGTGTGGTAAGAGGGGGCACTTGGCACGCATGTGCAAACAACAAGAGAAAAAAGTGGGTTGCATGGAGGATGAACAGACAAGCTACCGTGTAGTAGTTGTAGATGATAATGCTGAAATTGCGGAAGTGGAAGGGAACGACAAGAGAAGGATACGACCCAAAGCAGACTTTGAAATCAATGGTCGACAAGTCTCATTAATGGTCGATACAGGATCACTTTATACGATTATTCCTTTGATTGTATTTGAGAAAACTTGGCCTGGAGAGATTTTGACTAGTTCAGATGTCCTACTAAAGGGGTATCAAGGAGGCAATATCAGTGTAGTGGGGTGCATGGCAGCCAAGATAGAATTTGAAGGAAGGCACACAGTTGGGAATGTATATGTGGCCAAGGAAGGTCCACCCATTCTAGGTTGGACACACCAATATAACTTAGATATCAGGGTAAATCCCAGGGCTGATGTGCCTATCATGGTTGTAGATACATTGAACTTGAAGGAACTGTTAGAGGAGCATCATAGCGTGTTCGAGACAAGGCTAGGTGAATTCAAGAACTATGAGCATGAAATAAAACTTAAGAAAAACTCAATTCCGATTACGCATGTGGCAAGAAGAGTTCCCATGGCAGCCAGGGCAAAGGTGAAAGAGATCATTCAACAACTATTGGATGACAAGGTGATAGAACCTGTTGAGGCGAGCGAATGGTTATCTCCGGTCGTGATAACGAAGAAGGCTGATGGGTCCCTCAGGTTCTGTGTGGACTTGAGAAGTTTGAATGGAAATGTAATAATGGACAAATTTCCCTTGCCCAATATTAATGAACTGGTATTAATGTTGGATGGTGCAAAAGTCTTCTCGAAATTGGATATGAGAAGTGCATATCACCAAGTTAAACTTAGTGCAAAGTCAAAACATCTCACTTCCTTTATTACTGGTGAAGGCACTTTTCAGTTCAGCAGACTTCCGTTTGGGTTATGTTCTGCTGCAAGTGTTTTTCAGCGCTTAATGTCGTCTGTCCTTTCAGGGGTGGAAAAGGCTGTTGTGTTTCAAGAAGACATCCTTGTGTTTGGAAAGGATGTGTGTGAGCACAATCAAACGTTAGATAAAGTTTTGACTCGCATTGCTAAGGCAGGTTTGACCTTGCGTAAAGAGAAGTGCAAATTCATGAAGCAAGAGGTGGAGTATTTGGGGCATCTTGTTACAAGGGATGGTGTCAAACCAAAAGCCAATTTAGTTAGTGCTATTGTGAATGCACAAGTGCCACACGATAGAGACACTCTGAGATCCTTTATGGGTCTTGTTGAGTATTATTCAAAATTTGTTTATGATTTTGCTCACAAAACTGAACCTTTAAGAGTGTTACTAAGAAGTGGCAAAAGATTTGTGTGGGATGAATCACAACAGTCTGCTTTCAACATGATCAAGGAAGATATTGCACACGCAGGTGTGTTAACTCTGTTTCAAAATGGGGTTAATACCATAGTTACAGTTGATGCCAGTGCGGTTGGCATTGGTGCTGTCCTAGCGCAGATGCATGGGAAGCAAGAGAAAACGGTTGCATTTGCCTCACGCTCTTTGAGTGAAGCGGAGCGTAACTACTCCGTAATTGAGAGGGAGGCCTTGGCTGCCGCTTGGGCTACAAATCATTTTAGGGTGTTTTTGTGGGGCAGTGGATTTAACTTGCGTACTGACCACAATCCACTATTGAAAGTACTGGGCCCGGGTGGTATTAAAAACTGTTCGGGGAGGCTGGCTAGGCTTGCTGTCAGATTGCAAGAGTTTGACTGTAAGGTCGAATATGTCCCAGGGTGGAGGAACAGGGTTGCAGACTGTTTGTCAAGGCTTCCGGATAAAGCAGCAGTTGTGTCAGACTTGCCTACTGAGGAGGTGGTGGCAAATGTTGATGACGCCATCGAAGGGTTTGCCAATGCCATTCCAAGACAAACTTGGTTCAAGGAAATGGAAGAGGATGCAGCTTTGACTGGTGTTGTGCGATTGATGAAAGGTAGTATGAGGAGAGAAAGCAGTCTTCCGGAAGGGGTGAGACCGTTTTTGAAGGTGGTGGATGAATTATCTATAACTGATGATGGAATGATCATGCGGCAGGACAGATTTGTACCACCTTCTGGTTTACATGCAAGACTGATTGGTTTGGCGCATGAAGGGCATTTGGGGCAAACAATGACCATAAAGAGATTGAGGGAGAACTATTGGTGGCCTTGCATGGATCGACAGGTCAAGGATTGGGTAGAGAGGTGTGAAGCATGTAAGGAATCAGAAAAACGATTGAGGGGTGGTCTGGGATCCTCTAAGGAGTCTCAGCATGTATCCTTAGCGGAGGAGGTTTGGGAGAAGGTGTGTTTGGATTTTATTGGGCCATTTGCATTTCTACCTGAAAAAGAGAGGTATGCAGTTGTGTTGGTTGATGCCAAGTCCAAGTGGGTTGAGGTTGCGTTCATGAGTAGTATTACCACTGCCGCCACCATTGGTGTCTTGCGTGAGGTGTTCAAGAGGGAAGGCCTTCCATCTGTACTCCTTACCGATAATGGAACTCAATTGACTTCTTGTGAAATGAAATGCTTCTTGGATTCTGTGGGAGTCAAGCACTCTTGTTGCTCATTGTATAACCCGCAGGGAAATGGATTGGTTGAGAGAATCAACAGAATGGTGAAAGGCACGATGCAATTAGCACATAGTGCAGGTTTGTCTGTGCAGGCTGCGGTTAGTGAAATGCTTTGGGCCTATCGCTCGACCTCCAATGGTAACTTGGGTAAGAGTCCATTTGAGTTGATGCGTGGAAGGGCAGCTGGTACTAAATTGGTGCCATCATGGATGCGAGGAACCTCGGTGTTGGGTAGTTTGGCTAAGAGTACTAATACTAAACAGGACAGGCGATTCATTGATGTAGGAGATTGGGTTAAAGTTAGGCCCGGAGGCCACAGCAAGTTTTTAAGTAAGTTTAAGGGACCTTTCAAAGTCAAGGCTGTAGGAGGCAATTGGGTCAAGTTGGTAAATGGCCAAACATGGAATTTGAGGCGTGTTGCATTATATCAGAGGCAGGGTTGTAATCATGAAAAGAATTTAGAGCAGGAGAGTGAAGCTGGTGTGTGTTCACCGTGGTTGTTGATGAGTGATGGTGAATTTTCAGGGGGGCAGTCTGATGTTTGTTTGCCATCTGGTGAGGGTGCTGGGAATGATGGCGAATTTGTGGCTGCCAGAGAGGGAGAGGAGTTGATGGGCTCATCTCGGGTCTTGAGGGAGGCCAGTGAAAGAAGAGCTCCGGCATATTTGGGTGACTATGTTGTTTGATTTGTACATGCACTCTTCTTTCGGTTTTTCTTTCTTCTTTCTTCTTTTCTTTCTTCCTTTTATTTTCTCTCTCTTTTTACCTTTCATTTGAGTTCTCACTTTGTTTTAGAGTAAGATGGGGAGATGTGTTATATCGTGCTTAGACTATTCTGGCCAGGCTGGAACTGCACATCTCTATGATGTACCTAGGGTTCCATTGTGATGTCATGGGCTGGGGGGTGACCGTTGACAGTTAGCTTCAGCTGTGTCTGGCAAAGCTGTCGTGTGGGGTTTTTCTCTGACAAATAAACTCCTGTTGAGTGGAATCCTGCGCAGTGTCTTGATTCGGTTCACAACAGTATTTATGGCCCAGCACTTTTAAAGGAGAGAAAAGCATGTACCTCTTCTAAAATACATTTGAGAAAATGTAAAGGTATTGCACTGGGGTACATCAGGATGACGTTAATGACGTAATAAAAAATAGTACACCAACGATCGCTACAGTCGTCACGGAAAACTTTTCACGGTCCCCAGATTTCACCTTTTCAACATGTTGCAATCTCCAAAGAAGCAAGAACCTATATCTAACTCCTTCTTTACTCTGTAGAGAATCTTGGAATCCATATTGGCTCTCCTAGAAAAGAACATGAAAAATTCGGACATGATCCTTGAAACTCAAACTGGAGTATTACAATATTTAGTGGACAAAGAGAGAAAATACCAACTTAATATGAATTCCCAAACTTTAGTAAACTGTCCAGAAAAAACTGAGATTCGAAACGAACAACGTCTCAACGATGAAGAAATGCACTCTCTGCGTAAATTATTTGAGGAATCCAGGACAGAAAGTACCCTTCAAGTTGCTATTCCCTTGCTTCCCATTTTCAAACAAAAAAGTCAGCAATGGTTGGTAAATCAAATAGCTAAAAAAGAGGATAAGAACTCTTTAGGATCCCCGATCACAGAGGAATCCGAGCCCATGCCAAATCCAAATAAAAAGAGAGAGAACATTAAGAGGAAAAATAACAAAAAAAGAGTAAAATGCAGAATCTCCACAAACACCCGAACAAATAGTCTGGGGAAATGTACAAATTACGAAAGCTCCAGAAACAACTCAACACATAGATCAATTTCCTTTCCCATACGAAACCAAAGGGGAACAGAAAAAATTAAACCCATTGGTGCCAAATTTCTCATCAAAACAGTCAAAGGACTACCAGCATAGGATTAATCCAGAAAAAATAGAATTTCAACCCCTTGCCAGATCCCACATGGAAAGGAGGAACAAATTGTTTCCTGTAGCCTGGAATTAACGGACCTGTTCCCTGGTGACAAAACCCCTTTAAATCGTGGGAGGATAGTAAATTTATTGCACAAGATCCATCAACTTCACTCACTTACAACTACAGAAATAAATCTAGTAGCCTTTCCGAATAAACTTAATCTAATGGTGGCAACTGTGGAGTTCTTGTCTAACGTAATTCCATCTATTATTCTAAAAGAGAGAGATATCCTCCATAAAAATTGATTCGACGTGGCTGAAGTTAAGGCAAAGGCTTCACAGTACATCAGTCCATAGGAGAAAAATGAGAGTAAGTTTCCCTATCAGTACAATCATCTTCAATGGAGTCCCGAAACTCAACGAACACGTCAGAAGGAATTTTAACAATATCTATCAACAAAGGAGAGCGTCGAATTTGGAATTGTGTCCCTAAATAAACAGAGCCACATCCAAATGAAAATCCCTGGTCCAGGATTTCCTGCAACTTGAACAGCAACAAACAGGGCAATGTTTCTTGGAAAAACTGAGAAAAGCTAGCTCTTATCTTAGAAAACTCCCCAGCGATACTCCTGTTACAAGAAACATGGTCCTTAGATACCTTCACCCAAAAAGATTATTTCGTGTTTGACATCCAGTTGAGGCCACAAAAAGGGGTCACGCAAAAGGAGGCCTAGCAATTCTCCTAAAGGAAGAAATCCATTGGGATTTAGAAGTAGTTGATTTGTCTCTACTGAATGCTCAATGCATTAAAGTTGAGCACCGAAATGTAAGCTTGAACAACATCCAAGATTTGTTAATCTTTAACATCTACATCTCACCAGGAACCCCGTATGATTTCCTGTTGGGAATATCTTATGAGAAGATAGAAACAACAATGGCCTCCAAAGGGTACCCTCCAGTATTAATTGCCAGGGATTTCAATGGGAAAATCTCAAATGCTCTACTGGACAATGGAGGAAAATACAAAAAGAGGTAGCTTTATCTATCCCAACCCTTTATTTCCAACAAAGATAAAAGCTGATAACCGAGGGAAATTACTACTGTCTCAGGTGTCCGCAATGAATGCACTTATTTTAAATGGAAGAGTAGAAGGTGACACCCCTGCTGCCTATATCAGAATAGGCACCTACAGTTCATCCATTTTAGACTACATAATCTGTAGTATGGACCTTTTTCAGAAGGTGCAATCACTGAAAGTACAGGGTGCACATCAAAGCAATCACGCATTTTTATCCCTGGAAATAGAAGTCTTATTGCAATCTACACCATCATGGTCTTTAAGTTCTCTGAATGGTTTCGCCAATATAGATTAAAAAAACGGGCGGATAAATTGGAACTCTAAAGCAATTGAGATAACAAACACCGTATTATTGAACTTTTAAATTGGCAAGACAAGGGTAAGAGTCATCCTAAAGGAAAGAGTACAGATTACCAATCATCAAAACTAAATAGCCTGATCAGATTGCAATTTCAAAACTTCTCTGGGACAAGACAGAAAGAAATAAAACAGTTGCAAAACATTTGATAATGGAAAAAAGTGAAAAAACGCCAAGAGCCAAAAGACAAAATTTGGGCCGATATTCAAATGACAGTAAAAAGTTAAAAAAAGTAAAGCATTCTTAGCATAGTCGCCAAACAAATGGTCATAAGGAAAACTATACAAGCATCCCCAGTGTCAGCATCTGGCTGGGAAAAACATATCCATAACCTATATAAACTTAACTCACAGAACTTAGAAAAATCGTGTCAGCAGATTCCCAGGAAGGATCAATCTAACTGTGGCACCCTAGCCCTAATGACTAAACAAATAATCCATTTTATAAAGGCCGCAAGATCGTCAGCACCAATGGGGCCGGATAAAATCCCGATTAAAGTTCTACAATCAAATCCAGGTGAGTGGAGCAAATTCTTATTCATTGCTTTGCAACTGGAGAAATTCCGAAATCATGGCGAGTGAGTATTGTGGTTCCCCTCTTAAAAAAAGGCACCAGGACAGACCCAAAGAACTATCGTCAAATTGCTTACTAGATGCAACGAGAAAGATCTTTGCAGCCTATGTCCTGGACCATCTGAAGGACTGGGCCTCCTCCAGTGGAGTGATTCCTATGACACAGGCAGGCTTTTGTTCAAAACATTCAGTAGCAGATAACATCGCAATCTTGCAAACAGTCCTTGAAAAATGTGTTGTGTTAAAATCGCAAATTGTATACTGTGGTTTTATTGATTTTTCTACTGCGTTCGTTAGTGTAGACAGGTCAATACTGTGGAAGAAACTGGAGAGTCTAGGGATTCCACATGACCCACTCACAATAATCCTATCTCTTCACACAGTGACGTGGTGTAGAGTCCAAATGGGGGGAGAAAAGGGCTTAACTGGACTAATACCCACAACGAACAGATTAAAACAAGGCTCTCTCCTTGCCCCCATGTTATTTTCTCTTTATTTATGCGCCCTCCCAAAGTATTTTACTCAAATAAATGATTTCCCACCGAAATTAGCACTGAGTGATATCTATATATTAATGTACGCTGACGACATTGTGATATTAGACCTTACACTGATAGGACTACAACGAAACTTAAATGCATTAAATTGCTATACGAAAGAAAACTTTCTAGTCCCAAATGTATCAAGAACTAAAATTTTCCCCTTTAGGGGGAAAAAGCAATTTTGCCCCTATTAATGGTCATTGGGGGTAACCCATTAGAGTCCGTTAAAGAATATACCAACTTAGGGTGAATTTTCTCCCAAACCTTACAAAATTCCTCCCATTTACAACACATAGGGCATAAGGCAGACGCCTATGTAGGGGCATTGCAGAGGTTATACTCTTCTTCCACGAACAGGCTTTCCAACCTTTGCTAGAGTTTTATCATATGAAAATCCCTCCTATTTTATCGTATGCCCTCGAATATATACACATTAAAACCCGGCAACCTGTAAAAGTGAGAGAAGGGAATCTTTTATGCAAAGTGATCAAAGTTAACCAAGCTGTCCCTGCCCAAGCACTTTACCTCAAGCTATCCTTAGCTAGCACATACGCTAGGGCTATTTCCAACATAATAAGATGGGCATATCACCTTTTACACGCCGATCCTGGATCTCTAAGGCACATTTTAAAATTGAAGACTTTTAGAGATGAATCCTCGCAGTATACTTTTAACATGAATCCTACTATAGCTCTCAACCTGTCTCACTGCACAGTAGCACTTTTACAAACTTGGACACCAGCACATTTGAAGCTCTTTTTAAAGAATTTGGCACCAAGAATAAGCTTCGAACTGGATGTAGATCACTGCTCTCAACTAAAACACTATGTTCAATATGGCTGACTCATTGTCAGTGAAATTGCTCTCCCTCCCTCGCAGCTCCACCATTAAGTGAGGCCTTCCCCCGAGCCCCTGCACTCTCGAGTGTTGGTGTTTGAGGCCCTCCTCCACCCGCAGGTTTTACCTGGGCCTCATCCCTGGTGGTCCAGCGGACCTCTGTCTCCTTTCTCTCACTCTGCTTTTTCTCTCAGTTTTCACTCGTTTTTCCCTCATTTCAATCTCCCCCTTTAACTCTCCTTCTGTGTCTTTCCTCCATTTTCACTCGTTTTCCCCTCATTTCAATCTCCCCCTTTCACTCTCCTTCTATGTCTTTCCTCCGTTTTCACTCGTTTTCCCCTCATTTCAATCTTCCCTTTTCACTCTCCTTCTGTGTCTTTCCTCCACTTTTCTTGCACTTTTTCTGCCCTATTCCACTCTTTCCTCTTTTTTTCGGCCCTTTTCTGCCCGTTTTTCCCCAGCCGCTGCTGCCCCCACGGCCCCTCCCCCCTGCACGACCGGCCCATTCCAGTTCCCCTCCCCGCTCCTGCCTCCCAGCTGTCCAGCCCTCCCCGACCCCTACTTATTGGCGGCCGCTGCGGGGACAGGCGAGCAAGACCACTGACTCATTGTCAGTGAAATTGCTCTCCCTCCCTCGCAGCTCCACCATTAAGTGAGGCCTTCCCCCGAGCCCCTCCACTCTCGAGTGTTGGTGTTCGAGGCCCTCCTCCACCCGCAGGTTTTACCTGCGCCTCATCCCTGGTGGTCCAGTGGACCTCTGTCTCCTTTCTCTCGCTCCGCTTTTTCTCTCCATTTTCACTCGTTTTTCCCTCATTTCAATCTCCCCCTTTCACTCTCCTTCTGTGTCTTTCCTCCGTTTTCACTTGTTTTTCCCTCATTTCAATCTCCCCCTTTCACTCTCCTTCTGTGTCTTTCCTCCGTTTTCACTCGTTTTTCCCTCATTTCAATCTCCCCCTTTCACTCTCCTTCTGTGTCTTTCCTCCACTTTTCTTGCACTTTTTCTGCCCTATTCCACTCTTTCCTCTTTTTTTCGGCCCTTTTCGGCCCATTTTTTACCCACCGAAGCTGCCCCCGCGGCCCCGCTCCCCCTGCACCACCGGCCCATTCCAGTTCCCCTCCCCGCTCCCGCCTCCCAGCTGTCCAGCCCTTTCTGACCCCTACTTAACGGCAGCCGCTGCGTGGCCGGGCACAGCGGGCACGCCGCTGGTGCAACAAAGGCGCGCCAAAGGCAAGCCCGTCTGCGCCCGTCCGCGACCAGCGCCAGGAACCCTGGACCTCCGCACCGCCAGCGCTACGACCCAGCGGCACTCCACGCACTCAACCCAGGCCGCAACAACAACTGCAAGCTAGCGTCACCGGCCGAAACCCACGGACCCTTCAGCTGTCACTGCTGCCGGCACACCTACAGCACTGCCAAGAACACGGACCCAGCACAACCCGCCCACAAGAACACAACCAAACTGAAAACCCTGCAATGCATCCTCCTCAACGTCCGATCCCTCCACAAACACGCCACCGAAATCTGGGACCTCCTCAACAGCACCACCCCGGACGTAGCGTTCTTCACCGAAACCTGGACCAACACCACCTCGGGATCGGATATCGCCATCGCCATTTCCCAAGGATACAAGATCTCCAGGAAGGACCGCCCCACCCACACAGGAGGAGGAATCGCCATCGTCCACAAATCCACCATCCGCCTGAGCACACTCCCCGACGAGCCCACATACCTGATGGAACACCTTCACTTCAAGATACTGGCCAGCCCTACCACCACCCTCTGAGGAACCCTCATCTACCGACCCCCCTGGACCCCGTGGACCTTTTGCCAACTCCATCACGGACATCATCTCCCCGCATGCCATTGCATCCACCAACTACACCCTGCTGGGAGACCTCAACTTCCACCTTGACAAACAACTGGACCCCAACACCACATCCCTCCTGGACAACCTCCACAACATTGGACTCCGCCAGATCGTGACCGAACCCACGCACTCAGCAGGACACACCCTCGACCCCCTCTTCACAACAGGAAACTCCATCACCTTCAGCCACACCACCGAACTCCCATGGACTGACCATCGATGCGTCCACTTCACCTTCAGAACACCCACCATCCACAGACACCAGCACCTGCTTCCACGAAGAAACTGGACCAGAATCACCGACGACCAGCTCACCTCCTCACTCAGCAACTCCACCCCAACCATCGCGGAAAACGATGAACCCAACCCCGCAGCCCAAACCCTGCACAGATGGATCTCCGACAGCGCCAACACCATAGCCCCCTCAAGAAAAACAACAACACCCACGCCAAGAAAGCCAGATGGTTTACCACCGAACTTCGAGAGTCCAGACGCACGTGCCGCCGCCTCGAAAAGGCCTGGAGGAACACCAAATCCACAGAAGCCCACAACAACTTCAGAGCCGCCACCAACGCCCACCACCAACTCATCAGAAAACGAAGAAAAAAGCGATTGAAGACAGAATCTCCACACACGCGCACAACAGCAAAGAACTCTTCAACATCATCAAGGAGTTTGCCCAACCCACCAGCGAGTCTACTGACATCCTTCCCTCACAAGACCTCTGCGACAAACTCAGCACCTTTTCCACCACAAAATCAAGAGCATCTATGACAACTTTGATGAAGACAACCAACACATTGAACCCTCACCAACCACCTGCGGAGTCCCCTAGGGGTCCTCCCTCAGCCCTACGCTCTTCAACGTCTATATGGCTCCGCTCGCCCCCATCGCAGAACCTACGGACTCAACATTGTGTCATACGCAGACGACACCCAACTCATCCTCTCCCTATCCAACAAACCCAACACCGCCAGACACAACTTTCGAGAAGGCATGGAAGCCGTCGCCAAATGGATGAAAAACAGCTGCCTACAACTAAACACCAACAAAACAAAAGTACTCATCATGGGCCCAAACCCCGACGCCTGGAACGACACCTGGTGGCCCCCCGCCCTCGGAAGCCCATCCACCCCCACGGACCGCGCAGGCAACCTGGGAATCATCCTGGACTCTGAGCTCAAAATGGACCGCCAGATCAACTCCGTCTCATCCTCCTGCTTCCACACCCTCCGCCTCCTACGTAAGACGTTCAAATGGATCCCCCTCGAACACAGAAAGACCATCACTCACGCCCTGGTCACCAGCAGACTCGACTACGGCAACGCACTCTACGCCGGAAAAAACAAAAACCTCACCCGCAAGCTACAGAACATCCAGAACGCCACCGCAAGACTGGTCCTCAACCTGCCAAGACACTGCCACATCTCCCAGCACCTGCGCACACTCCACTGGCTCCCCATCGAGGCTAGAGTCACCTTCAATATGCTCACCCACACACACAAGGCCCTCCACGACACCGGACCAGCATACCTGAACAGCCGACTCAAATTCCACGCACCCCAAAGGACCCTACGATCAGCCCAGCTCTCCTACGCCGTGGTCCACCGCACCAGAGAGACCAGATCGGGTGGCTGCTCCTTCTCCTTCCTCACGGCCAGAGCCTGGAACCCCCTTCCGTTCCACCTCAGACAGACAACATCGCTCCCCATCTTCGCAAGAAACCTCAAAACCTGGCTCTTCGACAGACCCCCTCCTTGATGGACTGGAACCTGCACCCCCCCCCCACCCCCAGTGCCTTGAGACCCTTATGGTTGAGTAGTCGCGCTCAACAAACGCCTGATTGATTGAATATGTAAAAAGCATAGAATATAAATCCCCTGAGCAATCCATATATTTTCTACTAGAACACAGGGTATGACCCTGTATTCTTTTATTGTGGTTGGGAATCCTCCCTTTGAAAGTACACACAGCCAAATGGGATAACTCAGATATCACAACAGGATTCTGTGACTTGTGTATTGGCAGAATCCAAGATCTACCTCGCGTACTGATAGTCTGCCCAAATCCGATCCTGGTAGAAGCCCGACGTTGGGATTTAAAGCCCATTTGTCTTAGATATAATGTCTATTCAACACAAAGTTTAATTATGTTATGTAAATCACCACTTGATGAATTTGCCTGTTACCAATTGTATAACTTTTTAAAGAGCTTTTTAAAGTTATTTTAAAGTGTTTTATGATAAATGTTAAAACTATGGGGCATATTAGCAAGACCGGCGATAGAATTATCGCCGTTTTAGCGGCAGGAAACTGCCGCTAAAACGGCGATAATGGGCTTGCTAATATGCGTTATAGAATTCCAATAGAAGCCCAGGTTAGATGTCCTGCACATCTATATAACGCATATTAGCAAGCCCATTATCGCCGGTCTTGCTAATATGCCCCTATGTTTTTTGTATTTGTTGATCTCAGCAGAGGTCTAAATCCACTTTAATAAAAACCTTGAAAAAACATTGAAATCAATTCCCAAGTAAAGAAAAAAAGATTTATTAAGTATTAATACAGTCATTAGAATAAATTTTGTTATATTTTTATAGAAATTATTGTTACATTAATTTGGCCAATGTGTGGTGCTGGACTTACTACTTTTTTTTTTTTAGAAGTAACTTGCACCCGAATTTTGTAAATAGCCAAAAGTGGCAAACTTACTCAAAAATGTAAACTACTTAAAAGTGTGAGTTACCTTTGTGAATTAGGCCCCTGTTGTTTATTTGTAACTTTTTTAAATATTGAAAATAAAGTAAAAACATATGTGATCTCTTAAATGATTTTTAATAAATTAGAGTCATGGTTAAGTATAGGGGCTGGGCCAAAGAATGGGTTAAGGTAAGAATTTTGGGTGAAGAATACGGGAGAACCGAACAGCCAGGGGTAGTGTAAGGGTCAGTGTTAAGAGGTAAGGTAAGGGTTGCAGAAAAGGTAAGTTATGGGATTGCATGAGGATAAACAATGGGGTTAGGAGAGCATTATGGGTGGAGTTAGGGTAAAATAAATGATGGTGTGAGGGTTAGCTTAGCATTAAGATTTGGAATGGGATTAGATTTAGGGCAATGGTAAGGGTTATGGTTGTGGTTTGCGGGTTAGGTTAACTTGGATTTAGGGTTAGAGGTTTGGGTTGGACGTAAATTGTGATCAGAGGCCTCGGGGGTACATTTGTTTGTGGACCGGCACTTCATCAGACTTTCACACAGAGAAATATACAGAAAAACACACAAGGGGGCAAGAAAAAGACGGACAGATTGTGACAAAGGGAGAAAACAGGAACCGGAAACCTGCAAGAGAGAGATAAATGGGCAGAGAGTGTCTGGTGGTGGATTAAAACGACCTGAAGTGGTATTAGACACACCTGCCATTCGGTAGTAGCAGCCAACATCCCCTGAGCAAAACTTTCAGCCCCTGTACTTATTCTTTCACAAATTAAAGTAAGCACTGCTCATTTCCTTATTAAGAGATCAGGCAACATATAAAAGTAAGAGAGGAAGACCAGAAGGCAGATTGTGTCTGATACTAATTCTGGTGGAGCAGCAGACAAATGCATCTACTCTAGGGGGCAGATTTACGTTCCCTGGCGCATCCCTGCAAATCAGCAGGGATGCGCCAGGGAAGATGCGTCACGCAAGTTTGCCCTTGCGCCACCGCAGATGCGCCGCATTTACAATGCGGTGCATCGTGGCGCAAGGATAAGCAGATGCGTGACGCATCTGCCGGCGTAAGGTTGGCGCAGTGCTGAAGCTGTGTCGCAAGCGCGACGCAACTACAGCACTGTTCCAACCTGCCCTATCCCTAACATGGTGCGTCACGCCTTACGCCTGCTTGAAGCAGGCGTAAGGATTTGACGCACCGGGGTCGGAAAAGTGACTGAGTGAAATCTAGTAGATTTCACTCAGCCACTTTGCGAGGCGTTCCTGCGCCGGAACGCCCCCTGCTCCGGAACGCCCACATGAAACCTGACGCAGGTTTCATGTGGCGCAGGCTTTACAACGTGACGCATCTCCCTAGATGCGTCACGTTGTAAATACCCCGCAGCATGGCGCTGGCTTTACGCCGCCGTTGCGTCACAGAAGTGACGCAACGGCGGCGCAAAAGTGGCGCAAGGGGCTTGTAAATCTGCCCCTAGGTGTCTGTGCTTGACCGCCAAGATCAACGGTCCCAATCCCAGCGGGTCTACTTAGGCATTTATTTCAGATTGACTCCGAGTCACTCCTGTTTGGTAACTCCTGCCAGTACAGTGCGGTGCAAAGACTCCTACCCGCAGTTTGTGAGGTACCTGTCTGGGAGAGAGTCTCTTGCTTGCTCCACGTAGTCAGTCGGACCGAGACGGGACTACATAAGGCGTGGCTGGTATTTTAGCTAGCACAGCATGGCGCGAATACACTTGCCCACAGTTTGTGAGGGACCCGCTTGGGAGGGAGCTTGCTTGCTTGCCCCACGTAGTCCTCTGGGGACGAGATGCGTCTGCATGAAGTGCTGCTGGAATTCATTCCAGCACTGCTTGGCACAACAACTCCTGCCCGCTCCCTGTGTTTCATTCATCTTTGTCAGAGACTGAGATGGGACATCACTGACGCCAATTGCAAATCCTTATAGAGTGGTGAGGTGCAAAGGTTCCTCCTTCTCATGTCCAGAGCGGAAATTTGGCGCGGGTGTGTTTGGATGAGGCGCTGACGCAGGAGGAAGATATTGAAAGACAGCGCCTTCTGAGTGAGGTACGGCAGTCTCTTTCAATGTGGTGCACACAAACCGACTCATAGGCAAGCAGCGGTTCAATTTCTCATCAGCATATAGGCAACAAACAAAGAAACTGAATTTTCAACATTTCCATTTCATCTGAGCATATTGGAGCAAACAAAGAAACAGGACTTTCCACAAAAACATACCTGAACCCATATAGAAACTGAACTGCTGCTTTTCTCAAATATTGTAAATACTATACTACCTACTTACCACTGCATACCAAGCTATTGATTTAGTACCTCAGTAGTTGCTTTTTCAAAAGTACACTGCTTATAATATCATGTTCAAAATCTGTTACAGTTTTAGTTCATTCCTTTTCATATTCCTTTAAAACCTCTTTGTGTAGTATAAACATGGTTGCAGCCAGCATGTCGCAACCTCACCTATTTTTATATGATATTGGGGAACCCTCCCTTTGTTGGTAACAATTAGCCAAACCTTTTGAGTCTTACTTTATTGCAATAGGTGGAGATAAATGTACGCCTGTGTGCAAACAGCACATTCTTCTACACAATCTAGGGATTAAAAAAAGAAAGGTCAATGAGAATTTACCAGATTTTATGAAGGAGGATGGACCTGACGCACAGTTGGATGTGCATCAACTCACCTTTAACAAACTGCAGGAGCAATTTGGACAAAAGATAAGTGTGGTGCTAAAGAGGCACAAATTGTTTGGGAGGGTTCAAGGAGAAATTGAAAAATTAACAGCATATATTGAGCTTTGAGGGGCCTCTCCGAAACACATGTGATTTTGGGGTTCTCACTGAATCTTTGATATGTGACAAACTAGTGAGATGCACAAATAATCCTAAGATTCAGGAAAGACTCTTAGCAGAAAACCCTGATTTATAAAATGTCATATCAATAGTGGTAAGCATAGAACATACTTCTGACTGTCTAGAGGAAAGGAAATTTACAACGGAGTCACAACCGGAAGCCAACGTCATCACCAAGAATGATTTAACAATGAAGAACAAAGACCATAACCCCAGAAAAGACATAGATTTGCCACTTACTAATGAAAGACTGAAATGCTTCTGTTGTGGAATAATAGTCATCTAGCCAATAGTGTCAAATTGCAGGCAAGAAGCATCAAATGCCCCAATTGTGGAAAAGAAGGTCACTACCAAGAGTCTGCAAGGGCACTTCTCCCACGAATGTTCACACTGTTGATTTAATTAATAGTAACATAAAGATAAAAAACTAAACTAATAGTGATATAAAGATAAAAAAACTAATCTTCAAGTTATCTGAGTGCCACATTGACCTTACTGCTCCTAAATGTAAAATCATATTGTATGATATGACGATCACTGCTTTTGCAGATTCCTGTTCTCCTTTTGCCCTTATAGATAGCAATGATTTTAACAAACTGTTTCAAGGAGATAAATATGTTGTAGAATCTCCTCACATAAATCCGGGGGTTATAATGCTGATCCAATTACTTTGGAGGGCATAGTAAGAATGAACATCAATTTTAAAGGTAGATCTACTGTAGGGAAAATCTACACTACAAAAAAGGGCACCAATTTACTTGGGTAGAGACATAAAAAAAAGCAGGGCATTAAACTTGACCCTAATAGTAAGGACCCGGTTTGCTTATCGATCCCTCACTTTGCAAAGAAGAAGTGTGCAGAGAATTCCCGGAAGGCTTTAGGGGCAAACTAGGAGATTACCAACATTGTATCAAACTAAAAACAATGCTAAACCTGTAATCCACAAAGTACGATCATGTCTACACTTTATGCAGACCCCCCTAAAGAAAAAAATTGATAACTTGTTAGAACAAGGTATCATAGAACACAGTGAACATCCAGAGTGTCTAGCACCGAATGCCTAGCCACCAAAACTGTGAGAAAACATATTACACGTTGCGTTGACCTGGGGGATTTAAATGCTAACATTGGGTTGACAGGAACCAGGTTCCCCATATTAATGAGAGCCTACCTTTGATCAGAGATGCTTCTCTATTCAGCGTACTTGACTTATCTTCGGCCTCTCCTCAGGTAGAATTGCACCCATCTTCACGTCATTTGACATTGTTTGTTACATCTCTAGGAACTTACCTTTATGCCAAAATGCCATTTGGGTTGGCTTTGGCAGTGTTTCAGGGCATCATGCAACATATTCTTAAGGGGTTAGATAATGTCCTATGCTTTAAAGACAACATATTTGTATTTGGAATAGATGAAGAAAACCACATCCGCACTTTGAGAGACGTTTTGGGGAGGTGAAGGCATGCTGGCTTCACTATAAAGAGATATAAATGTTGCATTGGGGTGGTATTGGTGGAATACCTCAGATATATCTCTTGTGATGCAGAAGAAGGGAACTTAGATGAGTTTGTCCTAGCGACCTGTATGGCTGGAGTGAATAACGAGGAATGGGAGAAATCCATGAAAGAAGATAAGCAAATGCAATCTGTGAAGACTTATATTTTAAGAGGTTGGCCTGATTCTTGCCATGATCTACCAAGTTCCGTACTGACATTTTGGAAAGTGAGACATGAGCTCTGCATCGTAAGTTATTCCATCTGTCGTGGGAAAATGATCATTCCCCCACAGATATGAAAGAAAAAATAGTACAGTTACCCCATGTGGGACATTTAGGTCGCAGTTCAACTAATTGCAAAGCCAGTACTGAGTACTGGTGGCCAGGCATAAATAGGTTGATAGACAATATGGTGAAAAGCTGTGTAGCATATGCTGAAAGCAACAAGTCACACTAACCTACTAAAGGCCTCCTTTTCACTTTTTGAAATCCCATACAAACCTTGGGTCCAATTAGCATTGGATATCAGCAGACCCATCCAAAATAAGTCTCTCAGTGAAAAGTATATAATTGTCTTGGTAGAGTACCATACTCGCTGGGTGGTGATAAGATGTGTGCATAATATAACTACCTCTGTCCTTATAAAGTTCTTTCAGGACATTTTCTTTGAGGAAGGTACCCCAGAAATACTTATTACCGACAATAGAGCACAATTTACTTCAGAACCCATGCAAGACTTCCTAAGGAAATCATCCATCCGCTACCTCAAAAGTGTTTCATATTGCCACGCACCAACAGGTTAGTAGAAAGAATCAAAAAGATGGTGAAAGAATGTCTGCAAAGGGCGTTAGTAATGAAAATAACTGCAAAGGAAGCTCTACAAGAAACTGAGTGGGTTTACCACATTACCCCTAATAGTATTACAGGTCTCTCTGCTTTTTTATCCCTAAAGGGAAGGCATCCCAGAACTTCCAGTACACAGTCCTAGATCAGAAAGGAAAGCTTAGTTTACATAGAGAGGAAGTTGAGCCAGAAAAGAATCCATTCCCACCAAGAGAGATACAAGGAACCATATAATCATTTGAACTGTGTAAAGAAGCCCACTTTAGCCATAGGAGATTGGGTGAAATTAAAGTTACCTAGGACCTGTAAAGAGGGAAGTGGCAGGTTCTCCTATCCTTGTGGAATTATGCCACTGCGACGCAATGTAATCAAATTGAATAATGGACAAACTTGGAGTGTAGACAGGATATCCAAACATAATCTTGTGTCTCAAAGTACTGGAGGGGACCTGCCAGATAGGATTTGCACTCCAGGCTCTTCCAGAAAAGGTTCCCTGAGGAACTTTACAGTTCACGCCAGATGGCACAAAGATTTCATCCTTGATTAATTAGGCTGACATACTGTTCCACCCTTCACCTCATACATTTTTCTGGAATTTGTTAACCTATATCCTAATACACCCTCTTTGCTTTTCTTTTTGTTTCAGCCTTTTTTATCCTCAAACCTTTTTTTTCCTCCATGCTGTTGTGTTGTTCTTCTCTTATGGTTCTTTCCAATTTTAGATTTTTTAATTATGGATTTCCCATTTGATTTTGTGGTTTTCTAAGTTTTCTCCATTTGTCTATTTAGGGGGAATGATATGTTGAAATGTATTCTTGTTCTTATAGATGGCATTACCGTACCTTATTAAATAAACCCCCCTGTTTACCTTTCCCTCCCACCCCCTTACCTTGCTGTTCATTGGAACGTTCCATCAGATGTCAACTGTCACCCAGGAACTTTGATAGGGATTTGATGTTGAACAGCTCACTGGATTGAAGATGCAGAATAAACCAGCTTTTCTTACCATGTCTTGCTCCTAATATCTTTTTATAACATGTATAAATGGACCGAGGGAAAAGCCCTACCTTTTAGAGAGTGATAAAGGCATCATTTAGTACTCACAAATGGTTTAGCAATAACAAGAGATTACCCCGTACACCTCTGTGTTTTCAAGGTAGATAAAGAGAATAAGTGACATATGAACACTGTGGTTATCCTGATGTGTAAAGGTGATGGTGGTGGGGTCATAGTATTACAAAGCAGACAACCATTCAAGGAGATTGTCCGCTACAAATTCACCTGGAACACTTTGCATGGTTTGAAGCCAAAATATGAGTACATGCAACAATATTGGGGTTTCCTGAATGGGTGCTGGTGGCCCCTGAGGACAAGACAACCTGTCAAAATATACAGACTGTTACATAATGTGATGACCAGCATTAAGGCAGAGGTCTCTAAAATGTTGAACCTGTAGTTTTCTGGACCTTCCAGTAGTCATTGTTCCAGATTAGTGGTTCTGGGATCAAAAGGTGCTTGTGTGAACCATAGAAAACTTACTTCAGTCATGGATGTTCATCCAAAGTGATCACCTCATTGACAGGTTAGTGTGTGCCAAGCTCTATAGCACCTTTCATTTGAAATCCGGTTCCTGGCGGATTTCCCTACAAATAAGTGGAACCAAGAAGCTTGCATTTTCTATGTCACAGGGCCACTTTAAAAAAAAAAAAGAAATACCCTTTGGATTAACAAATACCCCTCTCACCTTACGTAAGGCTTATTACCTATTTCCAGACTGGATCACGAAATTTCAGCATAAAGAAGAACTTTAAGCACCAAACAGCAGATAGGACTGACAATCTGCCAGTAAATGCCAGATAGGACATGGGTCTGTTTTGTACCATGGCAACAAGTTGGCCAAGGTCAGGTATAGCCTCTTCACTCTAGGATCTAGGTTATTATGAGGTTGGAGGATCCCAGGAGTGCGACACAGATAAGAACCTTTCTGTGCCTCATTCTATATTACCATAGATTTACTAAATGGGTAGAAAGTAATGTTACACACTTCACTGAGCTAACATCTAAAAAGCTACCCAAGATGGTCAACTTGGAGGCTAAATAATGAAACACTCTTCATACACAAAACTACACACTGTGTACCTTTGCACAAGTATGAAAGGCACCCGTATTTCCCAAGGAGTTTGTTGCTAGACACATGCTTAGAGCATAGCAAAGATCACATTATATCTGCGTTAAATAAGGAGGGACAAGTCCAACCTAGACAGTTACTAGCAAGGAAAACAACATTAGAGTGCCCTTGAAAGGGAAAGATTTGCTTTGTGTGGCCTCACAAGGAACTGAGGCCATACATGTTTGTCAGGACCTCTGGGTTAACACAGATCGCAGGCAGCTCCGCCAAGGAATTTCTTATGACAATGTAGGTTTTTTTATTCATTTTTTATTTGTGCATTGGTTTTGTAGAGCACACAAACACCTGCTAGAGTGATCTGTTGCTATTAAAAGGTGGAGGATAGGAACGATGGCAAGCTAAGGGATTAAGGTTTTCAAGGATTTCAGAATATTAGATTATTAGTGGTAAGTTTATCAGCATTGACAAATAATTGTATGCTTTGGCAGATTCTACAAGTTTAGGAAATGGTCTGAAAAGAAGCCATGCTACACCTCCTCCGAGGTCTCAATTTTGAAATGTCAAACCAACATGCTATGATATTTAAACTGTAAAACTGACATTAGGAATTACTGATGTAGGTATAAAATAATTGTATATCTGTAAACGTGCCATATATTTGTATATAGAATACTGTGATGGTTTTTGCTGTGTAGCTATAGTTAGATGAGAGTTTCCATAGGAAGCCTGTTTCTTGTTTCACTAATAACTTTACCACCTTTTGATGTATTTTTACAAAACTCATCCACCTCAGCTCCTTCCTAAAAAGTTTCAGTACGATCTGTCAAGTGCGGGCCAAGAAAAAGGGGGGACCCAAAACAGTGATTTTCCATAATAATTCTTCTAGGAAAGTTTTTAAAGAAGCTGCCGAAAAAACGGTTGAACTGAATTACACCAAATTTGGCAAAAAGTTTGAATTTAGTGTAACTCAGTTCAGCTGTTTCTAAAAATTTGCATTTAAAGTGGTGTTTGTAGTGGTCATGAAGGGGTAAAAAGTTAAGTTTATCTGGATGGTTAGTCCCGCAGGTATTCCACAGGACTCCCTCAGTACTGTAAATTGCCAGAATGTGGGCCTCTGATTAGTCAAGAAAGCATTTTTTTCAGTCTGCCTTTCAGTACTGTGGGACTGGTACCGGTCTCGTGGTAATAAGAGATCTGATTGGCTGGCCACATCTTGGAGAGAAATGTTGTGTTCACCATTAGAGGACTTGGGGACAACCCACATGTCCTAATGTTAAAAAAAAGTATTCATTGCCGGATAGGAATACTCTGACCCCTATCTGTTTTGTGGAAGGGGCTCCAAAGAAATGACCCTATGGAGCAAAAAAGAAAACATTTGTGCTGTGGGTACTGTGGTGCTCCTAGGGGACCCAACGCAGCCACCCCATGAAGTACTACAGTACTGCTGAGGTACTGCCTTTCAAGCTTTTCCCACAATCTCACCCCCATGGTACTGTGGGACCATGTAAGCTGCAATGGGTGATGTTTGCATAGTCCCACAGTACCATAGATGTCAAGCTTGACTGGCTGTACTGTTCGATTAATTGTGATGTGATCAGTGTCCTCGAAGGGGTGGCCACACCATCTGTGATCAGCTTCTTATTTAACCTTGAAAGAAAGTCAAAAAAAGTGTATGGCAATTATTAAGCTTAACGAGATGTGCAGAACAACCAGGACCTACGGACTACTCTTTGTAGTTTGTTAAAGTACCCTACACATATTCTTGAAATGAGGAAAATGGCATAAACCATTAGAACACCGTTCACAATCATACTACAACTTGAACCATCAGTGAGTCATCGATTCATCATACATTCTACAGCAATGTATAACGTCTCAGAATTTTCACTCAACTTAAGGAAATAAATATCTGCACTTTATAACTTTCTAGTTTTTATGGAAATTGTTGATAGCACTACATGACAAATGTTTAACACCAGCATGTACTCCACAAGTGAATCATGTATTGTAAGAAGAAGCTTTAGTTTTTCACACTTGTTTTGGTAATAGGACTTCAATTTGAGCCACAACGTATTTGGAACATATGTGTGCAACTTCCTCTAACAGAGCTCAGTCTTTGCCTTGTTTGCATGAAGAACGGCTTGCACTAAAAACTTCACTGGAAGCTAAAGTGTGCACTATATATCTTTAGCCACACTGAATCAGACTTGTCTCCATTCCTGCACTGTTTCTAATTCATAAATATACTCATGTACATATCATCAATCTATGCTGTATATATTTGTGGACCCTTTATTACCTACTTTGTTTTTTTTCCAGTGATCTAGCTATTTATATAATAATTTCAGGAACAGTACGTTGGTTGATGTCATCAGTGATGTCAGTGCATGGCGGGGCGTAAGTTATAGATAGCTCAGTAAAATATATATGTTGGGTGTTTTTAAATGTTAGATTTTGTGTTATGTCAATGCCTAACTATAATGTCACTTTCACCTTTGTTTTTTTTTTAAACTGACAACACCATGGCCCTGTCACCCTCCAAAAGGGAGTGTGGGAGGATTTGCAAAAGAAAAGACTGGTAACCAACATATTAAGTGCTGTTTTTGTACATTTATTTTCTATATTGTTTCAAACTTTTTTCAAACTTTTTTAACGCATCTTTTATTTTTTATACGTCTTTGTGTTCTTTTTGCAGATGTTGTTCCATGGCCCATGTATATAATCTTCCATTAACTTCACCCCAAGCCACAACTGTATGACAGTGTTTGCTGTATATCCTGAAATGCTGAATGTTTTCTTGTTTTTCTTGTTGTAGCACTTCCTCTTCAGCAGAAACTCTCTTTCTACGACTTGCTTCTTCTGCCTCTCTGCACGCACTATGTGGTTTGGCTGCATAGCCCTCAATAGCCCTTAGGCCCCTCCAGATTCTGGTGGATCCCATTGAATATTAGCCAGTCTTAGTTGTGTGGAGAGGTTTCTGGCACAAAGTGCACGTAACCTCCTGCACATTGATTTTTTTCCCCACCAGCTGGAAGCTTGAAAAAGAGCCACACCAGTGTTTCTTTTGCTGGCCTTCCTTCTCGTGGTGCTGTTGAAGTAAACCTGGGAGAACACTGATGTCATTATTTTCAGATGGTGTACTTTGCAAAGGGTTGGTGGATGATGCAGTTGTTGTCTGCTGTTCTCTAATTTTATCTTTGGATTGCATTTCCTGCAGTCTCTCTCTCTCTTAAACACCAGTCAAGTAATGGTGGTTAGCAAAATCATTTGAGAATGTTTCTAAAGGGTGTGGACTTTTTTCGAGTAGTGTTGTCTGGAAAGCCAATGGCTGCTTTAATTTTTATTTCTTTTTGACCTCCCATAAGGTATTGAGGTACTCCAGCGGTACCAGAGAAACAATAGAACCAATTAGAGGATTCTGGGGCAATTCTCCATGAGTATACTTCCAGTTTCGAGGCTCGCTAAATACAGGGGACCTAAAAAAATATTGTGTTCACTATGAAGGGGGAGTTTTATTGAAAGTGTGAGGTTTTCTTACAGGCTCGAATAAGAAATGTGTCTGAAAGTTTTTTGTGAAATTTCTGCATTTGTACATTGAAATACCATCTCATCGGCTAATGTCATTATTTTGATGCATACTCAGAAATTTCCCACCCTCTCACTATTATAAGGGAGTGGCAGTTCATGCAGTTCACATCCCGTCTAGTTTGTGCTTCCATCTTCTTTGCTCTCAGCTAATTTGTTTTGAGGAGTGCATCAAAAACAGAAAATGGCACCTGGAGGACAAGAGCCAGTATGCCAATTGGGTGATGAAGAGGATTGGCAGGAGGACCCACGCAACACCACTCAATCTGATGTGTGGCACTTGTTCACCACCCGGTGAGAAAAAAGTCTCCCAAGAATGGTAACCTGTAGCCTCTGTGGCAAGCAGTTCCCAGTGATCCTGCAAATAAGTATTCTCTTAGTACCTCTAACAGGATGCAGCGCTTGAGGACCTAGCACACCTGGCACACACAGACCAGGTAATAAAGGCCTCTTATTTCCAGTGGAAATAAGGGGTCATTTCCATACCTATGTACCACACGCATGAAATTAGCATGGGGCTATTTTGAATGTAGTACAGCAGGTGGTGAGGCCACAGTAGCTGAAATGTGAGCTGGGGATAGCATTGCTGCTACCGCCTTTTTTCAGGAGGACAGCTGAAGAGACAGCAGCTCCCTGCAGCCCTCCATCTACAAACTAGGGGGCCTATTACGATGGCGGTCAGAGGCACCACCGCAGTGCTGGCGGTGGCGAAAAATGCTTTTTTCCACACGCCAGCTGCGGATCTCACGCCCGCCATATTAGGATGGCCAAACGTAGCCCATTTCCCGTCCGGCGCGGTGCGTCGCCATCAAAGTGCGCCCACCACCACGGCGGTGGGAGCCAATGGAGACTCACCGCCGTGCGGAATGACGTCCCGACCGCCGTACAAATCAGGATGCCCCAAACAGCCAGTCGCACTGCAGCAGAGAAACCGCCCAACCTGAGACGGCGGAAGCATCACAGCGGAGCGCTAAACCTGATCCCCGGTCCCAACCGCCCGGTCCCGAGCGCAATGGATCCAGCTTTGCACGTCTTCCCGGCGCTGTACCTGATACATCACCAGCAACTCATGGCCCGTCGTGGACGACGCCGCAGATACGCAACACAACTCCGCACACAACCACAACACATAACGCATGGGCTGAACTAGGGTTCCTGTCCACACCAGACACCCTGGTGGGGACAGGAACACATCCACAAGTGTACCCACACATGTCCTACCTGTCACCAAATCACCCCTCCGCATCCAGGTCACCCATCCACCGCGATCATGAAGTAATGTCCCGGTCACGTCACCGCAGCGTTGAAAACGCGGGAAAACATGCGCACAATGCAGAAGGCAGGGCTAGCGCCAGGCATGGGTAGTGCACAAAGACCACAGGGCCACACCTCCACCCCCACACACCAGGCCCCCCCCATGAATGGACATGCCATGTGCCCCTCTTGTGCTCCCCCATGCACAACAACAAGTCAGGTGCACCCACATCCTGCACCACACACCAAACAACTAGGGAGACAGCCACAGCAGGAGTGGCTGCAGAGGAACACACAGCACAGAAGCACAGGGCCAGGGCAACCCACACACCACAACAACACTACACACATGGCAAGTAAACTGAGTCCAAGCAGAAAATGCACACACACACAGATAATGAACAATCACTCCACTGGACACACAGCCTGCCAAGTCACACAGACATACCCCACACTGACACACGGCCACATACACAGACCACATGCCAGCAGCAACATATTGGAAAGCTAAAGTGAGGTGCCCACAATTGGAAGGCCAAGGAGCCAACTACCAAGCATGTGTACATCACATGCAAGACAAGGAATATATAAGAACACCCTCAGCCCATCAAATCACACATGGCTGGCACAGTGAGTGAAGCCAAATCACAGTCACCTCAGTGCAACAACTCAGGGAGACAGCAAGGCAACCCATGGATAGGCACAGGGATGAAAGGAAGGCCCTGAAGTCAAACAGTGAACAGCCACACATATGTATCCAACTACTTGTCAGGAGCATGTCAGCAGCACAACACACAGGGCCCATTGACACACTCCATGAGTGTCAAACACAAGTAGGAATCCTCACACATACCCCCCCACCCCCATCACACTTGCAGCACACAACACCAGTGCCAGACACACAGAAGGGTGTCAATAAAGTCCAGTCAATACACATACAAACACTCACACTCCCTGGGGGCACCCACAAACATCACACACACACAGGGATGCCAGAACCAATGTCTGCACAAAAACAACAGCCAAACACATAACTCAACTAAAACACACACAGAAGCACAATAAGGCCAGACATGAACTGTGCAGCCAAACTGTGGAAAGGCAATGGGACCACAGACAGAACAGGAGTGCACAACCCCATCAGTCAGGAACAATGCACAGACAACATACCACAACACAGACAAGAAGTGCACCATCACAAAACAATCATGGACACAAACTGGGAGAAATGAGCCTACAATGACACACAGACAGACATACCATACCACCCATCAAGTCAACATGATGTCACAGTGTATCACATGGCTGCACATGCACAAGACTGACAAGAGACAGCTCAGATATGAGAGGAGAAAACAACAAGGATGCACCTAACACAAGCACAGGAACTAGAATAGACCTAAGTTCATGTGACAGACACACAAGTAAGGCACACCACACCACACCAACAAAACACACACACTGACATGCAAATAGAACACCACGCACAGAGCATCTGTCACCTGCAAGAGGCAACACAGCCCAAACACTGCACACAGCCACATCAAACACACAACAGAAGCACATGCCAATAAATCACATTGCAAACACAGCAGGACATCAGGGGATGCACACCAGGCAAGGACAAGGCAACATACACCCACAGCACTGCATGCACACCAAGCAGTGTCTGCACACCAAATAATACCAGTCCCACACAGACATGAGTGACACACCAAGAACACCCACAACAACAATCAAAACAGCACACTGACAACATCACACTCAGGAAGTGAAGCAGTACCTCAGCAAACACACATACACCTAACACAACACCCACAGATGCACAAGTCTGGGACACCAAAGTGGAAACAACTTGACCAGAGGACTGTGCAGCACAAACAGTTGAACTGCATATGAGCAACCATGACTGCTAAACAGTACAAGAAAATCACATATAACCAATAGGGAAAATGTCCTGAGTGGCACATTGGTCCTGTGCAAAGATCTGCACCACAAAGCACAGTGTGACAAATGAAGTGATGGGGAGGCACACACACAGGCAAACCAAGGGGACAGCTGACATGAAAGTGAAGTGGTGTGTACGTCAGTAGTGGACATGGCAGGAGTGTACCATACACAAATAGATGGAGTGCAGACTCACAATGGGTAGGCATCTGAAGCACAGATAGGGGATGGTATGACACCACACACCACATGCCATACTGGAGGCAATAAAGCCCCATGTGAGAGCAATGCATGAGAAAACACACCCACATGTTAGTGTGGCTGAGCAGGGATGCACAGTGAGTACAAACAGCATCAAGACTCTTGGATGATCAACAAAACACAACACTGACTTGCCAGTCACATACTCTGCATACTCACAATTGCCAAAAACAACAAGTAGGAGTCAGCCAGAACTGCAAGGACACACCAACACACTGCACAGTGCACAACATACAACACACACATGTGCACACAATCACAGGGCTGAACAATTACACAAACAGGCACCCTACTCCTGGGTGACACATGTGTGTAGTTGACATTGCAGGTGCACACACACATCAACACTCATGACAAAGTCACCCCCTCCACACTCCAGACTTCCTGAACACCCAAGTGCACACATTGAAAATAACCCATGTGACTAGGATGACTGACCATCACAAGATGACTATACACCTACACTGCTGGGCACACATAAAGTAAGATCACACATACATGATGACCCTGGCCAGCCTGCCTGCAATCCTGTGGATAGAATCCCACTCTGTGCTGGTAGTGCATCCTAACATGACATGTGTACAATTTAGCAAATCTGAACATAGAATCATTAGGATAACAGTAGATCATCACAAACAACCATCAGTGCACCCCCAAGCCTCAGAGTCAAGTAGAACCGAAGTGCCTCTCACCACAGCCAAACTCTGAAATAGTGTGACTAGCAACTGGCAACGTTAAAGTGGCATACAAAGCATGTGTCACATCAAACCATACCCACAAAGAAAACCCTTTATTTAGCAAGGAGACTGACAAAGCAGACAACAGGAGCAACTGCCTTTATTACAAATGTCACAGATAGGCATAAAAAGTAGACAAGAGCAAGGCCAGTGGCCAGTCCAAACAGCAGAGTAGGTACATGAGAAGCTGCACAGGGAATGGGCAAACACAGCAATGTACAGCAAGGCCAGTGGCCAGTCCAAACAGCAGAGTAGGTACATGAGAAGCTGCACAGGGAATGGGCAAACACAGCAATGTACAGCAAGGCCAGTGGCCAGTCCAAACAGCAGAGTAGGTACATGAGAAGCTGCACAGGGAATGGGCAAACACAGCAATGTACAGCAAGGCCAGTGGCCAGTCCAAACAGCAGAGTAGGTACATGAGAAGCTGCACAGGGAATGTGTGAGACTGTACACAGTCATGGGCAGCAACACAGCTAGGGGGATAATAATGGGCAGTACAGGCACCGCTGTGAGACAGACAGGTGTGTGAGGGGGATTTAGCCTCAGACTTGTCTGTCAGTCTGACTGGGAGCTGGCTGAGTGTCGGGCCAGTTGGAGGACTGGACCTGGGAGAGAGCGGACCAGCTGAGCTTGAGGCATCAGTGGCTTTGGGAGCCGGAGGGCTGGTTGGACCGGGTGGTGTGGTGGCCCGTGGAGGCGGAGATATGCTGCCATGAGACACAGTGTGGGAGGGAGAATGTGGAGGGGTACCTTTCCACTTCTTGGGGATTTGATATGGAAGTGTGGTCTTGGTAGGAGTGGGAGGTGGGGCGGCCATAACAGGCACACTCACCACCAAAGCTGCATCAGGTGCAGACGGTGGCCCTCCCTCTGGGGACATGCTGGATCCAGCTGTTAGCTTGGCCTGGCCTTGCCTTTGCCCCTCCATCCCCTGTTTACCAGGTTTTCCCCCTACAGTGCCCGCATTTCCCTGCTTCACAGGGCTTTGGATGGGAGTTGAGGTTGTGGGTGAATCTGCCTTGGAGCCCTTCTTATGTGTACTTTTAGCAGGCACCACCTTCTCAGCGGCCACGAAACTGTCTGCTTGTGCTTGCGAGACGCTTTTGGGACAGGAGAGTCCTTGGCTGGGGATGCCTCTGAGGCATGTGACCCTGAGGTCTGCTTCTTGGCTTTGTGGCCCTTGGTGTCGCCTGACGGGCTTATGTCTTTGCACCCTGGGGTGGCTTTAGTTTTCTGTGGGGATGGTGTCTGCACCCTGGACCGCTTGGGCTGTTGCTGCTGTGTGCTGCGTGTGCTGTATCTTGACCTTGAGGTCTGTTGTGCGTGGTCACTATCGTCCGATGTGGCCACTGGCACAGGGGTGGACAAAGGGACTGGAGCTGGACTGCGAGATTGTGCCAGTTGAAGGGCTGCCGTCACTGCAGAGGACAAAGACTGTACAGTCTGGCGTAGCCCACCCACGTCTAAATGTATGCCATCCATGAAAGCAACCACCTGTGCCAACTTATGTGTCGTGGTCTATGAAGGCATTGAGGAAGAGCTGTTTGGCCCACACACAGCTGGCGCAAAAGGTCCGCAGACTCAGCACTGATGGCAGCAGGGGGGACAGGGGCAGGGGCAGCGGTGCCTGGGGTGAAGGACACTCTTCCCTGCTTACTGGTGCGAACACAGGCAGCAACAGTGGGAGTAGCTGGGAGGGTGGACACTGTACGCTGTGTGGTGGAAGAGGAGGCAGAGTCCCCGTCCCCTGTGCCCGCCAACATGGCTGCGTCACCGCTGGCATCAGATGACGTTGAGCTTTGCGTCTCTGGCTGTGATTCCTCCAGCAGACTCCTGTCCCCCTCCGAGGCGCTGGACACATCTCTGTCACTGTGCTCATGTGCAGCTGTTGTGCTTGACGCCTCACCACTGGTGTCCGTCCCCTGTCCTTCCGTGCCCACGGGAGATGCTGCATGAGAGAGATGTAGGGTCTGTTCATTGGCATCAACAGAACAAACATATGCAAGCAAAGCATCACTGAAGATTAAGAAATCTACATGTTGCACACCACCCTGTGCTATGACATTCTGCACCCTCAATTTTGAACTCGAACAGTGCGTGTAAACAAGAAAACCAGGCATAAGTGAGCCATGTGATGACCACACAGCACAATATCCTGCCGGTGGCTCCGTTCAACCAGACACAGAAATAGCTCTGAGCACACATAGGGCCCTGATGTGGGCAAGGATGAACCCCACAACATGTTGCCACTGTCATATCTGGATGGAGCAGAAGGGGACAACACAGATACAGACTCCAACATAACAGTCCACAATGGCCATGAGCTCATGCCATCCACCATGTTGTACTGTGGGGCACAAGTACTGTAGCACATTGGTGTCAGATGTCTAAGCCTCACAAATCTGAGGTTAGACAATGCACGCATTGATGAGAGCATACTCAGATTAGGCACACCGCCATTCCCTTCCATGTGATTTCCCAGGCTACCCCAATGCAGACGATACCTGAAGCCCACGACTCAGAATGCAATGTCAATGCTCAGTACTCAATTCACACTAGGAAGTACAGGTAGGGCAAATGCATTAAAGCTGCACCCAGCACAGAGGTCACTCACAAGCCACTGCATCACACTACCAACATCACATAGCCCAGCGCTGTCCCAGGCTGTGAACACATGCAGCCAATCACAGCCAAAGTCACCCTTCCCAGAATACTCACCCCTAGCTTGCTGCTGATGCTCCTTCAAACGTGCATCCAGCTCAGGCTGTGTCACGGCCAATATCCGGCCATCAGTGGTGTCATGCTGCGCCACGCCAACCTGCCAGTCCGAGGGAGCAGACCCAGTGTCAAATCCGCCATGTTCTTGCTCAGCCGGCAGATGTCATCCCACCTCTTGTGGCAGTGGGTGCGCCATCGGTATGAGACACCCAGAGCCCGCACCTTGCATGCAATGGCCCTCCACATGGCCTTACGCTGGTGTACTTTGAGCTGCAGGCATGGGAGACAAGAGGGGGAAAACATCAGTGACACAGTGTTATGTACCAATATCTCTCAGTACAGTGGCATGATACTGACTCATACCAAATCCACAGATATGTCTCACAGAGACAAGAATGCATCTCACATGGTACATCAGCATGGGAGAACAACATGTAAATGCATGCAGGTGTGAGGGTGGACACAGTACCTGCCCATCTCAAACACATGCAGGATGCCAGCACATGAAGCCATGTCTAGTCTGCCCACATCTACTGTCCATCGTTAGGTAGAGCAAGACATACATTACATATCAACATATGTTGGGGGTTAGACTCACTGTGTCCAACACTGTGCAGCCCTCAATGTCCTTGCCCAGTGAATGGCTCACTGTGTCATGGAGGTCACATTGAGGGACATGATCTCACAAACCCACACACTTCTCACAAGGCCTGTCGTGTGCAAGCTACAGGGCTGAGATGGCTCATTGAAGGAGAGTAAAGAAAAAAAGACACATGTAACACTGTACATTCAGTGTTGTGTCCTTGTCAGTTTGGGCGGTGACTGTGCAGACCAGGTGGGCTCACACTGAGAAGGACAACAGGGACCCACACAGCCATTCACACAAGCAATCACTGTCCTGACTCCTGCATTACCAACTTGCTGCGTCACTGTATGGCTGACAAGACAATACATGTCCCTCAAATCTTGATGTGCAGGCAGGGAAATGTGGGAAATAGGCTACACACCCCTTCCTCCTGGAGAAAGCATGCTAGGCAGTGCATGACATAACCCCACACTCGCAGGCACATACTGCAGCAGCTCAACTTCATGTGTGCCCCCCTGCACTCTCACTCACACTGTTGAAGACTTACCACAACATTTGGGGCACCATATAGCCTTGGATACTGTGTGAGCACCTCGTCCACCAGGACCTCCAGCTCCTCGCTGGTGAAGGGACTAGCCCGGATCTTCTCAGTCCTCGCCATCACTGTGGCCAGGTGACAGCAGCAGCAGCAGTTGGTATTGAGGGGTGGCAGGCAGCAGTCCCTGGAGACAGCAGCAGCAGCAGTTGGTGTTGAGGGGTGGCAGGCAGCAGTCCCTGGAGACAGCAGCAGAAGCAGGTGGTGTTGAGGGGTGGCAGGCAGCAGTCCCTGGAGACAGCAGCAGCAGCAGCAGCAGCAGCAGCAGCAGCAGCAGGTGAGGGGTCTCAGGCAGCAGTCCCTGGAACCTGTGGAAATGTGAGGCTCTCTCCCACATATATAGCCCCCTGGGGCAGTTTCAGTGGTTCCAAGCTGCTGCAATTGGTGTGCCAGGTCAGCCTTTTTCAAATGCATCCAATGACTGGCCCCCCGGTGGCAGAGCACGCCTTCTGCGATTTTTAAAACTGCATTAGGCTACCGCGATTGCGGTTCCCATTGGCTGCAAGGGAATGGGCATTGGCGGTGACACACCGCAGGGGCCAGGCGTGCGCTACCGCGGTGGTGCATCTTTCAATTGCATCCAATGACCGGCCCCATGGTGGCGGAGCACTCCTTCCGCGATTTTCAAAATTACATTAGGCTACCGCGATTGCTGTTCCCATTGGCTGCAAGGGCATGGGCACTGGTGCTGACACACCGCAGGGGCCAGGCGTGTGCTACCGCAGTAGTGACTCTTTCAATTGCATCCAATGACCGGCCCCGCGGTGGTGGAGCACGCCTTCCGCGATTTTCAAAATTGCATTAGGCTACCGCGATTGCGTTTCCCATTGGCTGCAAGGGCATGGGCATTGGCGGTGACACACCGCTGGTGGCAGGCGGTAGCTTCCGCGATTTGGGTGCCAGACATTGGTGCCTGTGACCGTGATTTGGGTGGCGGAGCATGCCAAGCGCCATTTGGCAATACATAGATATCTCTCACTACCGTGAGTGTGTTCTAGGGATTGGTGGTGACACACCGCTGGTGGCAGGCGGTAGCTTCTGCGATTTGGGTGCCATACATTGGTGCCTGTGACCGTGATTTGGGTGGCGGAGCATGCCAAGCACCATTTGGCAATACATAGATATCTCTCACTACCGCAAGTGTGTTCTAGGGATTGGTGGTGACACACCGCTGGTGGCAGGCAGTAGCTTCCGCGATTTGGGTGCCATACATTGACGTGAGTGATCGTGATTTGGGTGGCGGGGCACTTGGTCAGCACCTATGGACACATCATGCTGTGTCAATGGCCAATGGGCAGTCATCAACAGTGCACAGTGGCCACATGATTAATGGCACATCATTGTGCACACGATGCCAGTGTAACATTTAACACACTGCTGACTACACATGCCATGTTTGTGTATGTCATGTAGTACATTGGCATGTACTCACTCACATGTCATTTGTGATATTGATGGGCAAGTACACAGAACAGTGTTGTTATGGACTCTCAAATGTGTACACATGTCAATGTGTGAAAGTGCTGTGAAAATCACAGTGATGTATGTCTTAATATAGGATGTGCAGATTTGACTGTCTTGTTTTCTTGGATCATGCACACACTTGTTGTTTACGCTCAGCCTGTGGTCATTGTGTTGTTGATGTGTGCCATGTTCAACTTACGCCTGAAGGTGTGTCAGGTACAGCAGCTAGGTATGAGACAGTGGTGTTGCAGTTTTACACATATGCTGTATGAAGTACTCTCAGGCCTGCTCATGCTAGATGTGGCCATATCCCTACGTGCATTCGCATAGTCCAATGTTGTTTTGGATGTACTTGCTGTGTGAAAGGGGACAAGTGTGCGAGTAGTGTTGATGAAGGTGTCCCTACGTGTAAGCTGCTCTGTAACTAATGATAGTCATTGTTGGTGTTGTGTCAGTCAAAACGTAAGATGTTGTACACGTCTCATGGTGTATTGAATTGACATGTGTCCACTTTCATCTCAACTAGGAGGAGACCAAATCTGCATCATCCCTACACAGTGCTGGCAGACATGGAGGATGAGGAGGTCATCCGGAAATTCCGTCTGGATAGAGCCACCCTCCAAAACCTATGTGCCAAGTTGGAGCCCCACCTGCAGCCTCGCAGAACATATCCAACAGTTTTCACCCCAACGTCTAAGGTGATGGCGGCACTGCATTTTTTTGCCTCTGGATCATTCCAGCACACAGTGTCCAGCGCAGGTAGGATGTCGCAACCCATGTTCAGGATGGAGCTGCGTGATGTCCTGTCCGCCATGATGATATACAAGGACAGGTATATCCATTTCCCTAGGGTGCCTGAATTGGCGGCTGTGAAGGGAGACTTTTATGCCCTTGGACACATCCCCCATGTTGTTGGGGCCATTGATTGCACGCATGTTGGGCTTGTTCTACCACAGGCATGGGAGCACATTTATAGGAATCGAAAACATTTCCACTCCATAAATGTGCAAGTGGTGTGCCAGGAGGACATGATCATCACGCACGTGTGTGCCAGATTTGCAGGCTCAGCCCATGACTCATACATCATGCGGAACAGCATCGTACCACAGCTCATGGCTAATCTGCTTCCTGAGCCTGCATGGATTGTGGGTGAGTACGAAGAGTCCAGTAGCATGCTGTGTGTGTGACATGCTGTCCTCTGCCACAGTACAATTACAAGGTTTATCTGTGTTTCTCACACCTAGGTGACTCTGCATATCCCAACCGTCCGTGGTTGCTGAGCCCACTGCGGAATCCCAGGACACCAGCTGATGTACGCTACAATGATGCCCATGGGAGGACACGTCGTGTGGTGGAGCGGACTTTTGGTCTCCTGAAGTCCCGATTTCGCTGCCTTGACAAGACGGGAGGTGCACTCATGTACTCGCCCGGGAAGGTATGTCAGATTGCAGTGGCATGCTGCATGCTCCACAACCTAGCCATTCGCAAGGATATCCCCCTGATCCTGGAGGATGATGAGCAGCCAAGACAACCACCTGCAAACCAACCCGTGTCCAGTGATGAGGACAGTGGAGAGGAGGATGGTGTTGACCTGCGTCAACAGCTCATCGACCGCTACTTCACTTGAAAGTGAGTGACAATGTACAACGGACCCATTGTCTGATGATGTTGCTGTTGTTGTTGTGAAGGTGTATGTGAGCTTTGTGACTGCAGCCGGTTGTTGACTCAGTGGTGGCTGCCAATGTTTATGGGACAGGGTAATTTCGAACATCTACAGGATGTGTATGTTGGTACTTGTTGCTCATTGTGATGTGTGCATGCTGTATTAGCTTTATGGTATGTGTTGTGTGATGTCTGTGATGCCACACCCAGACTAGTGTATCTTGTTCTGTTGTGTTTTCCTAGGTCACTTCAGCCTCTCCTTGCCTACATACATTCCATACTCATGGTACATTTTGATCATGGTGAAGACTGCACATCCTGGAATAAAGACGGAGAAGAAACAACAACATGTGTGTGAGGTGTATTTATTTACAATGGTGACATATAAGGGGGGTGAACATTTACATTGAAGTGATTAGTGAAGTAGTGAGTTGACAGTTATGGTACATGAGAGAATCGAGTTGTACATTGATGTGGTGACCCAGTCCAACAGACAGATGCCATTCACAAGGCAGTGTGGGGAAGGACAGTCCAAAAAGTCAATGCAGTAGTGCAGAGTGTTGCCATCATGGCTGGCTCCGTGACTGACGTTTGGCAGGTGCTTTGCCACGGGATACTCCCAGGGATTTCTTGGGACGGCTCCTTCGTCGCTTGGCAGGGGGGCCTCTGCTGTAGGGGATGTGGGGTCTGAGGACTCACCCCTCTCTGTGGCCGCAGGGGAGGATGTTGAACTGTCATCCTGCGGCACAGCAGGGGGAGGTGGAGGTGTTGTTTGTGGCGCAGGCCTGTCCCTCATTGCCGCCACTATCTGGCCCAGGAGGTCCACAATTTGTCCCATGCGGGTGTCCATGGACCTCTTCAACCAGAGGAGCTTGCAGGAATCTTCTTCTGACCTGGCCGTTCATCCCTAGGCCCGTTCATATGCCCCAAGGACTCTGTTTATGCTGTCCAGGGCTTCGGTACCAGGCTCTGGTTGTCTGTGAGTGACCCTGCCACTCCCACCTGCCCTGCTGCCACAGACCTGTTGCCTCACCACTGCAGGCACCCGCATCCTCTCCTTGCCCTCCTCAGTTGGTAGTGTGGGGTGGTAATCTTCTGGTACAGGGAGGGTGTTGCAGGCAGCACTGGTGGTGGTGGTGGTGGTGGTGTAGAACGCACAGGCCGCAACAGCAGTGGTCTGCGTAGCTGTTGGTGTTGCTGCAGATGTGGTGGGGGGGACGATGTGGTCCTGGGACCAGTTGCGCCCTGGCACACCAGATGGGCCGGGTCTGAGGTCCTCGTCCTCTGAATACCGGGGGTCAACTTCCGAGAGTCCATGTTCCGGGGTGGGTGACTGGCAGGTTGCTGGTGTTGTCCGCTGCAGTCAGTTCTTGGTCACCTGTGGGACAGATGGGAAATGGTCATTGTAGTGCACCCCGCAAGCTTTGTGTTAGCTGTGTATTATTCACTGTTTGTACACCACACAGTTGACTAGTCATCACATTGTTTGTATGCGCACTACTGTGCCTCCTGAGATGATGTTGAGGTACATGCATTAGTTGTCCATGGTGTGAGGTGTCACAACATGCCATGCACCACGTGCATGTTTTGTGATTACAGGGACATGTTGCCATCTAGGGACTAGCGCAACAAAGCATTTCTGTGACGCCTCTTTGTTGATCACTCTGAGCATGAACTGGCCATTGTCATCTCATGCATACCTTTGTAATGTCATGTGCAAATCAGAATTTGCACCGACAACCATGCTTTCTTTGTTTACATATGGTCCTTGCTGCTCTGGCCACATGGCACTTACACATGGCATTCAGTGCTGTGCATGATTGGGCACAGACTTTCTACTACATGTGAATTGGTGTGTCACACTTTGGTTGCTGTGACAGTTACATTTGCGTAGCTGTCTGCACACTGTTAGTGGCAATAGGATCTGTGTGTATTTTTGTGTGATGAGAGGGCTGGTGTTGTCATATGGCACCATGCTTTTTGGGAGGAATGACTGTGTGCATGTACTGGCTACTTACCTGTTCTGTGTTCACATTTGTGTTGGATCTGTGTCACATCTATGTGTGTGTGCGTTGGAGGCTTCCATCCTGCTCAGGGGTGGGACAGGGGTATGGTGGGAATAGTACTGCAGGCCTCCCACCCCCAAACAGCGCTCCCTGTTAAGATGGCTACCTACCTGTTAGTTTGTTTGTGGTGAGACAATGGCTTCCAAATGCTTCTGGGTGTGGAGTGCTCCATCCTGCTCAGGGGTGGGACAGGGGGCATGGTGGGAGTTGTAGTGCTATTTGCCTGGGCACATACAACCCTGTAAATGTTGGCTACCTTTTGGGGTGTGATTCAGATGTAGTGGATGTTACATCTGTGGGACATGTGTTGGATATTGTGGTGCATATGGATATGCTTGTGCCTCTGAGATGTAGCTTTGTAGTTGTGCTGGACAGTACATTGCTGTGTAATGATCTACTTTTGTTTGTACTTACCAGCCTCCACTCCCCCGGGTATTCCTGTGAGACTTTCTGGATGCAGTATGGCAAGCACCTTATCCTCCCATGCAGTGAATGTTCTTGGTGTAATGGGAGGGCCACCGCCAGTTCTCTGAGCCAGCTCACGGTTCTTGTTGTTCTTCTCTTTCACCTTGCTCTTGAGGTCATGCCACCGCTTCATGATCTCCTTCTTGGAGCGCGGGATGGTCCCTACTGCATTGACCTTATCGACTATCCTTGCCCACATTTGATTTCTTCTGGCTAATGGTGTCTGTTGGACCAGATTACCAAACAGTTGTGGTTCAACTCTGACTATCTCATCTACCATGACTGTCAACTCACTGTCTGTGAATTTTGTCATTTTCTGTGGTGCCATGGTGTGTGATGTGCTAAGGGGTTTGAGGTGCAGGTGTGTAAGTGGTGGGGGTGGGGGTGATGTGTATGGTGTATGATGTGCAGAGGGGTTAGAGGTGCAGGTGTGGAAGTGGTGGTGGTGCTGTGTGTGGTGTGGTGTGAGTAGTGATGGTGTGCAGTGTTGCCTCTCCTTTGTGCTCTGGTGTTGGGCCCTTCAGTTGTGGAGTATTGCAAAGGATTGTGGTCAGGGAAGGGGCTAGTTTTATACTCAGCTATGTGGGTGTGTCAAAATGGGGTATTGCTGTAAGGTGTGTTGTGTGGGTTGTCCTGGGATTTGTATTTTTGTAGTTGCCATGTGGTTGTGTCATTGGGTGTGTTATGTGTTTTTTGGTGCATGTCTAGTTTGCTGTGTGCACTTTGTGGCCTTGTTGTGAGTTTTTTCTGTCCACCGCCATATTTGTCACGGAGCGTCCGCAGCGGTGGCTATGCTGCTGTTCTTCCGGCGGCTCTCCAATTCATCACTGTTGGCGTTTTTGGCGGTCGGATATAGCGGAACGTACCACGGTCACATCGGGGATATCCTAATATTCCGTGTGGTGTCTTCGCTGTCCTGGCGGCGGTTTAGTTTTTTTCTTCCGAGAATCCGACCGCCGCGGATGGGTTTTGACCTCCTCCGCCCGCTACGGGCATTTTGTAGGTGGCTCTTACCGCCGCAGTCGTTTATTTTGGCGGGACATCCTAATCTGGCCACCGGTTTTGCTGCGGTACCGGCGGGCGGTTGTTTTCCGCTACCATGGCGGTCGGGGTGGTTTTCCGGCCGCCATCCTAATAGACCCCTAATAGACCCCTAGGTTCCAGGTCCATTGTTTACAAGTTCAGGACTGGTGGATTCTGAAATTTGTAAACCTGGTAATCCTGGGCAAGAAAACAATAGGTCTCGGAATGGACTGGAGGGGTATTAAACACCTCCACCAGGAGTACAAGTCAGGCCCACTTAGTGCTGCAGCGCATGGGCTAACCCTCCTCTGACACAGAACTTTACACAAACTATAAAGCCCAACTCAATTGGATCAGTCAGTCAAAGCATCTTTATTCAGTAGTAAGCCAAAATTATTCTACATACAAATGTTATAAGTTAAATAAAAACATATATATCAGCTAATCAAATAACAGACCATAAAACATAATACTTTTCTATAGAACATGAAATACATGTAAAAATTGTATGAAGATAATACTTCATACCTTTTCCTAATACCCTAATACCCAAGGCTTTCTTTATAAATTTTAGAACTGTATAAAAGACCTCTTTCGTGGGGAGTTTTTGCAAAAACTCTAGGGCTAATCGATATTGTGTAACATTTGCCCTGCATAGCACTGGTGCAAGATAAACCGACCTTGGATAAGTATATAAAGTGCAAAACGGTGCAGAGACAGAATATCGAGTAAAAAATATCGAGTTGCACAAATATCGAATCATTAATATCGTGGTTCAGAAATATCGACAGCAAGAATATCGTGGTCAAGAATATCGACTTAAGGTAAGTAATATCGATTTTAAAAATATCGAAGTGTTTAATATCGTTTTCAAAAATATAGTTGTTAAAAACATATTTTTTTTTATTAATGTTAAGTATTTTAGTATATATTTTATATGTATGTGATGTATTTTTTTTGTTTAAATCTTTTTTGTATTTTTAATATATGTGTTAAATTTTCAGTAGTTATTATTTTTTTTATTTGAATTTTGCATTTTTAGTGTCATAGCGGGTTGTGGATTTATAGGGGAATAGGGTGGGAAGTAATTTAATTTTATTAAATGTATTGATTATTTTTTTATTAATATTTGTTTAATTGAGATGTTATAGTGTTAAATCTGTAAAGTAAATAATTGCTTGTTAATTAATTTTAATTAATGAATTGATAATTAATTATGGTAATTGTGTAATTAATTTTAGGTGTCTGCTGTGGTGTTTATAGGGTGGGAAGTAATTTATTTTTAATTTATGAATTAATAATTGGTTGTTAATTAAATGTAATTAATTAACTGGTAATTAATTATGATAATTGTGTAATTATTTTTAGGTGTGTGCTGTGGTGTTTATAGGTGTAAAGGGTGGGAAGTAATTTATTTTTAATTGATTCATTAATAATTGGATGCTAATTTTAATTAATTAATTCGTACTTAATTATGGTAATTGTGTAATTAATTTTAGATGTGTGTTGTGGTGTTTATAGGAGTAAAGGGTGGGAAGTAATTTGTATTTAATTAATTAATATATAGTTGTTAATTAATGTTAATTATTTGAGATTTATTTGGGGTATTTCTTAATTTTTTGTGTGTTATTTTTATTTTTAAAGGGGTAAAGCGTGGGTATTAAATACATGTTAATTACTTTATTATTAGTTGTTGATAGTTTTTAATCTAAAAATAAGTTTTTATTGTGTTTAATTTAGGTGTGTTTTGTGGATATTATAGTGTTAAAGTGTGTGCAGTCAATTAATTTTTAATAGTTTTTTTATTAATACTATTTTTTTAATTGATTATTTATTATGTTAATTATGGGAATACATTTAATTAAAATTTTTGAAGTGTTTTGTTATTGGGGTGGTGTTATAGGGTAGGAAATAAAATAAATACATTTATGTATTAATTAATTTTTATGTTTGTAAAAATTTTCTAGTTTAAAAGAATTATTTTTTATAAATGTATTTATTATTTTATTTTATATATTATTTGTAGTTTTTTTTATATGTAATTAATATTATATGTTTTCTTTTTATATTTATTTAGTATATTTGATTTTTCATTTTTTGAATATTGTTTATTTTTTTTAATGATTTTTTAAAAATGTTTAATATTTTTTATTTTTGTTTTAACTGTTTGAGTGTGAATAGTAATTTTTGTCTCTCCGCTATCCAACACTTTCCCTAATGTTGCACTCACCGGAGTGGGAATAGTAATTTTTAGCCCTCCACTATCCAACACTTTCCCTACTGTTGCACTCACTGGAGTTGGAATAGTAATTTTTACCTCTCCGCTATCCAACACTTTCCCTACTGTTGCACTCACCGAAATGGGAATAGTAATTTTTCCCCTTCGCTATCAAACACTTTCACTACTATTGCACTCATTGGAGTTGGAATAGTAGTTTTTACCCCTCCACTATCCAACACTTTCTCTAATGTTGCAATCAATGGAGTGGGAATAGTAATTTTTACCCCTCTGCTATCCAACACTTTCCCTATTGTTGCACTCACTGGAGGTTTTTTATATTTTAGATCATTAATATACACTGTTATTTTTTATATTATTTAAAACTTTTAACATAAATTAAAAATAATAGTTTATTAATTGTTTTATAAATTAATATGTTTGTGTGTTTATATTTTTATTAAGTTTATTTTTGATATTTTATTATGTATATACATTTTATTTTTATTTTGTTAAAATTATATTTAATATTTAATATATAATATTTTAATTTATATTTATGTAAAAGTCGATATTTTATATATCTATATTTTTTACATCGATATTTTTTAGTCGATATTTTTGTACTCACCTGTTTAAGTATAGGAGTCGATATTTTTGTCTATATTTTTTACTCGATATTTTTTACATCAATATTTTTTACATCGATGCTCTGAGACCATACATTATTACATGTCAAGGTGTTAAATCTTGAGACCAAGAATATTACACTGGAAAGGCCACCTTAAAATGAATCCTACTCAGCCTGATGTAAGTAAGAAGAAGATGACATATTGGGTCAATTCAAGAACCCTCCCGTTGAACTAAGGAGAAAATAATTATTTTGCTTTAAAGAACTCTCATTCACTAGGGGCACCCCTTTGTGGCATGCTTCATCATAGAGTTCCTTCCCATGCAGTTGCAGAACGGGCTCTTGTGAGGCACAAGAGCACTTTGTTGGAAAAGGAATAGAATAGTGAGTGGGGGTAGGGTTACTCTTTAAAAATTCCTGCTTGGCAGCCCTAACATTTTATTATGGGCGCCAGCCGGTATAATTAAAAACGGGAAAAGTTAGGAACTTCCAGGGTTCTAGTTACCCCTACTTCTTCTAAGCGTCAAGAAGTTTCTGCCACTTATGTTCCCAAATGCTAGTGGCTTTTGTCAGGACTGATCATACTAACACAATCCACACCTATTCCATAATGCATACATAACTGGTGAATTTACCATACATATGTCAAGCACATCTAAACCACCTACTTGGTGTCCGTAAATGGGTATATATTAAGGTACTTAATAGTGCTCCAAAGGGCCATGGAGGAGAAGCATGCCTGTTGTCACACAGACTCCAAGGTCTCCATCTGGCCTGCTCACTTAAAATACCTCTGTCTGTGCCTGCATGTTCTTTAAAGCAAAAGGATTCTTTTCTCCTTGGGTCAATGTGAGGTTCCTTAGATTGATCAAATCATGTTAGGGTCTATAGTTTGTTTAAACAGGTAGATACGGACATTAGAAACCTTTGACCAGGTGGTCCATCTTCCAAAGTTCAACAATTATACAAAGGCACGGAGGATCTCCGCACCTGTTCACGGAGCACTGCAAAAGGTCCCGAAGGTTTCAATCAAAATATTAAGATGAACTTAATTCAAACAATTAATCACTTTAACAACCAATCCTTATTTTCAAGCAATTTCTTATTGCATCAGTATTTTCAAGGTTTCCCAAAAATTACATAGTGAACAGCTTCAATGGGCAACAAATAAATATAATATCCATTCAATCTGGTGGTCCAATCCTTGTGCATATACAACATAAAGTCACATGTTTCATAAAGTATATGAATGCAATTTCAGAACAAAACCCAATGCATTTTGGGTATAAAACACCCTTCGTCAGGGGCAAAACGTAAAACGTTCAGTAGCATTCAGTCATATACTCATCAGTTGCCTCCTGCCGGAACAAAAATTAAGATAGTGTCAAAATGTACAACAACCACTTGCAATAAGCATAGAAAAATCTGTTTGTGCATCCACTGTGAAATCCAGTGTTCACTGTCCATCAGTATCACCCTCTGCGTGTATAAAGACGAACCCATCCCTCACTGATATGGACATAAAGAGAAAAGTAACACGGAAATTGTGAAAAAAGGGTGCCATGTGTGAATCAGTAACGCGTGCGTATACCCACATCTCTAAAGTTAAGGCATGCGAGTAAACTAAAGATACAAATAAAAATGAAAATAACTGCCGGGTGCTGTTTCAGCGACAAAACAAACGTGCATGTCACTTTTTGAATGTGACTCTTACCGGTGGTGAATTCGTACGAAAAGTAGGAACTACAAAACAAACGTGAACAGTGGCCAATTAACTGTGATAAACACTGCAGCGCGCATGTGCGCTAATCACCCAGTGCGATGCCCAAATGAGAATTCTTACCCAAAAGATGTACGTCTGGGTTCAGCCTGTGGGAAAGGCAATCGTACTGACATTTAAAATACGCTTAATGCCAGAAACATAAATCGACTGTGCCACGCTCATTAACTACACTCACCGACCTGTGATGAGTAAGCCTTCCGCATCACATGACTTCATGCTGACGTTGAGACGCACCAGCGTCCAACGCGCTTAAAATATAGTCTAGCTCTATCGGGGAAATTCAAACACGACTGAACTTTATCGATGCTTCTTGATAAAGGAGTGTACATGCGCTCGCTAAACGATGAGATAACAATAAAATGGAACTAAACACACGACAACAAAATCGAAGATAAACTATAACAAAATGAATGTTGGTCATCCCTGATTACTTGTAGGAACATATGATAGACGGAGTGTGAAAGCAAAGTGATCCCGGTTTGCATGTGGAACACGTGATCGAAATTAACCATATCTATTAAGGTAATGTGAGTTTGGAAATATAAACAGTGGAAGCAGAGATAGATGCACAATGAATAGAACAATGTACTGAGATATCAACTTGTATCCAAGGTTTAGAGAAAACATAACATCTCATAGTGGTCATTAAGACCTTTCGGGATGATTGTGCCTAGATATTTAATCCAGAATCTTTCCCTACGTGCTAGTAGAGTGTGAAAATCCATGCCTGCGGGTGTTGGTACTTTTTCTAAAATGGTAAATCTAAGTTGTGGTATGGTATGGCACATGTTTATCCAATGGGCGGCTAAGCTTGAGTTACTGTTTTTTGTCCGAATCATGCTTTTGTGTTCAACAATTCTTGTTTTGATTTTTCTGGATGTTCTGCCCACATATATTAAGCCGCATGGGCATTGAATTGCATATATCACACGTTCTGTGTTACAATCTGATGTATGCCTCAGATTAATCTTCTTCCCAGTGTGTGGGTGTGGGAATGTATTGCCCATTATTACATTTCCACATTGCCCACAGTTCCAACATTTACTCATTCCTTTATGAGTCTCTTGTTTTAGAGGAATCCTTTTCAGAAGTTCTTTTAGATTTTTTGATCTGGTGTATGCACACAGCGGTTTTCCATGAAACACCGGTCTAAAATCCATTTCATGTTCCAGAATTTCCCAACGTTTCATGATTATCTTTTTTATTTTGGAAGCCTTATTGGAATGTTTTAACACGATCACCTCACGTTTATTGCTTGTTTGAATCGGTTTTGTGAGTAATTGTTCCCGTGATTTCTTATCTACTACGTCTGTAGCTGATTTCAAAATTTCTGGAGGGTAACCTCTTTCCCGGTATCTTTCAGATTGTGCCCTGAACAGTTCTTCCGTCTGAGTTGCATTGGACGAGATTCTTTTAATTCGAATGAACTGTGAAACTAGTAGATGGCATTTGAGCGATAACGGATGTGAACTCGTGAAATGTAGGGCATTATTTCTGTCGGTTGGTTTTCTGTACACCGAAGTCTGTAAACCATTCTCTGTTTTTTGTATCAATACATCCAGAAAGTTGATGGTATCAGGATGAATGTTGTAGGTGAGTTGAATTCGAGCATTACATTAGTTTAGTTGTTTGATGTTGGACTCAAGTGTATGACGACTCCCTTTCCAAACTACCAAAATATTGTCGATGAAGCGCATGTAAATAGCTAATTCTTTCTGCCAGGCCTCATTATGTAGAATGTGCATATCCTACGAATGTGCCATAAACGTATTCGCGTAGGAGGGCGCTCCGGGAAAGCCCATCGATGTTCCAGTTCGTTGAAGGAAATATCTTCCATTCCATGAGAAATAGCTATGATAAAGTGAAAAGTGGAGTAATTCCAAAAGAAAAACGCCATTCAGATCCTCTCTTTCATGATTGAGTAACCTCCATTCCACTGCTTCCAACCCCTCTTCATGGGGGATCGAGGTGTATAAAGCGACTACGTCGATTGTACAAAATAGGATGTCTTCATAGAAAATGTTGCGACTTGCCTCAAGTTTGTTCAAACAGTCTGTCGTATCCTTAACGTAAGTACTCCATGCTTGAACCAGTGGTTGTAAGTAAAAATCCAGATACCTGCCAATAGACTCATGTATTGAGCCACAACCAGCCACAATCGGTCTGAATGGGGGATTTACTGCGTTTTTGGGCATTTTCGGGAGCATATATATTGCGGTGTTTTTGGAGAAGTGGTTTGAAGAAATCGTTTAGTCGGTTCATTGATCCACCCCATCTCTTCAGCATGTTTCAAAATAGAGGCTAATGTATTCATGAACTCTTTGGTGGGGTCTGATTCTAACATGATATATGTATCCGTATTGTAGACATGTTCCTCAACTTTTTGATCATAGAAGGTTTTATCCATGGCAACTAGAGCCCCACCTTTATCCGCTGATTGAAACACCAAGGGGCCTATTAGGATGACGGGCGGACGCCACCCTTGCTGTGCTGGGACCGGCCACCAGTGGTGCGGCGGTCCCGCACAGGTGATTAGGATGCCACCGTGGCGGTGGCATCCTCCATTCCCAGCATTGTGGCGGGCGGTGCGCACAGCACCGCTCGCCGCAATGCTGGGAATGCACTGTGTGCATCGTCATGCACAAGGTGACACCATGTCCATGACAATGAAGGGGGTACCATAGGTACCCCCATGTGCACCCCTCACACCCCCAACATCTTGGGGGCCCGCAACGAGCCCCCGAACGTGGAATCCGCCTGACTTTTCATAGCGGAGTCACCGCCATGGAAAGCCCTGCACCGCCGACCATCGTAATATGGATGGCGGTGCCTGCAAGGCACCGCCACCATATTGCAGGCCTTTTCCGCCCGGTAGGCAATTGGGCCGATTGCCTACCGGCGGAAAACCGGCGGACGGTCTTTCCGTCCGCCTGGGTCCCCACCGCCATCGTAATATGGCGGTGGGGAAATGTGGCGGGCGGTGGAAAATAGCGGGTGGATCGCCACCGCCATACGGGCGGTGGCGATCCGCCCGCTATCCTAATGACCTCCCAAGTCTTTATCTTGTTGTAAATATTGTAGAATCTTCCGTTCTTTAGCAGTGAGATTGGTTCATTTTGGCTTTTGGCTTTTGGTATTTGATTGATTCCAAGTCTTTTTTGACTAATAGTTCGAAATTATCAAGTGTTTTGTGCGAAAACGGTGCTAAGAAAGCACTTTTCGGTCGGAATTTTTCTAGGGGTTTGGGGTGACCCTGACCCTCTGCAGTTTCAGTGACGTGAAAAAACCATCTGAGCCTTAATTTACGCATGAATTTAAAGAGGGCTATCTCTGTTTCTAATGGATTAGAAGAGTAAGTAGGAACAAAGGACATGCCTTTGTTCAGAACTGCTATTTCCTCCTCATTAAATGGTCTTTTTGAGATGTTCATCACTAGGGCATTGTCTTCTTTAAATTCCGTTGAGGTCTGGATGACTCCACTTTTTTTTTTGTTTTGTCCCCTGCGAGTTCGTTGCCTTTGCTGCTGTCGGCTTTTTCGGGTGGATGATTCGATGTTCCAAAGTGCCATCAATTCACTGCGACAGTCATCGCTCCTTATTTAGGATGAGGCTCCTGTCTCTAGATTTCTCAACCTGAAATCATCATGCAAGGTGTAGCTGTCTCGGGCCAGGAAATCACTCAATGGCTCTCATACACAAAGAGAAAATTACCCGTGCATCAGTGTTATTGATTTTTTTAAAACATTTTTAAAATAAACTCTTACTTTAGCAGTTTATTCTAGAAAAACACAAACTGATGCGTGTCCCCAAAGGCTTTGCTGCCTTCAGTGAATATGTCACAGTGGTAGGTAGCTCCACTGAATGGAGAGAGAGCCTCACCTGCTAGGATGGATTTCCATGTATAGCAAGCAGGTTTCTGCTGGGAATTTGGAGGTGATGACCTTGGGTGACATGGCAGCAGTGCTTAATTTGTAAAAGAATAAGTGCTGGGCCCAAAGTTTAGTTCAGAACCCTGCGTCAGCACTATAAAATGTAGGGCTAACAAATACCAAGGGTGCATAGTCTGGATTTCACCTCATGTCTCTTTAATCCACCGCCAGACACATCCTGCCTCCTTATCTCAATCTCTAATGGTTCTTTTTCATCCTTGCTTTCTCTCGTTGTCACTGTGTTTTCCTTTTTTTACCCCCTTTCTGTGTGTTCTCTCTTTCCCTGTTTGCTGAGGGAAAAGTAGTTGCCAGGCCCCAAAAACCAGTGCTGGTGGGCCTCACCTGAAGCCATTTGCTCAAATTAAGCACTGACTGGCATTAAGTACGTCATAGTTTAAATGAACTCCTTAACACCCAATAGCACCGAGGTCAAGGAAGCTCAAATGCTGAGCTATACAAGAAATGCATACACCAACATAAAAGAGATTTTAAGACTGATGCAGAATATTATTCTGTTTCACATTTCACTAACAGCAGTTCCTACTGAAAATGAGAGAGTGGAACTTTCACCTTTTGCCGGGGGCCAGCAATTTCAAATTAGCACATTGAAATAGTCTATTTTGGCACAAGACAAAAGGTCGTATATCCAGTAAGACTTCTAATTAATTATACAAAGCAAAATGAATACATACGTTATTAGCGAGAGTCACTGCATCTAATTCCTCTTTCCCTAGGTGGCCACAGAACATGGTGCTGACCAGAGTTAGCAGGAAAACTAGCATCTGTGATATGATCTGTTTGAGAAGAAAACAATGATTTGCATTAATGATTGCAGTACAAAAAAAACATCATGTTATGTAAACTATAGAACACTCAACTACCGACAGAGTGGACTTCACACAGAACAAGACACACAGAACTTTTTAGTCTTCATTTTTTAAATATTGTAACAACACATTATACACACAAACACATAGAACGAAAGAAATCAGTTATGGTGGAGAAATGGACTTTACATATAAGGGCCTGTAGGCAGCCTCTCTGCAGGTATATAACGAAACAAGCACTGACAAAACCAGCAGGTCTGGCCTTTTGGTATGACATTTAGCCCACACAGAATGGTTCTAACACACATGCCCGCAATACACTTTTATCTATGCACTCATACAATACTGTAAAGTACATAATGTTCTTATACACATATACAAACAAGTACATGGTGGTTGCTGTAGTTATACACATACTCACAAGAACGTTATGGTGGTAGTGGTGGTGATAAAGTGCTGGTTGTGTTAGTGTTGATGAGGATAGTGGGTGTGAGGTAGATGGTGGCAATTTTGCTAGTGGTGGCAGTGATAATAGTGGTGGTCCCTGTTGTAGCAGAGGTGATGGTCATTTACAACACGTTATGTGCCTGTGGAAATGATCTTTCTAGAGGAAACTTTATCTAACCACAGGTTCCTCACCTCAGAGTACTCCTCAGGCACCAGACTGGATCCTTGCTACCACTTTACTTCAGCCCACACTGATCCCAGCCCATCACCTACCCTACCATTCTTTTTACCTGTTAGCTCATGGAGGTCCTGCTTCTGCTGTGCTCCACCCTACTTGTGACAGCTTCACTGTGTTCCCACTCACAGCCCTCCTTCACATGCTTGCCATGCGTTCAAGTCTTTTCAATGGTGACCACCCAGCAGTTCTTTTGTTGTGCTTGCTGGGCCGCTCAACTAGTATGCAGTGAGCAGGATACCATAGATTAATCCCATTCACCAGACTGGATCCAGAAAATGTTTCATAAACTGTGCTCCTGCTCTCAGATAGCTCGCCCAGTTCCCCTCCGTGTTGGTTATGTACCATCCTTAAATTATCAGGCAGAGCAGCATGTAAGTGCCACCCCTGGGTGCTGACATCAGTTTCTTGCTTTAACCTTTCTGTGCCTTCAGATACAGAGAATGAAAAATTGTTAGTACCAGTATGCTGAGTACTAACTTGGGACCTGTTAGACTTGACACTCCTGAGTGGTATTCCCCACCCCAATTTTTTTGCCTTGACCCCTCCTGTTTTATTGAGTTTGTTTTTGTTGTCTTTAGGTCTCTGCACACTTTAGCACTGCTAACTAGGGCTAAGTGCGTGTGCCCTCTCCCTAAAACATGATACAATTGGCCTAAACCTAATAAGCACATTTACGTTTCTTGTAACTCCAAGGTAAATGGTACTATTTGTAACCAGGGCCTGTAAATTAAATGCTACTAAAGGGCCTGAAGCACTGCCACCCACCAAAGTAGCCTTTAATAAAATGTATCAGGCCTGCATCTGAAGCCTGTAGTGCTATTTTAAACTGCCATTTCACCCTGGCACAATAAACCTTTTGCGAGGCCTAAACCTTCCTTTTTAAAGCATGTAAGTCAGCCCTAAGGTAGGCACCAAAGGCTCAGAGGGTAGGGTTAGTTGTATTTAAAAAGTAGAACATGTGGGCCTAAATTTTACATGTCCTGGTAGTAAAGGAACTCCAACATTTGTTTTTTACCGCTGCAGGGCCTATCTCGCCCATAGGATATTACTTGCACTTAATAAGTGATACCTTATGTAGGAAATTGTGTGTGTAGTTGGCAGAGGTATGAACACTGTCCAAGTAGGGAACACAATACTAGTCAGGGTAAGTCAGATACACACCCTAAATTAACCTGTGCTCACCCTCTGGTAGCTGTGAACAGAGCAGTCAGGCTTAACTTAAGATGCAATGTGTTAAGTATTCATGCAACACTTAATACAGCAAAACAGTGACAACACCACACAAAAATATTCAACACCAGGTTAGAAAAATAGAGCATGATAATGAACAGGACAAGACCAAAACGGCAACAATGCAAAAAGTAGAACCGGAGTTAATAATTTTTAAAGATCAAATTGCATATTGTGCTTAAAAGCATAAAGTGCCAACTGAGAACATCAGGGACAATATTACACAAGACGCCACAGGGGCACAATGGGCATTTGTGCCTGCTTTGTGTGCCCCCGGGGCATTTTGGTATTACAGAAGGGGCCGCAGACACTTGTGCGTCCCCTTTTGTAATACTGATAGCAAAGGCGCACATAAAGCGCCAGAACTATCTTCAGAGGGCGTGCCCGCATTTGCATGACCATTTAAAAAAACAAGAGCGACCCACATGTCCATGCAAACTGGGTATTGAGCTATAGCTTGCAACAAGTGTTCACATGGAACTCACTTTGAAAATAATCTAATTTTATCACAAAATCTTATTCTGTGTTGGTTTAGTCAGGGAAAGAAAAAGAGATAACAATAAGGCAGGATTTGTCTGCCGCAAGTTAATTTTAACATATGTTATCACTTTTCTCTCTAAAGACACTACTCACTGAATTCATTGCGTCAAAATTGCTGTTGTTCCAGTTGACACCCTAGGTGCAACGGCTATGCCTAGATGTGGGTCCCGTGCTCCTTTGTCACTGGAATGAAGCTATACCTGGCTGATGAGTTCTTATAATGTCAAAAACGGCCCTACATTGCTGGCATGCCAATTCAGGGAGATCTTGGCTTGTCAGTTTGTGCTGGACTGTTCCCATTGGAGCAGGGTCCAGACTGATTGGCATATGACTGGAACCAAACTGAGGTGGTATGGTGAGCGAAAAAAATGGATTGGGATGCGGCCCGAGCGTTTGCCAATGGCTGAGATTAATTCAAGCATTCCATCCATCACCTTGTTGCTGTTGCAGTTGATGATCTAAGTGTGATGGGTATTCTTAGACGTGTGTTCTGTGCTCGCTGTGGCATTGGAATCAAGTTACACCTGCCTGATGAGCCTTTATCAGGCAAAACTGGTCTTAGGATGCTTGTATTCTAGTACACGGCGAACCTGGCTTGGCAGTTCGAGTTGGACTGTTCCCATTGGAGCAGGGTCAAGACTGATTTGCAGATGGCTGGGGTAGCATGGTGAGTGAAAAACAACAAACTGGGATATGGACTGAGTGATTGCTAGCGGCAGAGATTAATTCAAGCACTCCATCCATCACCTTATTGTTTTTGCTTTAGGCCCACTAGTAGCACTTAATTTACAGGCCCTGTGTACATGTAGTACCATTTACGAAGGACTTACGAGTAAATTAACTGTACCAATCAGGTAGATGCCATTTGTAGCATGTTTTTGGGATAGAGCACAAGCAGTCTACCACTGGTTAGCAGAGAATCATGCACAGAGTCCTAATGCCAACAAAAAAGGGTTCAGCAACAGAAGGCAAAAATCTGGGGAAGGTCCTGCAAAAAAGGCCAGGTCCAAAACTGACCATAGTACTAAAATGGTAGAGAAAAACATATGCTTTACAAAAACCTCTGTCCTCTTGGATTCCATATACAAAGGTGTTGTGGGGAATGTGATACCTGACCTCCTGCCTATTTGCCGATGGGCAGTAACGTAGTTTGACCAAGTGTTCACTAAGGTATCAGTGAGGTCCTTGTTATAAATGAGCAATGTTTCAGGATTAGCTGGCCCAGGCAGCAAAATGTCTGTCAGGGTGTTTGTTTCGGTCTTGACGTAGGGTAACTGCAAATACAGAATCTCAGCTACCCTCCGGACCAATAGTGCAAAAAATGGCACTTTCATGCATTGATGGCCAAAGTGGCGAGTCAAGCCCTTCATCAGGAGAAGAGTCAAGGTCACTCTTTGTAAAAGGCATTATCTATGTAGTGAGGGGGGAGAAATCCATCCTCATCACCACCATCATCATCTACATCCTGGGTTGTCCCTAGATCTGAATTGCACCCAAAAAGGTAATAGAGGCACTGAGTCAGAGTCTGTGAACTATTGCGCATTTTTAATCTCCTAGCGTGACATTGGTCTAGATTGAGCTGCAGCCAGGTTGGCGTCCAACATCAGTATCAGTAGTGGATCCTCTACTGGCACCAGTGCTGTTGTATCATCTTCAATGTGGAAGGGATGGTGCAGATTCTGGAGCTGGAGTCGAAGCCGGTACTGTTGTTGGTAGCGGATACTAAGAAGTCAATTGGTGCTAAGTTGCATCCGCCAACAGTAAACCGACTAGGGCCCTTGCATTTACTTGGGATCCAAAGGGGCACCAGAGGGAACCAGAAGCATGGCAGAAATCTACAGCATGGCCTCCTTGAATGCTTTAACCTACTGCAGTGTCATCAATGGCCTGGGAAACGAAGGGTGCCCTAGAATCAGCTAAGGAATCAACTCTGCAACCGGAGAAGCCTCAGGCTCTCTCGCACTTTCCCTTTGGATTGAGACTGGCAGGATATGGCCATAACTTTATTATGTTTCCCATTGGACTTTGGATTTTGACTTACTGGAGGACTTTGACTGACCTCTCTCGGGACTGGCATCAGAAGTGGGACCAAGTCCATGCCCGCGAATACAGGGAATGATTTAATTACCTGTAGATTGGCAACACAAAGGCAAACTTTGTATATACCAAAATAAAACAAATACCAACACTGTTTTTGTAGGATTTAGTGAATGCGAACACACATTTGAATTGTATGAAAACTGGGGAAGGTATTTAGAAGGTGTAGATCCTATTTTACCTGGAATATAATATGTTTGTAGGAAGAGTGCCTATTGTAGATTGCAGAAAAGATGCTATGGAAGGTGTAATAAGGGAATAGTTTTTCCCAAAAACGTATGATGGTAAAAGGATCAAAGATGAGTTAATGGAAATAAATGAGAGAAAGGAGAGCAGTGCAAGCGTGAGTGAAAAACTAGGTGATATATTTGGAGTTCTGATACCTTCAGTAGGAGTAGAATTGACTCTAAGAAAATTAGAAAGAGGTCTACTATTGTTGATAAACTTGCCACCAGTCCAACTGGGGGGTTTTCTGTTGTGAACAAAGAAATAATAATAATAAGATCGATGGTGATTCAAAATTGACTTGCCCTTGATATCCTTCTCATGAAGGAGAGCAGAGTCTGCAGATTATTGAAAGTCCAACACTCTTGTGCCTATATACCGGATAGGAGCAAATCAATCAATCAATCAATCAGGTGTTTGTTAAGCGTGACTACTCACCCGTAAGGGTCTCAAGGCGCTGGAGGGGGGGTGCAGGTTCCAGTCCATCAAGGAGGGGGTCTGTCGAAGAGCCAGGTTTTGAGGTTCCTCGCGAAGATGGGGAGCAATGTTGTCTGTCTGAGGTGGAGCGGAAGGGCGTTCCAGGCTCTGGCCACGAGGAAGGAGAAGGAGCGGCCTCCCGATCTGGTCTTTCTGGTGTGGGGGACCACGGCGTAGGAGAGCTGGGCTGATCGTAGGGTCCTTTGGGGTGTGTGGAATTTGAGTCGGCTGTTCAGGTATGCTGGTCCGGTGACGTGGAGGGCCTTGTGTGCGTCGGTGAGAATCTTGAAGGTGATTCTAGCCTCGATGGGGAGCCAGTGGAGTGTGCGCAGGTGCTGGGAGATATGGCAGTGTCTTGGCAGGTTGAGGACCAGTCTTGCAGCGGCGTTCTGGATGTTTTGTAGCTTGCGGGTGAGGTTTTTGTTTATCCCGGCATAGAGTGCGTTGCCATAGTCGAGTCTGCTGGTGACGAGGGCGTGAGTGACGTTCTTTCTGTGCTCGAGGGGGATCCATTTGAAGGCCTTACGTAGGAGGCGAAGGGTGTGGAAGCAGGAGGATGCGACAGAGTTGATCTGGCGGTCCATTTTGAGCTTGGAGTCCAGGATGATTCCGAGGTTCCGTGCGTGGTCCGTGGGGGTGGGTGGGGGGCCACCAGGTGTCGTTCCAGGCAACAGGGATGGGGCCCATGATGAGCACTTCTGTTTTGTCGGTGTTGAGTTGTAGACAGCTGCTTTTCATCCATTTGGCGATGGCTCCCATGCCTTCTTGAAAGTTGTGTCTGGCAGTGTTGGGTTCGTTGGATAAGGAGAGGATGAGTTGGGTGTCGTCTGCGTATGACACAATATTGAGTCCGTAGGTTCTGACGATGGGGTGAGCGTGTGGCTGAGGGAGGACCCCTGGGGGACTCCGCAGGTGGTTGGTGTAGGGTCCGAGAGGAAAGGGGGGAGTCTGACCCGCTGCGTTCTGCCAGAGAGGAAGGAGTGGATCCAGTCGATGGCCTTGTCCCGGATTCCTGCGTCGTGGAGTCTGCGTATTAGGGTGCGGTAAGAGACTGTGTCGAACGCTGCTGAGAGGTCGAGGAGGATGAGGGCTACTGTTTCTCCATTGTCCAGTAGGGTGCGGATGTTATCTGTTGCGGCGAGGAGGGCGGTTTCCCTATTGTGGTTTTTTCTGAAGCCGGATTGGGAGGAGGCGAGGATGTTGTGCTCTTCGATGAATGTGGCGAGTTGGCTGTGGATGGCTTTCTCGATGACTTTCGCTGGGAACGGGAGCAGGGAGATGGGTTTGTAGTTGTTGAGGTCGGTGGGGTCCGCCGAGGGTTTTTTCAGGAGGGGGTGACCTCGGCATGTTTCCAGTCGTCGGGGAACGAGGCGGTCGCCAGGGAGCAGTTGATGGTGTGGCGGATTATGGATGCGATGGTGTCGGTGGCTCTGTTGAAGATGTGGTGGGGGCAGGGGTCCGTGGGGGCCCCAGAGTGGATCGACTTCATTGTCTTCAGTGTGTCTTCGGTGGTGAGGGCTGTCCAGTTGTCAATCGCTGGCTTCAGGGTGTCGGGGGTGGTTGGTAAGGGTTCAGTGTGTTGGTTGTCTTCATCGAAGTTGTCATAGATGCTCTTGATTTTGTGGTGGAAAAGGTGCTGAGTTTGTCGCAGAGGTCTTGTGAGGGAGGGATGTCAGTAGACTCACTGGTGGGTTGGGTGAACTCCTTGATGATGTTGAAGAGTTCTTTGCTGTTGTGCGCGTGTGTGGAGATTCTGTCTTCAATCGCTTTTTTCCTCATTTTTCTGATAAGTTGGTGGTGGCCGTTGGTGGCGGCTCAGAAGTTGTTGTGGGCTTCTGTGGATTTGGTGTTCCTCCAGGCCTTTTCGAGGCGGCGGCAAGTGCGTCTGGACTCTCGGAGTTTGGTGGTAAACCATCTGGCTTTCTTGGCGTGAGTGTTGTTGTTTTTCTTGAGGGGGGCTATGGTGTTGGCGCTGTTGGAGATCCATCTGTGCAGGGTTCGGGCTGCGGTGTTGGGGTCGTTGTTTTCCGTGATGGTGGGGGTGGAGTTGCTGAGTGAGGAGGTGAGGAGGTGAGCTGGTCGTCGGTGATTATGGTCCAGTTTCTTTGTGGAAGCAGGTGCTGGTGTCTGTGGATGGTGGGTGTTCTGAAGGTGAAGTGGACGCATCGATGGTCAGTCCATGGGAGTTCGGTGGTGTGGCTGAAGGTGATGGAGTTTCCTGTTGTGAAGAGGGGGTTGAGGGTGTGTCCTGCTGAGTGCGTGGGTTCGGTCACGATCTGGCGGAGTCCAATGTTGTGGAGGTTGTCCAGGAGGGATGTGGTGCTGGAGTCCAGTTGGTTGTCGAGGTGGAAGTTGGGGTCTCCCAGCAGGGTGTAGTTGGTGGATGCGATGGCATGCGGGGAGAAGATGTCCGTGATGGAGTTGGCGAACGGTCCGTGGGGTCCAAGGGGTCGGTAGATGAGGGTTCCTCGGGGGGTCGGTAGGGCTGGCCAGTATCTTGAAGTGAAGGTGTTCCGTCAGGTCTGTGGGCTCGTCGGGGAGTGTGCTCAGGCGGAGGGTGGATTTGTGGACGATGGCGATTCCTCCTCCTGGGCAGGTGGGGTGGTCCTTCCTGGAGATCTTGTATCCTTGGGGAATGGCGATGGCGATGTCCGGTCCCGAGGTGGTGTTGGTCCAGGTTTCGGTGAGGAACGCTACGTCCGGGGTGGTGCTGTCGAGGAGGTCCCAGATTTCAGTGGCGTGTTTGTGGAGGGATCGGACGTTGAGGAGGATGCTTTGCAGGGTCTTCGGTTTGGTTGTGTTCTTGTGGGCGGGTTGTGCTGGGTCAGTGTTCTTGGCGGTGCTGTAGGTGTGCCGGCAGCGCTGACAGCTGAAGGGTCCGTGGGTGTCGGCCGGTGATGCTAGCTTGCCAGTTGTTGTTGCGGCCTGGGTTGAGTGCGTGGAGTGCCGCTGGGTCGTAGCGTTGGTGGTGCGGAGGTCCAGGGTTCCTGGCGCTGGTCGCGGTCGGGTCACGGACGGAGCAGACGGGCTTGCCTCTGGCGCGCCTTCAGAACAACAGCGGTGCGCCCACTGATTTTATTCATTTGTTCACAGTACATAACAAAACTGGTGCAGTACAGTAGGCATGTATGATGTTACAGGCTGTAATAGGGCAATAAGAAACATCATACATAATGGAAAAGAGGGAACCACGCATGCTACAATTATTCGTGATTGTGACTATGAGGCCATCCGTCTCGCATTCCATCTAGTACGCAACTTGTGCCTCTCTGTCAACATCACGGCTGCCGAGGACGGCTCACTTGGACCTATCACATCATGTCGCAGTCTGCAAATAACGCTAACCCCTCCCCTAAACTTTCCCTCCCCCCTCCCTCAGTCCTGATAGAGTGGATGACACTTGAGCATACACATTGGCTGAGTCATGGCAATAACCAACATCGCATCGCTGGTTACTCGGCAGGTAAACAATTTGTAGAGCTGTACACGACATATCCAGTCCCACTTAAAAACCATCCAATGATACATTCAGGGTAAGTGCCCACCTATTTATTCATTACTAGTTGTTGTGGGTATTGTCGGAGTCTAAGTCCAACGCTTTGCAGGTTTCTAGCAAGACATCCCATTCTAGTGCAATTGGGTTTTTTCGTAGCCCCCTGGCCTCCTCCCGTCGTATTGCGGCACTTTCTGCGCTACCCCAGCGAGTCAATTCGTCGTGCCACGTATGTGCGGTGGGCGGGTTCTTAGATTTCCACCGCATGGTGATAGCCCTTCTCGCTATGAGCAGTGCTAGGTTTATGAACCTGTATTGTGTTTTGTGTGTAGAAGAGCCTCTGTGTAGACCCAAAAGGCATACCTCTATGGTGTCAGCTACTTCTCGCTGCGTGGTTGTCTGTGTATATCGCCTAACGGAGTCCCAGTACCCCCTTAGGTGCGGGCAAGACCATAACATGTGTGCAAGGCCAGCTCCCTCCTGCTGGCATCTCGGGCATTGGTGTTGCGTTTGTGGGAACATTCTGTCCAGTCTGTGAGGGGTAAGATAGGCCCTGTGAAGTATCATAGTTTGGATATATTTGAATTTCGCATTTCTAGATACCTTTTTGGGGTGCTCTAGTATTTTCACCCATTCCTTATCTTCCAGGGCCCGCCCTATGTCGTCCGCCCAAGCAGCGCGCAGAGTGGTGAGGTCAACCTCCGCATGGGTACGTATCCCCACGTATAACCACTTGATTAGGTGTCTGCCTCTGCCCATATTGTAAAGCGCCTTCACTAATTCGTGTGTAGGGGGTTCCTGTCATTGCGGGGCCCAGTGTGTTTTGACATACTGGACCAGTGCAGCGTGTAGTATATATAAGTGGTCTGGTGCCCCTGTTTCTCTAACGAAGTTGTCATGGTCCATAAGTAGTCAGTCGTTGAACAAGTCCGACACCGTACTGATACCTTCTTCTAGCCACGGGGAAATAGCGCGCTTCGTTATTTTACCGGCCATCAGTGGTATTCCCAGTAAGGGGATGTTACCAGCATAGGTGGGATGCAGGCGTGTATATTGCAACGTCGCTTTCCAGCACTGCAATGCTACGCGCAATAGGGGTGGGAGGTGGTGGGGAATTTTGCAGCGCGGTAATAACAGGGTGTGTAGGGCTCCCTTTTCTATATCGCGTTTGGTGTAGCCTACTTCCTGTAGATTACGCCCGGCAGTCCAGTAGGACAGCCACTGAAGCTGACAGGCATAACAATATGCTCTGAGATCTGGCACTCCCAGTCCCCCCCTGATCCGTGCCAAGTTGCAGTTTTTGGAGGCTTATTCTCCGCCTGCCAGACCCCCATATGAGGTCGATGAGCATGGTGTTTAGTAATTTGAAGGTGGTTTGTGGTATTAGAATCGGCAGGTTGGTAAAGTAATAAATCAATCGTGGGAGGACCACCATTTTCGAGATGGCGGCTCTACCAGTGACCGACAGCAGTAATGTAGTCCAGAAGGCAATACTGGAGCGCAGGCCTCTGATCGCTCTACTAAGGTTGCCCTCTAGCATATCGGTATGGGTCCGATATACGTGGATACCTAGATATTTGAAAGTATGCTGCGCCACCTGGAGCTGTATGTTCCCAAACTCAATTACTGTGGGGGAGACATGCTCACGGAAGAAAAAGGAATGTGACTTCGCTGGGTTAATGGCGAGGCCAGAGAGTTGTTCGAATGTCTCAAAGGTATCAGAAAGAGTAGTCATGTTAGACCGGAGGTCATTAAGGTAGAGGATAATGTCATCCGCGTAGGCGGAAAAGAGATGCGTGGTGGCCCCTATCTGTATGCCTAGCTCCTGGGCGTCGGTACGTAGCTTAATCGCCAGGGTTCTAACGCCAGTATAAACAGGAGCGGTGATAACGGGCAGCCTTGCCTCGTGCCTCTAAATATCGGGTATTCTGTCGATATATGCCCCCCTGTGCGTGCCTGTGCGGTGGGTGCGTCATATAATAATCGGAGCCATTTGATGTAATCGTCCGGCAGCCCAAATTTCTCCAGTGTCTTAAACATATATGCCCAGTTAAGCGTGTCGAACGACTGGCGCAAGTCCAGTGATATACACCCTGCATGTTCGTAACGGTCTGGGGCAGACAATAGGAGATGGTGCAATCTCCTGGTATTCAGGGAGGTGCTACGGGCCGGAAGAAAGCCGGTTTGATCTATACGTATTAGTTTGTTTAAGAGGGGCAGTAGTCTGTTCGCTAGAACTTTACTGAGTATTTTGTACTCAGTTGCTAATAAAGACAGTGGACGGTAACTTGCCATATCAGTGAGATCTCTTCCCGGTTTCGGGAGTGAGACCACCAGTGCCTGTGCTGTAGTGAGGGGCAAAGAGCCCACCTCCAGAGCCTTGTTGTATAAGAGCTCCAGGTGGGGGAGAAGGGAGTCCGCGTAGGCGTAGTAAAATTCCGCTGGCAGTCCGTCCAAGCCCGGAGTTTTATTGCGTGGGAGTCCCTTGATTGCAGCTTTAATTTCAGCTTTAGTTATAGGGCCAGTCAAGTCTTTCTGGGCTGCCGCAGTCAGTTGCGGGTACGGTAGGGCATGCAAGAAGTCGTCTATGTGTGTGTCCTCCCTATTATCAGGCTTACTGTGTAGTAGAGTGTAGTATTGACAAAAAGCCGCATTAATGTCGCTTTGGGTACGTGCGGTGTCCCCTGCTAAGGTATTGACCTTGTTAATGATAATGGCAGGGGGATCATCTCGCAGTAATTTGGCCAATAACGTCCCCGATTTGTCCGCCTCTGCATGGCGCATTTGCGTGTACTTGCGGTGATCTATGACACGGAGAGATTCCAGCAATTCCGCATGCTGGATTCGCACTTCTTGTAACAGGGCCTGCTTATCGGCGTCATGTATGGCCTCCTGTTCTAGCCGGTCCATTTTGCGCTCGGTTTCTGCAAGGGACTGGTGGAGTTCCTGCCTAGCACCCACTACCGTGCTGATTGCCTTGCCTCGTATAACAGCCTTAAAGGCGTCCCATTCTATTAGGCTATTTGAGGCAGTGTTGCTATTTTCTGCAAAGTAATGAGTGATAGTGTCAGTTATCGTGCTGCGGAACACTGTATCTTCCAACAGTTGTGGCCACAGTCGCCACGTGGGTACCGGGGTAGGGATCCTGCCCCAATTTATCGTTATTTCCAGGGGATTATGGTCAGCGAATGTTTTCGCTAGATATGTCGCATGGGTTACTTGCATTGCAATTGTGCTCGAACAGTATATTCTGTCTATTCTTGTGTGTAGCATGTGGACCGGAGAATAGAAGGAATATTCTCTATGGGTTGGGTGTCGCATTCTCCATATGTCGCATAGTGCCCAACCTTCCGCCCAGCCGCAGAGCGCCTTTGCCTGCTTAAGCACTCCCGCACCATGTAGAGGGGGATGGGACCTATCTAATGTCGCATCCATGATTGTGTTACAGTCTCCGCCTAGTATCCAGGGGTGCATCTCCCAGCCCGCTAATACCAGATTTAGGGTAGTCAGAAATTTTTCTTGTTCGAAATTTGGTGCGTAGGTACTGCCAAGGACTATAGGATGACCATCAAGTGTCCCTCGTATGAAGATGTAGCGTCCCTGCTTGTCCACTCTTTGCTCTAATGGTGTAAAAGGTACCCCATGCCTGACCCATATTGTGACACCACGCGCGTACCCAGAGTAGCTAGTGGAGAAGATCTGGCCCCTCCATTTCTTGCGGAGCTTCACTGCCTCCTGCTCCAAAATGTGGGATTCTTGCATAAGTACTATCTAAGCTTTGTGTCTCAACAGTTGAGCGTGCACCCTGTGCCTTTTCTGCACAGAGCCCAGGCCTCGAACATTCCAGGTGAGTATGTTGTACGCGCTGAGTGTATGTGATGTAACGTTACGGTGTGCCATTGTATGGGTGGTATGGTACCTGTGTGTTAGTGAGCCATGTCAGACCAATGACTATTCCAGGACTGGTGCCCCCCCTAAAATTCCCAATACTCGGTCCGGTCGAAGAACTGTACCGGACCACACTGTTTAACTTAACGTGTAAAACTGTAACCAGTACATAAAAAGCATTTGCAGAGCTGGGGGTATCGCCAATGCCGCCCATGGGGTGTGATCAGGTACTCTTCTATGCAGCTGAGCTCTAACTGAACCCAGGGCTAAAGAGGCGTGCATGCATGCACCGCTTTGACACACTTGCATAAAGGATACAATATAGTTATGAGTGCATGGCCCATATACAGCAACGTTCTGCGGCCGTTATCCGAACATATCATCCGCTAATTGTGGAGTCACAGGGGGAAACATGGTCACACTCCCTTCGGAGTCAGATCTGTTTGCATTGTCATCAGAAGAGGCCGAATCCTCTACCGGTACAGGTTGTCGGAGTGTAGCGGCGGCTTCAAGCGCTTGTGTCCTGCTGTGCTGCATCTGTTGCGGCGTGGGATTGAGCAGTCGAGATTTCCGGCTTGCCCGCCCGTTGCGCTGGCTACCTGTCGTTTAGAGCCGTGGAGTGTGCTTTGAGATGTTTCGCCCGTGGGCTTGGTGGGCTCCATCACCCCCAGCCATTCCTCGACATCTTCCGGGCTCTCGAAGAAGTGTGTGTTGTGTTCGTGAATAATTTTTAGTCAGGCCGGGAAGAGTAAGGCATATTTCAGGTTTAGGCTCCTTAATTTCCTTTTGACTGCCATGAAGGAGGATCGCTGTCTTTGCACTATAAGCGTGTAGTCGGGATACAGCGATATGCGGCTGTTTTCGAAGCTGATCTGGGGCATTTCTCTCGTCTTCTGTAGGAGGATATCCCGATCTCTATAATTTAGCATCCAGACTATAAGTGGCCGGGGGAGGGCGCCCGGCTTTGGCCGGCCGGTGGGTATCCTGTGCGCTCGTTCCACACAGTACTGCTGGGAAAGTCCCTCAGAAGTGACATGCTATCGGAACCATTGTTCCATGTATCGAGGTGTGTCAGTTCCTTCACTTCTTTCTGGCACACCGATGACGCGGACGTTATTCCTCCGTGCCCTTCCTTCTGCGTCTTTGACTCGGTCCATCAGGGCAGCGACCTGCGTCTGTAGTTGTTCTTTGTGGGTCGTGTTTTGGTTCTGTTGCGGTGACAGTTCCGCCAGCGCCACAGTATTCTCTTTCACTTTATCGGCGAGCTTGACATGATCCGCTTTAAGCAGAGTGAGTCCGGTCGCGAGGGTACCAATTTGTTGTTCTATGGCTTTCCTGGAATCCCTCACTTCCTGGAGGATTAAGTCCAATTTGCTCGTGGTCCCTTCCTCGGTGGTAGGCGGTGTGCAGCTTAGTGGTTGTGAGGTGACATCCTGCTCCGCATTATCTGTGGCTGGGTCCGCATTGGAGCCAGCGTCCTGTTGTTTCCCTTTTGCGCGCCCCATCTCGGTGCTCCCGGTGGCGTGTACCAAGGTGTAGGCCGTGGCGCGGTGCGTCCGAGGAGCGTCCACCGCAGTAAGTCACAGAGCTCTGTGGATCCGGGTTGAGTTCAGGTGCCGGTGGGCCACCTCCAGGTGGTGCGCGTGGCTATGGCAACCCCGTGCTCCAGATATCGGCTCACGCCACGCCCTCGTCCCCGGTCGAGCGCGGGGTCCGCTGGGATCCTAGCAACCCAATCAGTCTCAGCGGCGGTCAGCCTCACGCTGGGAGGAACGGTGGGGCAATGTTAACCTTATTGAGTGTTTTCACCGACGTCCCTCAGTTAGGGTTCACTCGCAGAGGGGGGTATCCATGCCAGCTACACCCTCCGGCCAGTCAACCGAAGGCAGTGCCCGCTCTCTACAGCACACAGTCACAACCGGGGCAGCCGGCATCCCGCGCAGAAGCACAGCGCGCCAGTGCACTCAGTCTCCCTCCCGGAGGCCGCCCTCGGCGTCTCGCCGCTTGTATACATTTATCGCTGGCAAGGCGTTGCGCGGATGTAGGCGCCTACCCTCGGCTCTAGTTCATGTGGCAGGATCGTTGACGCGGTACTTCATACAGTGCAGCCGTCGAGGGTGTGCTTAATTCTTTGGCCCCCGCCCCGAGCAGGGTCCACAGCCAGTCACGCACCGTTTTTAGTTGGGCCCCCACAGCCGGTCCCCGTTCCTTACATGAGCGTATCACCCGGATGTGCGCCACCGTCTGCACGGTGCCCGCGGGCCCGGCGTTGTGTTGGTCTCAGGGCCTACCCCCGGCGGGCGCCTCCTCTCACCTCCTCAGCCCCGACCGGGCCGCAATGGACACCGCCGCCGCTTCCACGGGTCTCTCCGGGAGTGCAGCTCATTCGATCACCCCTCAGTATGCGTTCTGCGGCCAGGATCGGCCTCCGGATGTGCTTCGCACCAGCGCCACGGTGCAGCGGGCTCACGGCCTTCCTTGCTGTTCCGCCTCTCCGCCAGCACCCAAGCTTCAGGCCACGTATTACACCGCGCGGCAACGTTAGCGGACCGATGAGCGGCTCCACCCGTCGGCGCCGGTGTGCGGTGCAGATTCCCGTTGCTGCGGGCCTCGCAGTTCAGCATGTGACGGGCTGTTATCAGGATTTTGAAGCCCGGGTCCGGAGCTCATCTAAGAGGCGACCGCCATGTTCGGCAGTTGGCCACGCCCCCCCAGCGGCCGCCATTAAGTTGGGGTCGGGAAGGCTGGACAGCTGGGAGGCGGGAGCGGGGAGGGGAACTGGCTTGGGCCGGTCGCGCTGGTCGTGCTGGGGGGAAGGGGCCGCGGGGGCAGCAGCGGCGGCGAAAAATGGGCGAAAAAGAGTGGAATAAAGTGGAATAAACAGAAAAGTGCAAGAAAACTGGAGGAGGGAGATGGAAAGGAGAGTGAAAGGGAGAGATAAGAATGAGGGTGAAAAACGAGTAAAACGGAGCAGGAGAGGAAAAGCGGAGCGAGAGAAGGAGACAGAGGTCCACTGGACCACCAGGGATGAGGCGCAGGTATAACCTGCGGGTGGAGGAGGGCCTCGAACACCAACACTCGAGAGTGCAGGGGCTCAGGGGAGGCCTCACTTAATGGTGGAGCTGCGAGGGTGGGAGAGCAATTTCACTGACAATGAGTCAGTGGTCTTGCTCGCCTGTCCCCGCAGCGGCCGTCATTAAGTAGGGGTCGCAGAGGGCTGGACAGCTGGGAGACAGGAGCGGGGAGGGGAACTGGCTTGGGCTGGTCGTGCTGGGGGGGAGGGGCCACGGGGGCAGTAGCGGCAGGGAACAACAGGTGAAAAAGAGTGGAATAAAGTAGAATAAACAGAAAAGTGCAAGAAAAGTGGAGGAGGGAGATGGAAAGGAGAGTGAAAGGGAGAGATAAGAATGAGGGTGAAAAATGAGTAAAACGGAGCAGGAGAGGAAAAGCGGAGCGAGAGAAGGAGACAGAGGTCCACTGGAACACCAGGGATGAGGCGCAGGTATAACCTACGGGTGGAGGAGGGCCTCGAACACCAACACTCGAGAGTGCAGGGGCTCGGGGGAGGCCTCACTTAATGGTGGAGCTGCGAGGGTGGGAGAGCAATTTCACTGACAATGAGTCAGTGGTCTTGCTCGCCTGTCGCCGCAGCGGCCGCCATTAAGTAGGGGTCGGGGAGGGCTGGACAGCTGGGAGGCGGGAGCGGGGAGGGGAACTGGCTTGGGCCGGTCGCGCTGGTCGTGCTGGGGGGAGGGGCCACGGGGGCAGCAGCGGCGGGGAAAAACAGGCGAAAAAGAGTGGAATAAAGTGGAATAAACAGAAAAGTGCAAGAAAAGTGGAGGGGGGAGATGGAAAGGAGAGTGAAAGGGAGAGTTAAGAATGAGGGTGAAAAATGAGTAAAACGGGGGAGGAGGGGGGCAGCAGCGGCAGGGAAAAACGGGCGAAAAAGAGTGGAATAAAGTGGAATAAACAGAAAAGGGCACGAAAAGTGGAGGAAGGAGATAGAAAGGAGAGTGACAAGGGAGAGATAAGAATGAGGGTGAAAAACGAGTAAAACGGAGCAGGAGAGGAAAAACGGAGCGAGAGAAGGAGACAGAGGTCCACTGGACCACCAGGGATGAGGCGCAGGTATAACCTGCGGGTGGAGGAGGGCCTCAAACACCAACACTCGAAAGTGCAGGGGCTTGGGGGAGGCATCACTTAATGGTGGAGCTGCGAGGGTGGGAGAGCAATTTCACTGACAATGAGTCAGTGAAAGACTTGAAAGGTTACATTGAAATGTTACTGATGTAAACAAAGAGTGGAAATACTTAGAAGCAGATGATGCCTTGGAAATTATAGGTAAGTGTTGTCAGCTGGTTGGGAAACTTAGGAAATGGATTTGTGATTTCCATCTTGAGACCTGTAGTGGTGATCTCTTTGTGTGTAGTGCTGCTGATATTGTCAATCAAATCTTACAGATATCAAAAGAGTAAAACTTGTAGAGTCAAAAGAACAAGAACTGATCTTGAAATGGAGGAGGCAGAATGGAAATGGTATGATAAATATAAAGCCTTAGAGGAGAATAGAAGAAAGAGGTTAAAGACAGCACACCCATAATCTGTGAAGAAATCTGATGTGGGAGATAAGATAATGGCTTGATTCACCATTAAAGGGGGGCCTGATTCAGCATGGTTTTAAAAAACATAATATATCACATGTTTATACACAGAAGACACTTTTGACACAGTGACACATGAAAAAGAAACAAGTGTAGCAGAAGCTTTGTAAAAACGAGTGTTAAAATGTAAGATAAAGAAAACATTTTTGGGGGTGGGGCTAGGTGCCGGCAAAGCTGGTTTCATAGAGTGTAGCTCTCTTTCACCCACTCCAGTTTTTCACCTAGACTGCTGATTACTGTGCTGGGGCACTCCCTCGGGGTGCCCCCAGCCAGTGCACACATCGGGCATCAACCACTGTGTGACCTGGCACCCCATCACTACCCCATGACGCATACAGAGCTAAGATGAGCTTCAGAGTCATGCCCAGCCTACATCTCCACAACCAAACCTCCAAAAAACTTGATGGACACCGCAGGATTGATGACCATGGTACGCTTGCCCTGATGGCACTGGGTGGCTGGCCCTCAGGCCTCAACTGCCGCACAGGGGCCAGGACGACTTGGGAGATCGCCTTGATCATGAAGCGGAAGCATAGCCCAATCCCCACCAAAACCTACTAGGCCTACTGCTGCATGGCGAAGGCAATGTCAGGCATATGATGATACCTGAATTGTCTGTGGTTGACATTTGTATCTGCTTTGGAGCCCTCTGCTTAGCTGCCACATCACATGAGAGCAACATGCCCTACCCGCAATGCTGGGTATATACTGGATGGCTGAAATGAGCTACAAAAAAAGTGTCCCAACAGTGGTCCGAACAATTGGCTAGGACCCCAGAACGCCCACTGGGATCCACCCTGGACTCTGAGACCCCAGTGACATTGAGGATTGCATATAGCACCGAGACTGAGTTTAGGACCTGGCAGAACACCCCTCCTGATTGCACCGTGGCCACCTGAACAGCAGTTTCCACACTCTTTTAAGGGACACTTCAGGAACCTGAGCATCCTCTCTGCTTGCCGGACCTGGCGTGTATCACACACTATCGCTGACATGGGGAAGTCTGACCTCAGGCAAGGCAAGTTGCACTTTGAGCAGAGGAGACAGACAGGGACACAATTCCGGCAGGCTTCCCAGGTGCCACCAAATACCAGTGAGAGCAGGCAGTAATTGTATCTTTCTTCGATGTACATTAGAAGCCAGAAAAAATTATACTTAAAACATGTAAAACTTATTAAATCGCAATTAAAATACAGTTCCACAGTGTATAAATATGGAACCAAGTAGTCTGAGGACATATTCTTTAAAATAACAGATCCTACAAAGGAGGACAAAGTGCTATTGAAAAAATATATATATATATTTATAGGAGAAAGCAAGCTTGACACCCAGAGCCATCGACAAATATGGCTAGAGCCTTCTCTTAATAGAGCAGTTGTTTTGTGATTATTTAGTGCTAAAGTCAGAAAAATCCAATGCAAAACAACCTAAAAATATACATACTAAGACAATACAATACAAACATACAAAGAGTATATAAAGGATAAAATCGACTAATTTGAGACAGTGGTTAAGTCCCTACTTGTTTACTGAGATCATCCTGCATACATTTGTAAATATTGAACCAAACAAATTCTTTTGGAAGGGATTAAAGATTTTAAAAAAGTGCCACCCTACATTGCCTAATGTCTACCGTCTTTAGAACAGGCACTAAAAACTGTAAAGTAGATTGGGTTGCTGCCCATGGACATTGACCAAGGTGAGTGTTTGTAAATGCTTCCTTCGGGTAACTGACTAAAAATTGTTCAGTGTTGAGTCTAAGGGATGTCAGCAAAAACCTATGATGAGCGGTAGGAACAAATTGTAAATGTGGTTCCTTACAGTAAGTGGTGGAAAACCATTACACTGTTTTTTGCCATTCCATTTGCTCTCTAGTCAGGGCCCACTTGCTAAGGAATAGTTTTTTTTATATCATCTTTAGTGGAGAGCCTAATACATTCAGGATTGTTAAAAAGCTCTGGCTTAACTAGCCCAGTAAAAAGTTCTTAAGGTAAGATAATCAAGGAATTCTAAGCACAAAGTTGTGGGAGACAGTCTAAAGTAACACTGTGATTAACAGAAGTCTCTTCTTTAGCCGATATCCTAACCCATAATAACAAAAAGTGAAATACATTTAGCTTTGTAGAGAGAAGAAAAAACTTCATCCAAGACAGGATCCTCTCCAACTTCCAAAACTCCGAGGAACTCTTCGCCATCATAGAAGAATTCACCAGACCCAACAGCGAAACTGCTGGCGTCCCTCCCTTCCAAAAACTCTGCAACAAACTCAGCTCCTTCTTCCACCGCAAGATCAAGAAGCGCTACTGCGAATTCGATGACCAAGACCACGGCACCGCCCCAACACCCCCCCCCCCCCCAGCGACACCATCCAGCAGACACTCCTCACCTGGACACCTCTCACCACAGAAGACACCGCAAAGACTATGAAAAGCATCCACTCCGGTGCACCTACTGACCCCTGCCCATAGCACATCTTCCTAAGGGTCGCCACCACCAATGCACCCGAACAATGCCAAACTATCAACTACTCCCTCGAGACCACCACATTCCCCGATGACTGGAAACGGGCAGAAGTCAAACCCCTCGTCAAGCAGCCCTCTGCAGACCCGACAGATCTCAAGAACTTCAGGCCCATCTGACTACTTCCTTTCACCGCCAAAGTCATCGAGAAAGTCATCAACACCCAGCTAGCTCACTTCATAGAAACCAACAACATCCTAGACACCTCTCAATCCAGATTCTTCAGCAACCACAGCACTGACGACATCCGCTCCCTCCTCAACCAATACAACACAGCAGCCCTCATCCTCCTGGACCTTCCAGCAGGCTTTGACACCGTCACCCACTGCACAGCAGCCGCCAGACTCCATGATGCCGGCATCCAGGGAACAGCCTTAGACTGGATTCGATCATTCTTCTTAGGCAGAACACAAAGAATAAGACTCCTGCCCTTCCTCTCCGAACCTACAGAGATCGGATGCGGAGTACCCCAAGGATCCTCCCTCAGCCCCACACTCTTTAAAGTCTACATGGCCCCCATCGCACCCATCACCAGAAAACACGGACTCAACATAGTCTCATACACCGACGACACCCAGCTCATCCTCTCCCTCACCAAGGAACCCGACATCACCAGGTGCAGTTTCCAAGAAGGGATGAAAGACGTCGCAACCTGGATGAGCAGCAGCTGCCTGAAGCTCAACTCAAAGAAAACAGAAGTTCTCATCCTCAGCTCTACCCCCTCCATATGGGACAACACCTGGTGGCCCCCCGCCCTCGGAAACCCACCCACCCCTACAGACCACGCTCGCAACTTTGGCATCATACTCGACTATTCACTCGACATGATCCGCCAGAACAACGCTGTGTCCTCCACTTGCTTCAGCACCCCCGCATACTTCATAAGGCCTTCAAATGGATCCCCCGACTCCAGTAAGACCATCACCCACGCATTCATCACCAGCAGACTGGACTATGGCAACGCCCTCTTTGCCGGAATCAACAAAAAACTCCTCCACAAACTCCAGACCATCTGGAACACAGCAGCCAGACTTATCCTTGACATCCCGCAATATGACCACATCACCCAATACCACCGCGGCCTCCACTGGCTCCTCGTCGAAAAAAGAATAACCTTTAAAGTGCTCTCACATGCCTACAAAGCCCTCCATATCACCGGATCCCAATACCTCAACGAACAAATCTCCTTCCACGACCCCAAGAGAAACCTCTGCTCTGTCGACCTAGCCCTAGCCACAGTCCCCCGCACCCACAGGGCCAGAGCGTGTGGCAGATCCTTCTCCTACCTCGTGGCCAAGACCTGGAACGAACTCCCCCTCCGCATCAGACAAAGCCCGACACTGCACCAATTCAGAAAGGACCTCAAGACCTGGCTCTTTGAATGACCTACAGAGCTGCTTGTATCCCCCTCCCCCAGTGCCTTGAGACCCTCACGGGTGAGTAGCATGCTTCAAAAATCCCTGATTGATTGATTGAGTTACGGTTTGTGATGGGTTTAGAGCCAAGCTTATCTGAAAATCTAAAAACTGCCTTGATGAGTTGTTCGGATTGCATCTTCTGCCAACTTCAGTAGGTGATGCCAATTAGACCTCGCATCAAAGGGGACCTCTAAATATGTAAAAGTGGGTATTTGTACAAGTTTTACTCCATTAATATGATGGGTTTTAACCAGTTGGAGTGCTGAAAATCATAACATATGACTTAGTATAGTTCGTCTTTAGAGCTAACCCTTCTTCTATGAAAGCTGTAAATGCCCTCAAAATTTCTGTTACCATTTGCCACTCTAAAAAAATGAGAACAGACCCATCTGCATGAAGCAGAACCGGATCTGGTCTATCACCCAGCATCAGGGTGTCTGTCCCTGCCTCAACCAGAGAATGCTCCAGGATATGAATATACAGAGTAAAAAGGAAGGAGGTCAATACACACCCCTGTACGTGCTCTCTCCCAATCTTAAATTATTCTGAACACTTGCCATAGAATCCACACCTACTGCGTGAAGTCATATCCAAGTGAAGGTCTCTTAGGAAGAGTACTAAAGACTTTTCAATGCCCATTGAAGTCATCAAATCCCAGAGCTTTGAACAATTTACACAATCGAATACAGAGTTTAAATCCATAAAAGCTAAATGGAGACAACCCTGCTTCACTCTAGTGTACTTATTTATAAACCAGTACAAATTCAGGCATTGATCTATTGCCCTCTTGAAAGCCAAACTTTACCTCAGATAGAATGGATTTCTCTGAGGCCCAGGTATTTAGGTGATTGAGAAGGACAGGGAGAGCAGCGAGGGCAACATAAAAACGTTCCTACTGGTAATGAGATTCAGCCTTAAGGGAATAGACCCAAAAGTTGACTTGTTAAATTAACGGATAGACCTCATGGAGGATAGACTGGACAAAGCCTAAAATTAGCGAAACTGGGATCTTAACTCTGGAAGATGAGATTTCCGTATCTAAGACAAGGTGCAGTGACTTGAACAAGACCTGGTGAAGATGATGGCCAAAAGCGAGTATTTAGAATCCAGATCACGAAGAAACAATGTTATGTTATGTTATGTTATCATGGACTTATAGAGCGCACGGCTACTCGATAGAGTGTCCTGGTGCTAAACATTCTGGGTGGGGCTAACTGTGGGCTCTAAGCTGGCTAATTTTCACGCTATTGCTGGAATAACCAGGTTTTCAGTAACTTCCTAAAAGGAAGATCCTGCATCTGTCTGAGTGCCATTGGAAGATTATTCCAGAGTTGCGCTGCATGTACCTGAAAAGAGTGACCACCAATTCGAGCATGGGAAGATTTAGGGATGCAAGCTAACTGAAGTGCAGCAGACCTCAAAGCACGGCGCAGGTAATAGAATTGGCCTCTCTTCCTAAGGTACGGGGCCCCCATCCCATGGAGAGATTTAAAGGCCAAAACCACGGCTTTAAAAATTATCCTCTTACGGATCGGCAGCCAGTGCATGGCTTTCAGATGGGTAGACATCCGTGCTCTGGGGCCCAGCATAAGTATTGCCCTGGCCGCGGCATTCTGGACTACCTGGAGGCGTGTCAACAAGTATTCTGGGATTCCAGGGGTGCTAGGTGGCGCGCGACCAAGATGGCCGCACACCAGTGAGGCTCTCGACAGCCGGGCGGACAAAAATCCTCTAGGCCCATCCTGAAATGTATCGTGAGGTCTAATCTTAATGGAATCGCTGCCGGAATCCCTGGAGATTATGCAGGTGAACTGAGCCCTGTTTTAGTGCTGCAAATCGCGAGGCAGAGCGCGGCATATCCCCACGCCTGGCACTGCGCTTGGGGCCTGGAGAGGAGTGGCGGCTGTGACATCCAAGCAAGCCTGAGGCCTGACGGGGGAGCGCGGGCCTGTGCCCGGGAACGGTTGCAGAGCGGAGCGCGCCCAACGGCAGGGAGCGGTGGATTCTCGCGCCTGACGCCGTGCATAGAGCCTCGAGCGGAGAAGCGGCGGTAAAATACAAGCACGCCTGAGACCTGACGAGGGAGCGCGGGCCTGTGCCCGGAAACGGTTACAGAGCGGAGCGTGACCAACGGCGCCATTACACTGCTGGAGGCCACAGAGACACACCACGGAGCCGAGGTATTGTGGAGGGGGTGAATGGCATATGCTTGCTGCCTTTACGAATCTTGGTGACTGCCCCCGTGAAACTGCCGAGCCGGCTCAGACTACAGTGTTGCCTGAGGCCAGATCCTAGCATGGTTTTGCCAGGTTCCCGGTCGCCTTTCAGTGGAGCACGCATAGTGGGGGGAGACTCGTTCCTCCTGGGATGGCTGTGGAGCTGAGGGCCCGATGAGTGACGACGGAGCCAAACCAGCAAATAAACGGGTGCTCGGGGAGAAGGCGCGCGCCCTACAACACCACGAATACCCAGTGTGACGACATACGGAGCCCGGAGGAGGTTGGTAATATTGAGCGCCCAACGTACCCCGGAGGTGCGGAGCTGTGCGGACAACATCTCTCCCAGACTGTTGGATTAGCACCCACTGTTTACAAGCCTGGTGCGAGGGAGGCCCACATAATTCCAAGACCAAATGCTTATTGCCTGATTGGGATATACGACGAGCGCAGGAGTCGGAGACAGACGCCGGATCCTTTCCTGTCACCAAAACGAGGCTGAGAGGTACAGATCGGTGGCGACCATTTTACGACGCGGCTCCAGTGCCCAGGGGGTCCCGATACCGAAAGGACGATTGCACATCTCAACCGCGTTTGGGAGAACACTACAACACTCCGGTGCACATAATGGGCCGAACGGATACAAAGCAAACCAAAATCCCCTTTGAGTCGCGCAAGGTGTCCAAGCCTGGATCTGCGGACCATGCAGACTCGGACACAGCGGAAAGCCAGGAAGAAGACTGGAAGGCCTTACTGCTAAGTATGAAAAATAGTTTGACATCCATAGATATGAAAATGGACACTATGAACGCGCGACTGGACTCCGTGGTGCATAAACTAGACCAACATGATCTGCGACTCAAGGAGGCGGAAACCAGAATATCTGACATGGATGATGGGGCCACGGCGAACAGGGAGTGAATCTCGCAAATGGATAAGCTCCTCAAGGTCATTGCTGATAAAAATGAGGATTTTGAGGCCCGCTCTAGGCGGAACAACGTTCGCATCTTGGGTCTGGCGGAGTCGACCAATACGGGCCGTATGGAGGACTTCATTGAGCAGCTCCTGATCGACTTGTTTGGAAGAGACTCATTCTCACCCCATCTGACAGTAGAAAGAGCACACAGATCCCTGAATGCGCGCCCACTTCCGGGTGCACCCCCACGCCCAGTGATAATTAGACTCCTTAACTATCGGGATCGAGATACAGTCCTCCGTCTCGCCCGCGAGAAGAAGTAAGTTCAATTCGAAAATACCACCCTCGCCTTCTATCCGGACTTTACACAAAATGTACAGGAGGCGAGGCGCAAATATGCAACCGTCAAGAAGAAGTTACAGACTCAGGACATCCCATACGCGATGCTGTACCCGGCGAAGCTTAGAATCACTCACCGAGGACAACAACATATTTTTCAAAACCCACAGCAAGCGGAAGACTACCTTAAGCGTTGCCGCCGGACGTCCCCTACAGAGACAATTGCCCGCTCTCGATCCAGATCTCAGTCTCCAAGGTCGGCCACAGATTGATAACTTGCTCTTCACCTAGCTGCTTTGCTGACTTGATTCATAAGGACCTCCGATGACAGTAGATACTTGATGGACATCAACTATTCTAAACATGAACAGAGACTCTGACTACTGACCCGCCCGGACACTCACCCTCCTCCCAACCACGCAGCTAGTCTGATAAAGACTTGGTGGCAAGTGGGTGTAACACAGGAGGGGAGCTGGCAAGTCGTGGGCCCCTAACATTTCCCCCGTGTGGGTGATCCCCTATATATCCTTTTCTAAGTTTTATTGAACGTTTGTTATATTTTGTGTTTGACTAGGGAGGGTAATGATACCCGACGAGTTGGGGATGTCGGTGTGGGTGGGGGGAGGTGATCCTTTCACTGTAGTGCCTGCCTTAGTTCACCAGTCCAGCTTCCACAACATGAGTGTATTGCTAACCTATCTAGTGAAGGGATAATGAAGGATACTCCAGACACTAGTAACCAAATGCTCATTCTATCATGGAACATCCGAGGTTTGAATAACCCACGGACGAAGAGGCAGGTTATAGGATACCTAGAGAGACACCACATCAGCATAGCCCTGCTGCAGGAAACCCACCTTGACCCTGCAACCACACCTCTGTTCGCTGCTAGATGGGCCTCTCACCGTTGCTTCTCGTCATACTCCAGGGGGCCGCCATCCTTATTAGGCGTAATGTTGCTTTTGTACTGGGAGGGACTGAGATTGATTCACAAGGAAGGTATTGCTTGGTCTGGGGGCGACTAGCCTCACATGATGTCACGATTGCTAATTATTATGGTCCCAATGTGGACGATCCGCAAGTCCTAAGTATGTTATGGAGCAAGATCCAGACTCTTGGTTCCACTTACCTAATCTGGGGAGGGGACTTTAATACGACTGTGTGTCCACAGATGGACAGATCCCACGCTACTCCATTGCATTATACGGCTACACGAAGGCTGTTAACAGATCTTGTGGCTACCAACTATCTCCTTGACACATGGTGATACAAGCATCCTACACAAAAGAAGGTACACACTATTCCGCAGTTCACTCCACGTGGTCCAGGCTGGACTACCTGTTCGTCTCAGTGGGCATGGCACATTGGATAGAAACAGTTACCCATCTGGCCCGCACATACTCGGACCACTCGCCCGTCAAATTAGTATTACAACCCCCAGCGGACCAATCCCCCTATGCTAGATGGCGTCTTAACCCCGCGCACCTCGTTGACATGGTCTTTAGGATTGAGCTTGAACAGGAAATTCAGGATTTCTTCGCGCGCAATGTAGAGTCCGTGCCTAGCCTCACTACGGTATGGGAGGCTTTTAAGGTCACGGTCAGGGGATGGTGTATTTGTAAAGGTGGGGGATCCTTAAGGACATTCGGAGGGAACTTAGCCGGCTGGAAAGTGATATTAAAACACTTGAGAGAGACCTTGATTCTGCGGGGGAGCGAGAGGGGACCCGTGCCAAATTGCGGGACAAGTTGACGGAGTACACCACCACAGCAGAACGAGAATGCAAATTTCGAGGGAAATATCATGTAGCGGGAGTGTATGGAGAGGGAGATCGCCCGTGGAAGGTCCTGGCAAACTTGGTGCGCCCACCCAAGTTCTCCAATTATATAGCCGAGATCCAAGACCCGGAAGGCGCGATTCAGAGAAACCTTCCAGAGCAACTGCAAACATTTGTGGAATACTATAAAATGCTATACACTTCCCAGAGGGGCCAGCCACTCGACCTTCCACAGTACTTCGAGGATATGGCCTTAGCATGGCTTGGTAATACTCAGCGGAAATTCCGGGTTGAGTTCAGGGGCCGGTGGGCCACCTCCAGGCGGTGCGCGTGGCTATGGCAACCCTGTGCTCCAGATATCGGCTCACGCCACGCCCTCGTCCCCGGTCGAGCGCGGGGTCCGCTGGGATCCTATCAACCCAATCAGTCTCAGCGGCGGTCAGCCTCACACTGGGAGGAACGGTGGGGCAATGTTAACCTTATGGAGTGTTTTCACCGACGTCCCTCAGTCAGGGTTACTCGCAGAGGGGGGTATCCACGCCAGCTACACCTTCCGGCCAGTCAACCGAAGGCAGTGCCCGCTCTCTACAGCACACAGTCACAACCGGGGCAGCAGGCGTCCCACGCAGAAGCACAGCGCGCCAGTGCACTTAGTCTCCCTGCCGGAGGCCGCCCTCGGCGTCTCGCGGCTTGTATACATTTATCGCTGGCAAGGCGTTGCGCGGGTGTAGGCGCCTACCCTCGGCTCCAGTTCATGTGGCAGGATCGTTGACGCGGTACTTCATACAGTGCAGCCGTCGAGGGTGTGCTTAATTCTTTGGCCCCCGCCCCGAGCAGGGTCCACAGCCAGTCACGCACCGTTTTTAGTTGGGCCCCCACAGCCGGTCCCCGTTCCTTACATGAGCGTATCACCCGGATGTGCGCCACCGTCTGCACGGTGCCCGCGGGCCCGTGTGGTGTTGGTCTCAGGGCCTACCCCCGGCGGGCGCCTCCTCTCACCTCCTCAGCCCCGACCGGGCCGAAATGGACACCGCCGCCGCTTCCACGGGTCTCTCCGGGAGTGCAGCTCACTCGATCACCCCTCCGTATGCGTTCCGCGGCCAGGATCGGCCTCCGGATGTGCTTCGCACCAGCGCCACGGTGCAGTGGGCTCGCGGCCTTCCTTGCTGTTCCGCCTCTCCGCCAGCGCCCAAGCTTCAGGCCACGTATTACACCGCGCGGCGACGTTAGCGGACCGATGAGCGGCTCCACCCGTCGGCGCCGGTGTGCGGTGCAGATTCCCGTTGCTGCGGGCCTCGCAGTTCAGCATGTGACGGGCTGTTAACAGGATTTTGACGCCCGGGTCCAGAGCTCATCTAAGAGGCGACCGCCATGTTCGGCAGTTGGCCACGCCCCCCCAGCGGCTGCCATTAAGTAGGGGTCGGGAAGGCTGGACAGCTGGGAGGCGGGAGCGGGGAGGGGAACTGGCTTGTGCCGGTCGTGCTGGTTGTGCTGGGGGGGATGGGCCGCGGGGGCAGCAGCGGCAGCGAAAAATGGGCGAAAAAGAATAGAATAAAGTGGAATAAACAGAAAAGTGCAAGAAAAGTGGAAGAGGGAGATGGAAAGGAGAGTGAAAGGGAGAGATAAGAATGAGGGTGAAAAACGAGTAAAACGGAGCAGGAGAGGAAAAGCGGAGCGAGAGAAGGAGACAGAGGTCCACTGGACCACCAGGGATGAGGCACAGGTATAACCTGCGGGTGGAGGAGGGCCTCGAACACCAACACTCGAGAGTGCAGGGGCTCGGGGGAGGCCTCACTTAATGGTGGAGCTGCAAGGGTGGGGGAGCAATTTCACCGACAATGAGTCAGTGGTCTTGCTCGCCTGTCCCTGCAGCGGCCGCCATTTAGTAGTGCTCGGGGAGGGCTGGACAGCTGGGAGGCGGGAGCGGGGAGGGGAACTGGCTTGGGCCGGTCGCGCTGGTCGTGCTGGGGGGAAGGGGCCGCGGGGGAAGCAGCGGCGGCGAAAAACGGGCGAAAAAGAGTGGAATAAAGTGTAATAAACAGAAAAGTGCAAGAAAACTGGAGGAAGGAGATGGAAAGGAGAGTGAAAGGGAGAGATAAGAATGAGGGTGAAAAACGAGTAAAACGGAGCAGGAGAGGAAAAGCGGAGCGAGAGAAGGAGACAGAGGTCCACTGGACCACCAGGGATGAGGCGCAGGTATAACCTGCGGGTGGAGGAGGGCCTCGAACACCAACACTCGAGAGTGCAGGGGCTCAGGGGAGGCCTCACTTAATGGTGGAGCTGCGAGGGTGGGAGAGCAATTTCACTGACAATGAGTCAGTGGTCTTGCTCGCCTGTCGCCGCAGCGGCCGCCATTAAGTAGGGGTCGGGGAGGGCTGGACAGCTGGGAGACGGGAGCGGGGAGGGTAACTGGCTTGGGCTGGTAGCGCTGGTCGTGCTGGGGGGAGGGGCCACGGGGGCAGCAGCGGCGGGGAAAAACAGGCGAAAAAGAGTGGAATAAACAGAAAAGTGCAAGAAAAGTGGAGGGGGGAGATGGAAAGGAGAGTGAAAGGGAGAGATAAGAATGAGGGTGAAAAATGAGTAAAACGGGGGAGGGGCCGGTGGGCAGCAGCGGCAGGGAAAAACGGGCGAAAAAGAGTGGAATAAAGTGGAATAAACAGAAAAGGGCACGAAAAGTGGAGGAAGGAGATAGAAAGGAGAGTGACAAGGGAGAGATAAGAATGAGGGTGAAAAACGAGTAAAACGGAGCAGGAGAGGAAAAGCGGAGCAAGAGAAGGAGACAGAGGTCCACTGGACCACCAGGGATGAGGTGTAGGTATAACCTGCGGGTGGAGGAGGGCCTCAAACACCAACACTCGAAAGTGCAGGGGCTTGGGGGAGGCATCACTTAATGGTGGAGCTGCGAGGGTGAGGGAGCAATTTCACTGACAATGAGTCAGTGAAAGACTTGCAAGGTTACATTGAAATGTTACTGATGTAAACAAAGAGTGGAAAGACTTAGAAGCAGATGATGCCTTGGAAATTATAGGTAAGTGTTGTCAGCTGGTTGGGAAACTTAGGAAATGGATTTGTGATTTCCATCTTGAGACCTGTAGTGGTGATCTCTTTGTGTGTAGTGCTGCTGATATTGTCAATCAAATCTTACAGATATCAAAAGAGTAAAACTTGTAGAGTCAAAAGAACAAGAGCTGATCTTGAAATGGAGGAGGCAGAATGGAAATGGTATGATAAATATAAAGCCTTAGAGGAGAGTAGAAGAAAGAGGTTAAAGACAGCACACCCATAATCTGTGAAGAAATCTGATGTGGGAGATAAGATGATGGCTTGATTCACCATTAAAGGGGGGCCTGATTCAGCATGGTTTTAAAAAACATAATATATGACATGTTTATACACAGAAGACACTTTTGACACAGTGACACATGAAAAAGAAACAAGTGTAGCAGAAGCTTCGTAAAAACGAGAGTTAAAATGTAAGATAAAGAAAACATTTTTGGGGATGGGGCTAGGTGCCGGCAAAGATGGTTTCATAGAGTGTAGCTCTCTTTCACCCACTCCAGTTTTCCACCTAGACTGCTGATTACTGTGCTGGGGCACTCCCTCGGGGTGCCCCCAGCCAGTGCACACATCGGGCATCAACCACTGTGTGACCTGCACCCCATCACTACCCCATGACGCATACACAGCTAAGATGAGCTTCAGAGTCATGCCCAGCCTACATCTCCACAACCAAACCTCCAAAAAACTTGATGGACACCGCAGGATTTATGACCACGGTACGCTTGCCCTGATGGCACTGGGCGGCTGGCCCTCAGGCCTCAACTGCCGCACAGGGGCCAGGACGACTTGGGAGATCGCCTTAATCATGAAGCGGAAGCATAGCCCAATCCCCACCAAAACCTACTAGGCCTACTGCTGCATGGCGAAGGCAATGTCAGGCATATGATGATACCTGAATTGTCTGTGGTTGACATTTGTATCTGCTTTGGAGCTCTCTGCTTAGCTGCCACATCACATGAGAGCAACATGCCCTACCCGCAATGCTGGGTACATACTGGATGGCTGAAATGAGCTACAAAAAAAGTGTCCCAACAGTGGTCCGAACAATTGGCTAGGACCCCAGATCGCCCACTGGGATCCACCCTGGACTCTGAGACCCCAGTGACATTGAGGTTTGCATATAGCACCGAGACTGAGTTTAGGACCTGGCAGAACACCCCTCCTGATTGCACAGTGGCCACCTGAACAGCAGTTTCCACACTCTTTTAAGGGACACTTCAGGAACCTGGGCATCCTCTCTGCTTGCCGAACCTGGCGTGTATCACACACTATCGCTGACATGGGGAAGTCTGATCTCAGGCAAGGCAAGTTGCACTTTGAGCAGAGGAGACAGACAGGGACACAATTCCGGCAGGCCTCCCAGGTGCCACCAAATACCAGTGAGAGCAGGCAGTAATTGAATCTTTCTTCGATGTACATTAAAAGCCAGAAAAATTATACTTAAAACATGTAAAACTTATTAAATCGCAATTAAAATACAGTTCCACAGTGTATAAATATGGAACCAAGTAGTCTGAGGACATATTCTTTAAAATAACAGATCCTACAAAGGAGGACAAAGTGCTATTGAAAAAATATATATATATATTTATAGGAGAAAGCAAGCTTGACACCCAGAGCCATCGACAAATATGGCTAGAGCCTTCTCTTAATAGAGCAGTTGTTTTGTGAATATTTAGTGCTAAAGTCAGAAAAATCCCATGCAAAACAACCTAAAAATATACATACTAAGACAATACAATACAAACATACAAAGAGTATATAAAGGATAAAATCGACTAATTTGAGACAGTGGTTAAGTCCCTACTTGTTTACTGAGATCATCCTGCATACATTTGTAAATATTGAAACAAACAAATTCTTTTGGAAGGGATTAAAGATTTTAAAAAAGTGCCACCCTACATTGCCTAATGTCTACCGTCTTTAGAACAGGCACTAAAAACTGTAAAGTAGATTGGGTTGCTGCCCATGGACATTGAGCAAGGTGAGTGTTTGTGAATGCTTCCTTCGGGTAACTGACTAAAAATTGTTCAGTGTTGAGTCTAAGGGATGTCAGCAAAAACCTATGATGAGCGGTAGGAACAAATTGTAAATGTGGTTCCTTACAGTAAGTGGTGGAAAACCATTACACTGTTTTTTGCCATTCCATTTGCTCTCTAGTCAGGGCCCACTTGCTAAGGAATAGTTTTTTTTATATCATCTTTAGTGGAGAGCCTAATACATTCAGGATTGTTAAAAAGCTCTGGCTTAACTAGCCCAGTAAAAAGTTCTTAAGGTAAGATAATCAAGGAATTCTAAGCACAAAGTTGTGGGAGACAGTCTAAAGTAACACTGTGATTAACAGAAGTCTCTTCTTTAGACGATATCCTAACCCATAATAACAAAAAGTGAAATACATTTAGCTTTGTAGAGAGAAGAAAAAACTTCATCCAAGACAGGATCCTCTCCAACTTCCACAACTCCGAGGAACTCTTCGCCATCATACAAGAATTCACCAGACCCAACAGCGAAACTGCCGGCGTCCCTCCCTTCCAAAAACTCTGCAACAAACTCAGCTCCTTCTTCCACTGCAAGATCAAGAAGCGCTACTGCAAATTCGATGACCAAGACCACGGCACCGCCCCAACACCCCCCCCAGCGACACCATCCAGCAGACCCTCCTCACCTGGACCCCTCTCACCACAGAAGACACCGCAAAGACTATGAAAAGCATCCACTCCGGAGCACCTACTGACCCCTGCCCATAGCACATCTTCCACAGGGTCGCCACCACCAATGCACCCGAACTATGCCAAACTATCAACTACTCCCTCGAGACCACCACATTCCCCAATGACTGGAAACGGGCAGAAGTCAAACCCCTCCTCAAGCAGCCCTCTGCAGACCCGACAGATCTCAAGAACTTCAGGCCCATCTGACTACTTCCTTTCACCGCCAAAGTCATCGAGAAAGTCATCAACACCCAGCTAGCTCACTTCATAGAAACCAACAACATCCTAGACACCTCTCAATCCAGATTCTTCAGCAACCACAGCACTGACGACATCCGCTCCCTCCTCAACCAATACAACACAGCAGCCCTCATCCTCCTGGACCTTCCAGCAGGCTTTGACACCGTCACCCACTGCACAGTAGCCGCCAGACTCCATGATGCCGGCATCCAGGGAACAGCCTTAGACTGGATTCGATCATTCTTCTTAGGCAGAACACAAAGAATAAGACTCCTGCCCTTCCTCTCCGAACCTACAGAGATCGGATGCGGAGTACCCCAAGGATCCTCCCACAGCCCCACACTCTTTAAAGTCTACATGGCCCCCCTCGCATCCATCACCAGAAAACACGGACTCAACATAGTCTCATACACCGACGACACCCAGCTCATCCTCTCCCTCACCAAGGAACCCGACATCACCAGGTGCAGTTTCCAAGAAGGGATGAAAGACGTCGCAACCTGGATGAGCAGCAGCTGCCTGAAGCTCAACTCAAAGAAAACAGAAGTTCTCATCCTCAGCTCTACCCCTCCATATGGGACAACACCTGGTGGCCCCCCGCCCTCGGAAACCCACCCACCCCTACAGACCACGCTCGCAACTTTGGCATCATACTCGACTATTCACTCGACATGATCCGCCAGAACAACGCTGTGTCCTCCACTTGCTTCAGCACCCCCGCATACTTCATAAGGCCTTCAAATGGATCCCCCGACTCCAGTAACACCATCACCCACGCATTCATCACCAGCAGACTGGACTATGGCAACGCCCTCTTTGCCGGAATCAACCAAAAACTCCTCCACAAACTCCAGACCATCTGGAACACAGCAGCCAGACTTATCCTTGACATCCCGCAATATGACCACATCACCCAATACCACCGCGGCCTCCACTGGCTCCTCGTCAAAAAAGAATAACCTTTAAAGTGCTCTCACATGCCTACAAAGCCCTCCATATCACCGGATCCCAATACCTCAACGAACAAATCTCCTTCCACGACCCCAAGAGAAACCTCTGCTCTGTCGACCTAGCCCTAGCCACAGTCCCCCGCACCCACAGGGCCAGAGCGTGTGGCAGATCCTTCTCCTACCTCGTGGCCAAGACCTGGAACGAACTCCCCCTCCACATCAGACAAAGCCCGACACTGCACCAATTCAGAAAGGACCTCAAGACCTGGCTCTTTGAATGACCTACAGAGCTGCTTGTATCCCCCTCCCCCAGTGCCTTGAGACCCTCACGGGTGAGTAGAATGCTTCAAAAATCCCTGATTGATTGATTGAGTTACGGTTTGTGATGGGTTTAGAGCCAAGCTTATCTGAAAATCTAAAAACTGCCTTGATGAGTTGTTCGGATTGCATCTTCTGCCAACTTCAGTAGGTGATGCCAATTAGACCTCGCATCAAAGGGGACCTCTAAATATGTAAAAGTGGGTATTTGTACAAGTTTTACTCCATTAATATGATGGGTTTTAACCAGTTGGAGTGCTGAAAATCATAACATATGACTTAGTATAGTTCGTCTTTAGAGCTAACCCTTCTTCTATGAAAGCTGTAAATGCCCTCAAAATTTCTGTTACCATTTGCCACTCTAAAAAAATGAGAACAGACCCATCTGCATGAAGCAGAACCAGATCTGGTCTATCACCCAGCATCAGGGTGTCTGTCCCTGCCTCAACCAGAGAATGCTCCAGGATATGAATACAAAGAGTAAAAAGGAAGGAGGTCAATACACACCCCTGTACGTGCTCTCTCCCAATCTTAAATTATTCTGAACACTTGCCATAGAATCCACACCTAGTGCGTGAAGTCATATCCAAGTGAAGGTCTCTTAGGAAGAGTACTAAAGACTTTTCAATGCCCATTGAAGTCATCAAATCCCAGAGCTTTGAACAATTTACACAATCGAATACAGAGTTTAAATCCATAAAAGCTAAATGGAGACAACCCTGCTTCACTCTAGTGTACTTATTTATAAACCAGTACAAATTCAGGCATTGATCTATTGCCCTCTTGAAAGCCAAACTTTACCTCAGATAGAATGGATTTCTCTGAGGCCCAGGTATTTAGGTGATTGAGAAGGACAGGGAGAGCAGCGAGGGCAACATAAAAACGTTCCTACTGGAAATGAGATTCAGCCTTAAGGGAATAGACCCAAAAGTTGACTTGTTAAATTAACGGATAGACCTCATGGAGGATAGACTGGACAAAGCCTAAAATTAGCGAAACTGGAATCTTAACTCTGGAAGATGAGATTTCCGTATCTAAGACAAGGTGCAGTGACTTGAACAAGACCTGGTGAAGATGATGGCCAAAAGCGAGTATTTAGAATCCAGATCACGCAGAAACAATGTTATGTTATGTTATTATGGACTTATAGAGCGCACGGCTACTCGATAGAGTGTCCCGGTGCTAAACATTCTGGGTGGGGCTAACTGTGGGCTCTAAGCTGGCTAATTTTCACGCTATTGCTGGAATAACCAGGTTTTCAGTAACTTCCTAAAAGGAAGATCCTGCATCTGTCTGAGTGCCATTGGAAGATTATTCCAGAGTTGCGCTGCTTGTACCTGAAAAGAGTGACCACCAATTCGAGCATGGGAAGATTTAGGGATGCAAGCTAACTGAAGTGCAGCAGACCTCAAAGCACGGCGCAGGTAATAGAATTGGCCTCTCTTCCTAAGGTACGGGGCCCCCATCGGATGCAGAGATTTAAAGGCCAAAACCATGGCTTTAAAAATTATCCTCTTACGGATCGGCAGCCAGTGCATGGCTTTCAGATGGGTAGACATCCGTGCTCTGGGGCCCAGCATAAGTATTGCCCTGGCTGCGGCATTCTGGACTACCTGGAGGCGTGTCAACAAGTATTCTGGGATTCCAGGGGCGCTAGGTGGCGCGCGACCAAGATGGCCGCACACCAGTGAGGCTCTCGCCAGCCGGGCGGACAAAAATCCTCTAGGCCCATCCTGAGATGTATCGTGAGGTCTAATCTTAATGGAATCGCTGCCGGAATCCCTGGAGATTATGCAGGTGAACTGAGCCCTGTTTTAGTGCTGCAAATCGCGAGGCAGAGCGCGGCATATCCCCACGCCTGGCACTGCGCTTGGGGCCTGGAGAGGAGTGGCAGCTGTGACATCCAAGCAAGCCCGAGGCCTGACGGGGGAGCGCGGGCCTGTGCCCGGGAACGGTTGCAGAGCGGAGCGCGCCCAGCAGCAGGGAGCGGTGGATTCTCGCGCCTGACGCCGTGCATAGAGCCTCGAGCGGAGAAGCGGCGGTGAAATACAAGCACGCCTGAGACCTGACGAGAGAGCGCGGGCCTGTGCCCGGAAACGGTTACTGAGCGGAGCGTGACCAACGGCGCCATTACACTGCTGGAGGCTGCCGAGACACACCACGGAGCCGAGGTATTGTGGAGGGTGTGAATGGCATATGCTTGCTGCCTTTACGAATCTTGGTGACTGCCCACGTGAAACTGCCGAGCCGGCTCAGACTACAGTGTTGCCTGAGGCCAGATCCTAGCACGGTTTTGCCAGGTTCCCGGTCGCTTTTCAGTGGAGCGCGCATAGTGGGGGGAGACTCGTTCCTCCTGGGACGGCTGTGGTGCTGAGGGCCCGATGATTGACGACGGAGCCAAACCAGCAAATAAACGGGTGCTCGGGGAGAAGGCGCGCGCCCTACAACACCACGAATACCCAGTGTGACAACATACGGAGCCCGGAGGAGGGTGGTAATATTGAGCGCCCAACGTACCCCGGAGGTGCGGAGCTGTGCGGACAACATCTCTCCCAGACTGTTGGATTAGCACCCACTGTTTACAAGCCTGGTGCGAGGGAGGCCCACATAATTCCAAGACCAAATGCTTATTGCCTGATTGGGATATACGACGAGCGCTGGAGTCGGAGATGGACGCCGGACCCTTCCCTGTCACCAAAACGAGGCTGAGAGGTACAGATCGGTGGCGACCATTTTACGACGCGGCTCCAGTGCCCAGGGGGTCCCGATACCGAAAGGACGATTGCACATCTCAACCGCGTTTGGGAGAACACTACAACACTCCGGTGCACATAATGGGCCGAACGGATACAAAACAAACCAAAATCCCCTTTGAGTCGCGCAAGGTGTCCAAGCCTGGATCTGCGGACCATGCAGACTCGGACACAGCGGAAAGCCAGGAAGAAGACTGGAAGGCCTTACTGCTAAGTATGAAAAATAGTTTGACATCCATAGATATGAAAATGGACACTATGAACGCGTGACTGGACTCCGTGGTGCATAAACTAGACCAACATGATCAGCGACTCAAGGAGGCGGAAACCAGAATATCTGACATGGATGATGGGGCCACGGCGAACAGGGAGTGAATCTCGCAAATGGATATGCTCCTCAAGGTCATTGCTGATAAAAATGAGGATTTGGAGGCCCGCTCTAGGCGGAACAACGTTCGCATCGTGGGTCTGGCGGAGTCGACCAATACGGGCCGTATGGAGGACTTCATTGAGCAGCTCCTGATCGACTTGTTTGGAAGAGACTCATTCTCACCCCATCTGTCAGTAGAAAGAGCACACAGATCCCTGAATGCGCGCCCACCTCCGGGTGCACCACCTCGCCCAGTGATAATTAGACTCCTTAACTATCGGGATCGAGATACAGTCCTCCGTCTCGCCCGCGAGAAGAAGCAAGTTCAATTCGAAAATACCACCCTCGCCTTCTATCTGGACTTTACACAAAATGTACAGGAGGCGAGGCGCAAATATGCAACCGTCAAGAAGAAGTTACAGACTCAGGACATCCCATACGCGGTGCTGTACCCGGCGAAGCTTAGAAGCACTCACCGAGGACAACAACATATTTTTCAAAACCCACAGCAAGCGGAAGACTACCTTAAGCGTTGCCGCCGGACGTCCCCTACAGAGACAACTGCCCGCTCTTGATCCAGATCTCAGTCTCCAAGGTCGGCCACAGATTGATAACTTGCTCTTCACCTAGCTGCTTTGCTGACTTGATTCATAAGGACCTCCGATGACAGTAGATACTTGATGTACATCAACTATTCTAAACATGAACAGAGACTCTGACTACTGACCCGCCCGGACACTCACCCTCCTCCCAACCATGCAGCTAGTCTGATAAAGACTTGGTGGCAAGTGGGTGTAACACAGGAGGGGAGCTGGCAAGTCGTGGGCCCCTAACATTTCCCCCGTGTGGGTGATCCCCTATATATCCTTTTCTAAGTTTTATTGAACGTTTGTTATATTTTGTGTTTGACTAGGGAGGGTAATGATACCCGACGAGTTGGGGATGTCGGTGTGGGTGGGGGGAGGTGATCCTTTCCCTGTAGTGCCTGCCTTAGTTCACCAGTCCAGCTTCCACAACATGAGTGTATTGCTAACCTATCTAGTGAAGGGATAATGAAGGGTACTCCAGACACTAGTAACCAAATGCTCATTCTATCATGGAACATCCGAGGTTTGAATAACCCACGGAAGAAGAGGCAGGTTATAGGATACCTAGAGAGACACCACATCAGCATAGCCCTGCTGCAGGAAACCCACCTTGACCCTGCAACCACACCTCTGTTCGCTGCTAGATGGGCCTCTCACCGTTGCTTCTCGTCATACTCCAGGGGGGTCGCCATCCTTATTAGGCGTAATGTTGCTTTTGTACTGGGAGGGACTGAGATTGATTCACAAGGAAGGTATTGCTTGGTCTGGGGGCAACTAGCCTCACATGATGTCACGATTGCTAATTATTATGGTCCCAATGTGGACGATCCGCAAGTCCTAAGTATGTTATGGAGCAAGATCCAGACTCTTGGTTCCACTTACCTAATCTGGGGAGGGGACTTTAATACGACTGTGTGTCCACAGATGGACAGATCCCACGCTACTCCATTGCATTATACGGCTACACGAAGGCTGTTAACAGATCTTGTGGCTACCAACTATCTCCTTGACACATGGTGATACAAGCATCCTACACAAAAAGAAGGTACACACTATTCCGCAGTTCACTCCACGTGGTCCAGGCTGGACTACCTGTTCGTCTCAGTGGGCATGGCACATTGGATAGAAACAGTTACCCATCTGGCCCGCACATACTCGGACCACTCACCCGTCAAATTAGTATTACAACCCCCAGTGGACCAATCCCCCTATGCTAGATGGCGTCTTAACCCTGCGCACCTCGTTGACATGATCTTTAGGATTGAGCTTGAACAGGAAATTCAGGATTTCTTCGCGCGCAATGTAGAGTCCGTGCCTAGCCTCACTACTGTATGGGAGGCTTTTAAGGTCATGGGCAGGGGATGGTGTATTTCTAAAGGTGGGGGGATCCTTAAGGACATTCGGAGGGAACTTAGCCGGCTGGAAAGTGATATTAAAACACTTGAGAGAGACCTTGATTCTGCAGGGGAGCGAGAGGGGACCCGAGCCAAATTGCGGGACAAGTTGACTGAGTACACCACCACAGCAGAACGAGAATGCAAATTTTGAGGGAAATATCATGTAGCGAGAGTGTATGGAGAGGGAGATCGCCCGGGGAAGGTCCTGGCAAACTTGGTGCGCCCACCCAAGTTCTCCAATTATATAATTGAGATCCAAGACCCGGAAGGCGCGATTCATAGAAACCTTCCAGAGCAACTGCAAACATTTGTGGAATACTATAAAACGCTATACACCTCCCAGAGGGGCCAGCCACTCGACCTTCCACAGTACTTCGAGGATACGGCCTTAGCATGGCTTGGTAATACTCAGCGGGAATTCCAGGTTGAGTTCAGGGGCCGGTGGGCCACCTCCAGGCGGTGCGCATGGCTATGGCAACCCCGTGCTCCAGATATCGGCTCATGCCACGCCCTCGTCCCCGGTCGAGCGCGGGGTCCGCTGGGATCCTATCAACCCAATCAGTCTCAGCGGCGGTCAGCCTCACGCTGGGAGGAACGGTGGGGCAATGTTAACCTTATGGAGTGTTTTCACCGACGTCCCTCAGTCAGGGTTCACTCGCAGAGGGGGGTATCCACGCAAGCTACACCGTCCGGCCAGTCAACCGAAGGCAGTGCCCGCTCTCTACAGCACACAGTCACAACCGGGGCAGCAGGCGTCCCGCGCAGAAGCACAGCGTGCCAGTGCACTTAGTCTCCCTCCCGGAGGCCGCCCTCGGCGTCTCGCCGCTTGTATACATTTATCGCTGGCAAGGCGTTGCGCGGGTGTAGGCGCCTACCCTCGGCTCCAGTTCATGTGGCAGGATCGTTGACGCGGTACTTCATACAGTGCAGCCGTCGAGGGTGTGCTTAATTCTTTGGCCCCCGCCCCGAGCAGGGTCCACAGCCAGTCACGCACCGTTTTTAGTTGGCCCCCACAGCCGGTCCCCGTTCCTTACATGAGCGTATCACCCGGATGTGCGCCACCGTCTGCACGGTGCCCGCGGGCCCGGCGTGGTGATGGTCCCAGGGCCTACCCCCGGCGGGCGCCTCCTCTCACCTCCTCAGCCCCGACCGGGCCGCAATGGACACCGGCGCCGCTTCCACGGGTCTCTCCGGGAGTGCAGCTCACTCGATCACCCCTCCGTATGCGTTCCGCGGCCAGGATCGGCCTCCGGATGTGCTTCGCACCGGCGCCACGGTGCAGCGGGCTCGCGGCCTTCCTTGCTGTTCTGCCTCTCCACCAGCGCCCAAGCTTCAGGCCACATATTACACCGCGCGGCGACGTTAGCGAACCGATGAGCGGCTCCACCCGGCGGCGCCGGTGTGCGGTGCAGATTCCCGTTGCTGCGGGCCTCGCAGTTCAGCGTGTGACGGGCTGTTATCAGGATTATGACGCCCGGGTCCGGAGCTCATCTAAGAGGCGACCACCATGTTCGGCAGTTTGCCACGCCCCCCCAGCGGCTGCCATTAAGTAGGGGTCGGGAAGGCTGGACAGCTGGGAGGCGGGAGCGGGGAGGGGAACTGGCTTGGGCCAGTCGTGCTGGTTGTGCTGGGGGGATGAGCCGCGGGGGCAGCAGCGGCAGCGAAAAATGGGCGAAAAAGAATAGAATAAAGTGGAATAAACAGAAAAGTGCAAGAAAAGTGGAGGAGGGAGATGGAAAGGAGAGTGAAAGGAAGAGATAAGAATGAGGGTGAAAAATGAGTAAAACGGAGCAGGAGAGGAAAAGCGGAGCGAGAGAAGGAGACAGAGGTCCACTGGACCACCAGGGATGAGGCGCAGGTATAACCTGCGGGTGGAGGAGGGCCTCGAACACCAACACTCGAGAGTGCAGGGGCTCTGGGGAGGCCTCACTTAATGATGGAGCTGCGAGGGTGGGAGAGCAATTTCACTGACAATGAGTCAGTGGTCTTGCTCGCCTGTCGCCGCAGCGGCCGCCATTAAGTAGGGGTCGGAGAGGGCTGGACAGCTGGGAGGCGGGAGCGAGGAGGGGAACTGGCTTGGGCCGGTCGCGCTGGTCGTGCTGGGGGGAGGGGCCACGGGGGCAGCAGCGGCGGGGAAAAACAGGCGAAAAAGAGTGGAATAAAGTGGAATAAACAGAAAAGTGCAAGAAAAGTGGAGGGGGGAGATGGAAAGGAGAGTGAAAGGGAGAGATAAGAATGAAGGTGAAAAATGAGTAAAACGGGGGAAGGGCCGGTGGGCAGCAGCGGCAGGGAAAAACGGGCGAAAAAGAGTGGAATAAACAGAAAAGGGCACGAAAAGTGGAGGAAGGAGATAGAAAGGAGAGTGACAAGGGAGAGATAAGAATGAGGGTGAAAAACGAGTAAAACGGAGCTGGAGAGGAAAAGCGGAGCGAGAGAAGGAGACAGAGGTCCACTGGACCACCAGGGATGAGGTGCAGGTATGACCTGCGGGTGGAGGAGGGCCTCAAACACCAACACTCGAAAGTGCAGGGGCTTGGGGGAGGCATCACTTAATGGTGGAGCTGCGAGGGTGGGAGAGCAATTTCACTGACAATGAGTCAGTGAAAGACTTGCAAGGTTACATTGAAATGTTACTGATGTAAACAAAGAGTGGAAAGACTTAGAAGCAGATGATGCCTTGGAAATTATAGGTAAGTGTTGTCAGCTGGTTGGGAAACTTAGGAAATGGATTTGTGATTTCCATCTTGAGACCTGTAGTGGTGATCTCTTTGTGTGTAGTGCTGCTGATATTGTCAATCAAATCTTACAGATATCAAAAGAGTAAAACTTGTAGAGTCAAAAGAACAAGAGCTGATCTTGAAATGGAGGAGGCAGAATGGAAATGGTATGATAAATATAAAGCCTTAGAGGAGAGTAGAAGAAAGAGGTTAAAGACAGCACACCCATAATCTGTGAAGAAATCTGATGTGGGAGATAAGATGATGGCTTGATTCACCATTAAAGGGGGGGGGCCTGATTCAGCATGGTTTTAAAAAACATAATATATGACATGTTTATACACAGAAGACACTTTTGACACAGTGACACATGAAAAAGAAACAAGTGTCGCAGAAGCTTCGTAAAAACGAGAGTTAAAATGTAAGATAAAGAAAACATTTTTGGGGGTGGGGCTAGGTGCCGGCAAAGATGGTTTCATAGAGTGTAGCTCTCTTTCACCCACTCCAGTTTTCCACCTAGACTGCTGATTACTGTGCTGGGGCACTCCCTCGGGGTGCCCCCAGCCAGTGCACACATCGGGCATCAACCACTGTGTGACCTGCACCCCATCACTACCCCATGACGCATACACAGCTAAGATGAGCTTCAGAGTCATGCCCAGCCTACATCTCCACAACCAAACCTCCCAAAAACTTGATGGACACCGCAGGATTTATGACCACGGTACGCTTGCCCTGATGGCACTGGGCGGCTGGCCCTCAGGCCTCAACTGCCGCACAGGGGCCAGGACGACTTGGGAGATCGCCTTAATCATGAAGCGGAAGCATAGCCCAATCCCCACCAAAACCTACTAGGCCTACTGCTGCATGGCGAAGGCAATGTCAGGCATATGATGATACCTGAATTGTCTGTGGTTGACATTTGTATCTGCTTTGGAGCCCTCTGCTTAGCTGCCACATCACATGAGAGCAACATGCCCTACCCGCAATGCTGGGTACATACTGGATGGCTGAAATGAGCTACAAAAAAAGTGTCCCAACAGTGGTCCGAACAATTGGCTAGGACCCCAGATCGCCCACTGGGATCCACCCTGGACTCTGAGACCCCAGTGACATTGAGGTTTGCATATAGCACCGAGACTGAGTTTAGGACCTGGCAGAACACCCCTCCTGATTGCACAGTGGCCACCTGAACAGCAGTTTCCACACTCTTTTAAGGGACACTTCAGGAACCTGGGCATCCTCTCTGCTTGCCGAACCTGGCGTGTATCACACACTATCGCTGACATGGGGAAGTCTGACCTCAGGCAAGGCAAGTTGCACTTTGAGCAGAGGAGACAGACAGGGACACAATTCCGGCAGGCCTCCCAGGTGCCACCAAATACCAGTGAGAGCAGGCAGTAATTGAATCTTTTTTCGATGTACATTAGAAGCCAGAAAAATTATACTTAAAACATGTAAAACTTATTAAATCGCAATTAAAATACAGTTCCACAGTGTATAAATATGGAACCAAGTAGTCTGAGGACATATTCTTTAAAATAACAGATCCTACAAAGGAGGACAAAGTGCTATTGAAAAAATATATATATATATTTATAGGAGAAAGCAAGCTTGACACCCAGAGCCATCGACAAATATGGCTAGAGCCTTCTCTTAATAGAGCAGTTGTTTTGTGAATATTTAGTGCTAAAGTCAGAAAAATCCCATGCAAAACAACCTAAAAATATACATACTAAGACAATACAATACAAACATACAAAGAGTATATAAAGGATAAAATCGACTAATTTGAGACAGTGGTTAAGTCCCTACTTGTTTACTGAGATCATCCTGCATACATTTGTAAATATTGAAACAAACAAATTCTTTTGGAAGGGATTAAAGATGTTAAAAAAGTGCCACCCTACATTGCCTAATGTCTACCGTCTTTAGAACAGGCACTAAAAACTGTAAAGTAGATTGGGTTGCTGCCCATGGACATTGAGCAAGGTGACTGTTTGTGAATGCTTCCTTCGGGTAACTGACTAAAAATTGTTCAGTGTTGAGTCTAAGGGATGTCAGCAAAAACCTATGATGAGCGGTAGGAACAAATTGTAAATGTGGTTCCTTACAGTAAGTGGTGGAAAAACATTACACTGTTTTTTGCCATTCCATTTGCTCTTTAGTCAGGGCCCACTTGCTAAGGAATAGTTTTTTTTATATCTTTAGTGGAGAGCCTAATACATTCAGGATTGTTAAAAAGCTCTGGCTTAACTAGCCCAGTAAAAAATTCTTAAGGTAAGATAATCAAGGAATTCTAAGCACAAAGTTGTGGGAGACAGTCTAAAGTAACACTGTGATTAACAGAAGTCTCTTCTTTAGCCGATATCCTAACCCATAATAACAAAAAGTGAAATACATTTAGCTTTGTAGAGAGAAGAAAAAACTTCATCCAAGACAGGATCCTCTCCAACTTCCACAACTCCGAGGAACTCTTCGCCATCATACAAGAATTCACCAGACCCAACAGCGAAACTGCCGGCGTCCCTCCCTTCCAAAAACTCTGCAACAAACTCAGCTCCTTCTTCCACCGCAAGATCAAGAAGCGCTACTGCAAATTCGATGACCAAGACCACGGCACCGCCCCAACACACCCCCCCAGCGACACCATCCAGCAGACCCTCCTCACCTGGACCCCTCTCACCACAGAAGACACCGCAAAGACTATGAAAAGCATCCACTCCGGAGCACCTACTGACCCCTGCCCATAGCACATCTTCCACAGGGTCGCCACCACCAATGCACCCGAACTATGCCAAACTATCAACTACTCCCTCGAGACCACCACATTCCCCGATGACTGGAAACGGGCAGAAGTCAAACCCCTCCTCAGGCAGCCCTCTGCAGACCCGACAGATCTCAAGAACTTCAGGCCCATCTGACTACTTCCTTTCACCGGCAAAGTCATCGAGAAAGTCATCAACACCCAGCTAGCTCACTTCATAGAAACCAACAACATCCTAGACACCTCTCAATCCAGATTCTGCAGCAACCACAGCACTGACGACATCCGCTCCCTCCTCAACCAATACAACACAGCAGCCCTCATCCTCCTGGACCTTCCAGCAGGCTTTGACACTGTCATCCACTGCACAGTAGCCGCCAGACTCCATGATGCCGGCATCCAGGGAACAGCCTTAGATTGGATTCGATCATTCTTCTTAGGCAGAACACAAAGAATAAGACTCCTGCCCTTCCTCTCCGAACCTACAGAGATCGGATGCGGAGTACCCCAAGGATCCTCCCTCAGCCCCACACTCTTTAAAGTCTACATGGCCCCCCTCGCACCCATCACCAGAAAACACGGATTCAACATAGTCTCATAAACCGACGACACCCAGCTCATCCTCTCCCTCACCAAGGAACCCGACATCACCAGGTGCAGTTTCCAAGAAGGGATGAAATACGTCGCAACCTGGATGTGCAGCAGCTGCCTGAAGCTCAACTCAAAGAAAACAGAAGTTCTCATCCTCAGCTCTACCCCCTCCATATGGGACAACACCTGGTGGCCCCCCGCCCTCGGAAACCCACCCACCCCTACAGACCACGCTCGCAACTTTGGCATCATACTCGACTATTCACTCGACATGATCCGCCAGAACAACGCTGTGTCCTCCAGTTGCTTCAGCACCCCCGCATACTTCATAAGGCCTTCAAATGGATCCCCCGACTCCAGTAAGACCATCACCCACGCATTCATCACCAGCAGACTGGACTATGGCAACGCCCTCTTTGCCGGAATCAACAAAAAACTCCTCCACAAACTCCAGACCATCTGGAACACAGCAGCCAGACTTATCCTTGACATCCCGCGATATGACCACATCACCCAATACCACTGCGGCCTCCACTGGCTCCTCGTCAAAAAAAGAATAACCTTTAAAGTGCTCTCACATGCCTACAAAGCCCTCCATATCACCGGATCCCAATACCTCAACGAACAAATCTCCTTCCACGACCCCAAGAGAAACCTCTGCTCTGTCGACCTAGCCCTAGCCACAGTCCCCCGCACCCACAGGGCCAGAGCGTGTGGCAGATCCTTCTCCTACCTCGTGGCCAAGACCTGGAACGAACTCCCCCTCCGCATCAGACAAAGCCCGACACTGCACCAATTCAGAAAGGACCTCAAGACCTGGCTCTTTGAATGACCTACAGAGCTGCTTGTATCCCCCTCCCCCAGTGCCTTGAGACCCTCACGGGTGAGTAGCATGCTTCAAAAATCCCTGATTGATTGATTGAGTTACGGTTTGTGATGGGTTTAGAGCCAAGCTTATCTGAAAATCTAAAAACTGCCTTGATGAGTTGTTCGGATTGCATCTTCTGCCAACTTCAGTAGGTGATGCCAATTAGACCTCGCATCAAAGGGGACCTCTAAATATGTAAAAGTGGGTATTTGTACAAGTTTTACTCCATTAATATGATGGGTTTTAACCAGTTGGAGTGCTGAAAATCATAACATATGACTTAGTATAGTTCGTCTTTAGAGCTAACCCTTCTTCTATGAAAGCTGTAAATGCCCTCAAAATTTCTGTTACCATTTGCCACTGTAAAAAAATGAGAACAGACCCATCTGCATGAAGCAGAACCGGATCTGGTCTATCACCCAGCATCAGGGTGTCTGTCCCTGCCTCAACCAGAGAATGCTCCAGGATATGAATATACAGAGTAAAAAGGAAGGAGGTCAATACACACCCCTGTACGTGCTCTCTCCCAATCTTAAATTATTCTGAACACTTGCCATAGAATCCACACCTAGTGCGTGAAGTCATATCCAAGTGAAGGTCTCTTAGGAAGAGTACTAAAGACTTTTCAATGCCCATTGAAGTCATCAAATCCCAGAGCTTTGAACAATTTACACAATCGAATACAGAGTTTAAATCCATAAAAGCTAAATGGAGACAACCCTGCTTCACTCTAGTGTACTTATTTATAAACCAGTACAAATTCAGGCATTGATCTATTGCCCTCTTGAAAGCCAAACTTTACCTCAGATAGAATGGATTTCTCTGAGGCCCAGGTATTTAGGTGATTGAGAAGGACAGGGAGAGCAGCGAGGGCAACATAAAAACGTTCCTACTGGAAATGAGATTCAGCCTTAAGGGAATAGACCCAAAAGTTGACTTGTTAAATTAACGGATAGACCTCATGGAGGATAGACTGGACAAAGCCTAAAATTAGCAAAACTGGGATCTTAACTCTGGAAGATGAGATTTCCGTATCTAAGACAAGGTGCAGTGACTTGAACAAGATCTGGTGAAGATGATGGCCAAAAGCGAGTATTTAGAATCCAGATCACGCAGAAACAATGTTATGTTATGTTATTATGGACTTATAGAGCGCACGGCTACTCGATAGAGTGTCCCGGTGCTAAACATTCTGGGTGGGGCTAACTGTGGGCTCTAAGCTGGCTAATTTTCACGCTATTGCTGGAATAACCAGGTTTTCAGTAACTTCCTAAAACAAAGATCCTGCATCTGTCTGAGTGCCATTGGAAGATTATTCCAGAGTTGCGCTGCATGTACCTGAAAAGAGTGACCACCAATTCGAGCATGGGAAGATTTAGGGATGCAAGCTAACTGAAGTGCAGCAGACCTCAAAGCACGGCGCAGGTAATAGAATTGGCCTCTCTTCCTAAGGTACGGGGCCCCCATCCCATGGAGAGATTTAAAGGCCAAAACCATGGCTTTAAAAATTATCCTCTTACGGATCGGCAGCCAGTGCATGGCTTTCAGATGGGTAGACATCCGTGCTCTGGTGCCCAGCATAAGTATTGCCCTGGCTGCGGCATTCTGGACTACCTGGAGGCGTGTCAACAAGTATTCTGGGATTCCAGGGGCGCTAGGTGGCGCGCGACCAACATGGCCGCACACCAGTGAGGCTCTCGCCAGCCGGGCGGACAAAAATCCTCTAGGCCCATCCTGAGATGTATCGTGAGGTCTAATCTTAATGGAATCACTGCCGGAATCCCTGGAGATTATGCAGGTGAACTGAGCCCTGTTTTAGTGCTGCAAATCGCGATGCAGAGCGCGGCATATCCCCACGCCTGGCACTGCGCTTGGGGCCTGGAGAGGAGTGGCAGCTGTGACATCCAAGCAAGCCCGAGGCCTGACGGGGGAGCGCGGGCCTGTGCCCGGGAACGGTTGCAGAGCGGAGCGCGCCCAACGGCAGGGAGCGGTGGATTCTCGCGCCTGACGCCGTGCATAGAGCCTCGAGCGGAGAAGCGGCGGTGAAATACAAGCACGCCTGAGACCTGACGAGGGAGCGCGGGCCTGTGCCCGGAAACGGTTACAGAGCGGAGCGTGACCAACGGCGCCATTACACTGCTGGAGGCTGCCGAGACACACCACGGAGCCGAGGTATTGTGGAGGGGGTGAATGGCATATGCTTGCTGCCTTTACGAATCTTGGTGACTGCCCACGTGAAACTGCCGAGCCGGCTCAGACTACAGTGTTGCCTGAGGCCAGATCCTAGCACGGTTTTGCCAGGTTCCCGGTCGCCTTTCAGTGGAGCGCGCATAGTGGGGGGAGACTCGTTCCTCCTGGGACGGCTGTGGTGCTGAGGGCCCGATGAGTGACGACGGAGCCAAACCAGCAAATAAACGGGTGCTCGGGGAGAAGGCGCGCGCCCTACAACACCACGAATACCCAGTGTGACAACATACGGAGCCCGGAGGAGGGTGGTAATATTGAGCGCCCAACGTACCCCGGAGGTGCGGAGCTGTGCGGACAACATCTCTCCCAGACTGTTGGATTAGCACCCACTGTTTACAAGCCTGGTGCGAGGGAGGCCCACATAATTCCAAGACCAAATGCTTATTGCCTGATTGGGATATACGACGAGCGTAGGAGTCGGAGACGGACACCGGACCCTTCCCTGTCACCAAAACAAGGCTGAGAGGTACAGATCGGTGGCGACCATTTTACGACGCGGCTCCAGTGCCCAGGGGGTCCCGATACCGAAAGGACGATTGCACATCTCAACCGCGTTTGGGAGAACACTACAACACTCCGGTGCACATAATGGGCCGAACGGATACAAAACAAACCAAAATCCCCTTTGAGTCGCGCAAGGTGTCCAAGCCTGGATCTGCGGACCATGCAGACTCGGACACAGCGGAAAGCCAGGAAGAAGACTGGAAGGCCTTACTGCTAAGTATGAAAAATAGTTTGACATCCATAGATATGAAAATGGACACTATGAACGCGCGACTGGACTCCGTGGTGCATAAACTAGACCAACATGATCAGCGACTCAAGGAGGCGGAAACCAGAATATCTGACATGGATGATGGGGCCACGGCGAACAGGGAGTGAATCTCGCAAATGGATAAGCTCCTCAAGGTCATTGCTGATAAAAATGAGGATTTGGAGGCCCGCTCTAGGCGGAACAACGTTCGCATCTTGGGTCTGGCGGAGTCGACCAATACGGGCCGTATGGAGGACTTCATTGAGCAGCTCCTGATCGACTTGTTTGGAAGAGACTCATTCTCACCCCATCTGACAGTAGAAAGAGCACACAGATCCCTGAATGCGCGCCCACCTCCGGGTGCACCACCACGCCCAGTGATAATTAGACTCCTTAACTATCGGGATCGAGATACAGTCCTCCGTCTCGCCTGCGAGAAGAAGCAAGTTCAATTCGAAAATACCACCCTCGCCTTCTATCTGGACTTTACACAAAATGTACAGGAGGCGAGGTGCAAATATGCAACCGTCAAGAAGAAGTTACAGACTCAGGACATCCCATACGCGGTGTTGTACCCGGCGAAGCTTAGAAGCACTCACCGAGGACAACAACATATTTTTCAAAACCCACAGCAAGCGGAAGACTACCTTAAGCGTTACCGCCGGACGTCCCCTACAGAGACAACTGCCCGCTCTTGATCCAGATCTCAGTCTCCAAGGTCGGCCACAGATTGATAACTTGCTCTTCACCTAGCTGCTTTGCTGACTTGATTCATAAGGACCTCTGATGACAGTAGATACTTGATGGACATCAACTATTCTAAACATGAACAGAGACTCCGACTACTGACCCGCCCGGACACTCACCCTCCTCCCAACCATGCAGCTAGTCTGATAAAGACTTGGTGGCAAGTGGGTGTAACACAGGAGGGGAGCTGGCAAGTCGTGGGCCCCTAACATTTCCCCCGTGTGGGTGATCCCCTATATATCCTTTTCTAAGTTTTATTGAACGTTTGTTATATTTTGTGTTTGACTAGGGAGGGTAATGATACCAGACGAGTTGGGGATGTCGGTGTGGGTGAGGGGAGGTGATCCTTTCCCTGTAGTGCCTGCCTTAGTTCACCAGTCCAGCTTCCACAACATGAGTGTATTGCTAACCTATCTAGTGAAGGGATAATGAAGGGTACTCCAGACACTAGTAACCAAATGCTCATTCTATCATGGAACATCCGAGGTTTGAATAACCCACGGAAGAAGAGGCAGGTAATAGGATACCTAGAGAGACACCACATCAGCATAGCCCTGCTGCAGGAAACCCACCTTGACCCTGCAACCACACCTCTGTTCGCTGCTGGATGGGCCTCTCACCGTTGCTTCTCGTCATACTCCAGGGGGGTCGCCATCCTTATTAGGCGTAATGTTGCTTTTGTACTGGGAGGGACTGAGATTGATTCACAAGGAAGGTATTGCTTGGTCTGGGGGCGACTAGCCTCACATGATGTCACGATTGCTAATTATTATGGTCCCAATGTGGACGATCCGCAAGTCCTAAGTATGTTATGGAGCAAGATCCAGACTCTTGGTTCCACTTACCTAATCTGGGGAGGGGACTTTAATACGACTGTGTGTCCACAGATGGACAGATCCCACGCTACTCCATTGCATTATACGGCTACACGAAGGCTGTTAACAGATCTTGTGGCTGGCTACCAACTATCTCCTTGACACATGGTGATACAAGCATCCTACACAAAAAGAAGGTACACACTATTCCGCAGTTCACTCCACGTGGTCCAGGCTGGACTACCTGTTCGTCTCAGTGGGCATGGCACATTGGATAGAAACAGTTACCCATCTGGCCCGCACATACTCGGACCACTCGCCCGTCAAATTAGTATTACAACCCCCAGTGGACCAATCCCCCTATGCTAGATGGCGTCTTAACCCTGCGCACCTCGTTGACATGGTCTTTAGGATTGAGCTTGGACAGGAAATTCAGGATTTCTTCGCGCGCAATGTAGAGTCCGTGCCTAGCCTCACTACGGTATGGGAGGCTTTTAAGGTCACGGGCAGGGGATGGTGTATTTCTAAAGGTGGGGGGATCCTTAAGGACATTCGGAGGGAACTTAGCCGGCTGGAAAGTGATATTAAAACACTTGAGAGAGACCTTGATTCTGCGGGGGAGTGAGAGGGGACCCGTGCCAAATTGCGGGACAAGTTGACGGAGAACACCACCACAGCAGAACGAGAATGCAAATTTCGAGGGAAATATCATGTAGCAAGAGTGTATGGAGAGGGAGATCGCCCGGGGAAGGTCCTGGCAAACTTGGTGCGCCCACCCAAGTTCTCCAATTATATAGCCGAGATCCAAGACCCGGAAGGCGCGATTCATAGAAACGTTCCAGAGCAACTGCAAACATTTGTGGAATACTATAAAACGCTATACACCTCCCAGAGGGGCCAGCCACTCGACCTTCCACAGTACTTCGAGGATACGGCCTTAGCATGGCTTGGTAATACTCAGCGGGAATTCCGGGTTGAGTTCAGGGGCCGGTGGGCCACCTCCAGGCGGTGCGCGTGGCTATGGCAACCCCGTGCTCCAGATATCGGCTCACGCCACGCCCTCGTCCCCGGTCGAGCGCAGGGTCCGCTGGGATCCTATCAACCCAATCAGTCTCAGCGGCGGTCAGCCTCACGCTGGGAGGAACGGTGGGGCAATGTTAACCTTATGGAGTGTTTTCACCGACGTCCCTCAGTCAGGGTTCACTCGCAGAGGGGGGTATCCACGCCAGCTACACCCTCCGGCCAGTCAACCGAAGGCAGTGCCCGCTCTCTACAGCACACAGTCACAACCAGGGCAGCAGGCGTCCCGCGCAGAAGCACAGCGCGCCAGTGCACTTAGTCTCACTCCCGGAGGCCGCCCTCGGCGTCTCGCCGCTTGTATACATTTATCGCTGGCAAGGCGTTGCGCGGGTGTAGGCGCCTACCCTCGGCTCCAGTTCATGTGGCAGGATCGTTGACGCGGTACTTCATACAGTGCAGCCGTCAAGGGTGTGCTTAATTCTTTGGCCCCCGCCCCGAGCAGGGTCCACAGCCAGTCATGCACCGTTTTTAGCTGGGCCCCCACAGCCGGTCCCCGTTCCTTACATGAGCGTATCACCCGGATGGGCGCCACCGTCTGCGTGGTGATGGTCTCAGGGCCTACCCCCGGCGGGCGCCTCCTCTCACCTCCTCAGCCCCGACCGGGCCGCAATGGACACCGCCGCCACTTCCACGGGTCTCTCCGGGAGTGCAGCTCACTCGATCACCCCTCCGTATGCGTTCCGCGGCCAGGATCGGCCTCCGGATGTGCTTCGCACCGGCGCCACGGTGCAGCGGGCTCGCGGCCTTCCTTGCTGTTCTGCCTCTCCGCCAGCGCCCAAGCTTCAGGCCACGTATTACACCACGCGGCGACGTTAGCGGACCGATGAGCGGCTCCACCCGTCGGCGCCGGTGTGCGGTGCAGATTCCCGTTGCTGCGGGCCTCGCAGTTCAGCGTGTGACGGGCTGTTATCAGGATTATGACGCCCCGGTCCGGAGCTCATCTAAGAGGCGACCGCCATGTTCGGCAGTTGGCCACGCCCCCCCAGTGGCTGCCATTAAGTAGGGGTCGGGAAGGCTGGACAGCTGGGAGGCGGGAGCGGGGAGGGGAACTGGCTTGGGCCAGTCGTGCTGGTTGTGCTGGGGGGGATGGGCCACGGGGGCAGCAGCGGCAGCGAAAAATGGGCGAAAAAGAATAGAATAAAGTGGAATAAACAGAAAAGTGCAAGAAAAGTGGAGGAGGGAGATGGAAAGGAGAGTGAAAGGGAGAGATAAGAATGAGGGTGAAAAACGAGTAAAACGGAGCAGGAGAGGAAAAGCGGAGCGAGAGAAGGAGACAGAGGTCCACTGGACCACCAGGGATGAGGCACAGGTATAACCTGCGGGTGGAGGAGGGCCTCGAACACCAACACTCGAGAGTGCAGGGGCTCGGGGGAGGCCTCACTTAATGGTGGAGCTGCGAGGGTGGGAGAGCAATTTCACTGACAATGAGTCAGTGGTCTTGCTCGCCTGTCCCCGCAGGTGCCGCCATTAAGTAGGGGTCGGGGAGGGCTGGACAGCTGGGAGGCGGGAGCGGGGAGGGGAACTGGCTTGGGCCGGTCGCGCTGGTCGTGCTGGGGGGAAGGGGCCGCGGGGGAAGCAGCGGTGGCGGCGAAAAACGGGTGAAAAAGAGTGGAATAAAGTGGAATAGACATAAAAGTGCAAGAAAACTGGAGGAGGGAGATGGAAAGGAGAGTGAAAGGGAGAGATAAGAATGAGGGTGAAAAACGAGTAAAACGGAGCAGGAGAGGAAAAGCGAAGCGAGAGAAGGAGACAGAGGTCCACTGGACCACCAGGGATGAGGCGCAGGTATAACCTGTGGGTGGAGGAAGGCCTCGAACACCAACACTCGAGAGTGCAGGGGCTCAGGGGAGGCCTCACTTAATGGTGGAGCTGCGAGGGTGGGAGAGCAATTTCACTGACAATGAGTCAGTGGTCTTGCTCGCCTGTCCCCGCAGCGTTCACCATTAAGTAGGGGTCGGGGAGGGCTGGACAGCTGGGAGACGGGAGCGGGGAGGGGAACTGGCTTGGGCTAGTCGCGCTGGTTGTGCTGGGGGGGGAGGGGCCACGGTGGCAGCAGCGGCAGGGAAAAACAGGTGAAAAAGAGTGGAATAAAGTGGACTAAACAGAAAAGTGCAAGAAAAGTGGAGGAGGGAGATGGAAAGGAGAGTGAAAGGGAGAGATAAGAATGAGGGTGAAAAACGAGTAAAACGGAGCAGGAGAGGAAAAGCGGAGCGAGAGAAGGAGACAGAGGTCCACTGGAACACCAGGGATGAGGCGCAGGTATAACCTGCGGGTGGAGGAGGGCCTCGAACACCAACACTCGAGAGTGCAGGGGATCGGGAGAGGCCTCACTTAATGGTGGAGCTGCGAGGGTGGGAGAGCAATTTCACTGACAATGAGTCAGTGGTCTTGCTCGCCTGTCCCAGCAGCGGCCGCCATTAAGTAGGGGTCGGGGAGGGCTGGACAGCTGGGAGGTGGGAGCGGGGAGGGGAACTGGCTTGGGCCGGTCGCGCTGGTCGTGCTGGGGGGGAGGGGCCGTGGGGGCAGGAACGGTGGGGAAAAACGAGCGAAAAGAGTGGAATAAACAGAAAAGTGCAAGAAAAGTGGAGGAGGGAGATGGAAAGGAGAGTGAAAGGGAGAGATAAGAATGAGTGTGAAAAACGAGTAAAACGGAGCAGGAGAGGAAAAGCGGAGCGAGAGAAGGAGACAGAGGTCCACTGGACCACCAGGAATGAGGCGCAGGTATAACCTGCGGGTGGAGGAGGGCCTCGAACACCAACACTCGAGAGTGCAGGGGCTCTGGGGAGGCCTCACTTAATGATGGAGCTGCGAGGGTGGGAGAGCAATTTCACTGACAATGAGTCAGTGGTCTTGCTCGCCTGTCGCCGCAGCGGCCGCCATTAAGTAGGGGTCGGGGAGGGCTGGACAGCTGGGAGGCGGGAGCGGGGAGGGGAACTGGCTTGGGCCGGTCGCGCTGGTTGTGCTGGGGGGAGGGGCAACGGGGGCAGCAGCGGCGGGGAAAAACAGGCGAAAAAGAGTGGAATGAAGGGGAATAAACAGAAAAGTGCAAGAAAAGTGGAGGGGGAGATGGAAAGGAGAGTGAAAGGGAGAGATAAGAATGAGGGTGAAAAATGAGTAAAACGGGGGAGGGGCCGGGGGGCAGCAGTGGCAGGGAAAAACGGGCGAAAAAGAGTGGAATAAAGTGGAATAAACAGAAAAGGGCACGAAAAGTGGAGGAAGGAGATAGAAAGGAGAGTGACAAGGGAGAGATAAGAATGAGGGTGAAAAACTAGTAAAACGGAGCAGGAGAGGAAAAGCGGAGCGAGAGAAGGAGACAGAGGTCCACTGGACCACCAGGGATGAGGCGCAGGTATAACCTGCGGGTGGAGGAGGGCCTCAAACACCAACACTCGAAAGTGCAGGGGCTTGGGGGAGGCATCACTTAATGGTGGAGCTGCGAGGGTGGGAGAGCAATTTCACTGACAATGAGTCAGTGAAAGACTTGCAAGGTTACATTGAAATGTTACTGATGGAAACAAAGAGTGGAAAGACTTAGAAGCAGATGATCCCTTGGAAATTATAGGTAAGTGTTGTCAGCTGGTTGGGAAACTTAGGAAATGGATTTGTGATTTCCATCTTGAGACCTGTAGTGGTGATCTCTTTGTGTGTAGTGCTGCTGATATTGTCAATCAAATCTTAGAGATATCAAAAGAGTAAAACTTGTAGAGTCAAAAGAACAAGAGCTGATCTTGAAATGGAGGAGGCAGAATGGAAATGGTATGATAAATATAAAGCCTTAGAGGAGAGTAGAAGAAAGAGGTTAAAGACAGCACACCCATAATCTGTGAAGAAATCTGATGTGGGAGATAAGATGATGGCTTGATTCACCATTAAAGGGGGGGCCTGATTCAGCATGGTTTTAAAAAACATAATATATGACATGTTTATACACAGAAGACACCTTTGACACAGTGACACATGAAAAAGAAACAAGTGTAGCAGAAGCTTCGTAAAAACGAGAGTTAAAATGTAAGATAAAGAAAACATTTTTGGGGGTGGGGCTAGGTGCCGGCAAAGATGGTTTCATAGAGTGTAGCTCTCTTTCACCCACTCCAGTTTTCCACCTAGACTGCTGATTACTGTGCTGGGGCACTCCCTCGGGTGCCCCCAGCCAGTGCACACATCGGGCATCAACCACTGTGTGACCTGCACCCCATCACTACCCCATGACGCATACACAGCTAAGATGAGCTTCAGAGTCATGCCCAGCCTACATCTCCACAACCAAACCTCCAAAAAACTTGATGGACACCGCAGGATTGATGACCACGGTACGCTTGCCCTGATGGCACTAGGCGGCTGGCCCTCAGGCCTCAACTGCTGCACAGGGGCCAGGACGACTTGGGAGATCGCCTTGATCATGAAGCGGAAGCATAGCCCAATCCCCACCAAAACCTACTATGCCTACTGCTGCATGGCGAAGGCAATGTCAGGCATATGATGATACCTGAATTGTCTGTGGTTGACATTTGTATCTGCTTTGGAGCCCTCTGCTTAGCTGCCACATCACATGAGAGCAACATGCCCTACCCGCAATGCTGGGTGCATACTGGATGGCTGAAATGAGCTACAAAAAAAGTGTCCCAACAGTGGTCCGAACAACAATTGGCTAGGACCCCAGATCGCCCACTGGGATCCACCCTGGACTCTGAGACCCCAGTGACATTGAGGATTGCATATAGCACTGAGACTGAGTTTAGGACCTGGCAGAACACCCCTCCTGATTGCACAGTGGCCACCTGAACAGCAGTTTCCACACTCTTTTAAGGGACACTTCAGGAACCTGGGCATCCTCTCTGCTTGCCGAACCTGGCGTGTATCACACACTATCGCTGACATGGGGAAGTCTGACCTCAGGCAAGGCAAGTTGCACTTTGAGCAGAGGAGACAGACAGGGACACAATTCCGGCAGGCCTCCCAGGTGCCACCAAATACCAGTGAGAGCAGGCAGTAATTGAATCTTTCTTCGATGTACATTAGAAGCCAGAAAAGTTATACTTAAAACATGTAAAACTTATTAAATCGCAATTAAAATACAGTTCCACAGTGTATAAATATGGAACCAAGTAGTCTGAGGACATATTCTTTAAAATAACAGATCCTACAAAGGAGGACAAAGTGCTATTGAAAAAATATATATATATATTTATAGGAGAAAGCAAGCTTGACACCCAGAGCCATCGACAAATATGGCTAGAGCCTTCTCTTAATAGAGCAGTTGTTTTGTGATTATTTAGTGCTAAAGTCAGAAAAAACCTAAAAATATACATACTAAGACAATACAATACAAACATACAAAGAGTATATAAAGGATAAAATCGACTAATTTGAGACAGTGGTTAAGTCCCTACTTGTTTACTGAGATCATCCTGCATACATTTGTAAATATTGAAACAAACAAATTCTTTTGGAAGGGATTAAAGATTTTAAAAAAGTGCCACCCTACATTGCCTAATGTCTACCGTCTTTAGAACAGGCACTAAAAACTGTAAAGTAGATTGGGTTGCTGCCCATGGACATTGAGCAAGGTGAGTGTTTGTGAATGCTTCCTTCGGGTAACTGACTAAAAATTGTTCAGTGTTGAGTCTAAGGGATGTCAGCAAAAACCTATGATGAGCGGTAGGAACAAATTGTAAATGTGGTTCCTTACAGTAAGTGGTGGAAAACCATTACACTGTTTTTTGCCATTCCATTTGCTCTCTAGTCAGGGCCCACTTGCTAAGGAATAGTTTTTTTTATATCATCTTTAGTGGAGAGCCTAATACATTCAGGATTGTTAAAAAGCTCTGGCTTAACTAGCCCAGTAAAAAAGTTCTTAAGGTAAGATAATCAAGGAATTCTAAGCACAAAGTTGTGGGAGACAGTCTAAAGTAACACTGTGATTAACAGAAGTCTCTTCTTTAGCCGATATCCTAACCCATAATAACAAAAAGTGAAATACATTTAGCTTTGTAGAGAGAAGAAAAAACTTCATCCAAGACAGGATCCTCTCCAACTTCCACAACTCCGAGGAACTCTTCGCCATCATACAAGAATTCACCAGACCCAACAGCGAAACTGCCGGCGTCCCTCCCTTCCAAAAACTCTGCAACAAACTCAGCTCCTTCTTCCACTGCAAGATCAAGAAGCACTACTGCAAATTCGATGACCAAGACCACGGCACCGCCCCAACACCCCCCCCCCCCCAGCGACACCATCCAGCAGACCCTCCTCACCTGGACCCCTCTCACCACAGAAGACACCGCAAAGACTATGAAAAGCATCCACTCCGGAGCACCTACTGACCCCTGCCCATAGCACATCTTCCACAGGGTCGCCACCACCAATGCACCCGAACTATGCCAAACTATCAACTACTCCCTCGAGACCACCACATTCCCCGATGACTGGAAACGGGCAGAAGTCAAACCCCTCCTCAAGCAGCCATCTGCAGACCCGACAGATCTCAAGAACTTCAGGCCCATCTGACTACTTCCTTTCACCGCCAAAGTCATCGAGAAAGTCATCAACACCCAGCTAGCTCACTTCATAGAAACCAACAACATCCTAGACACCTCTCAATCCAGATTCTGCAGCAACCACAGCACTGAGACTGCCCTCATAGCTGCCACTGACGACATCCGCTCCCTCCTCAACCAATACAACACAGCAGCCCTCATCCTCCTGGACCTTTCAGCAGGCTTTGACACCGTCACCCACTGCACAGTAGCCGCCAGACTCTATGATGCCGGCATCCAGGGAACAGCCTTAGACTGGATTCGATCATTCTTCTTAGGCAGAACACAAAGAATAAGACTCCTGCCCTTCCTCTCCGAACCTACAGAGATCGGATGCGGAGTACCCCAAGGATCCTCCCTCAGCCCCACACTCTTTAAAGTCTACATGGCCCCCCTCGCACCCATCACCAGAAAACACGGACTCAACATAGTCTCATACACCGACGACACCCAGCTCATCCTCTCCCTCACCAAGGAACCCGACATCACCAGGTGCAGTTTCCAAGAAGGGATGAAAGACGTCGCAACCTGGATGAGCAGCAGCTGCCTGAAGCTCAACTCAAAGAAAACAGAAGTTCTCATCCTCAGCTCTACCCCCTCCATATGGGACAACACCTGGTGGCCCCCCGCCCTCGGAAACCCACCCACCCCTACAGACCCGCTCGCAACTTTGGCATCATACTTGACTATTCACTCGACATGAACCGCCAGAACAACGCTGTGTCCTC